>JAVTVJ010000531.1:0-502500 GCA_034509425.1 Eopsaltria australis
AAACAAAAAATACATTTCAGCTGAAATAAAAATTTCAAATGAGCATTACGCATAGTTTGAAAGATGTCCTTAAAAATAAATTCTTGTAGAAGTTGATCTTAAGCCAGCACAGATTTAAATGATTGCTTAATATAATATATAGATATGTTTTTAAAGAAGATAATATATTCCTCATGTGTGAAATCATTCTGGATCAAGACTGCAGTGAATTTCTAAACAAATAAAGGAACAAGATTAGAAAAAGTGCTTTAGAAATATGAAGAAATTGTCTGAATTTTACCAAGTAAGTTGGTAATTGAGTTAGTTAAGCTAAAGAAAGAGCTCTAAAACACTTAACAATCATTTCAGAAAGGAAGTATTAAAAGTGTGTAAGGTGGGCAAGAATACCCATCTACAATCAACCAGAACCCAGATATTGTCTCATTTCAGTGCAGTACAGTGGAAAAGGCTTATAGGTGACATAAAATCTTATTACAATTTTCCTCATTCTACTGGTAATTTTCATTAATATGAAAAATAAAAAGGCACATTACTATGACAGTGACATGATGTGAGCAATTTTATTGAAGTAGAAAGCTAAGAATGATAATATGCAATAATTATTTTATTGATGCACGGGAAATGAATTATTCATAGTTACAAAGTATCTGTGGATAATTCTAATTACTTGCTTTTAAAGTATATGAGATCCACAGAAAATACATTAACAACTTTGATTGAACACCTGCTATCCTGTGGAAGATAACAAGCACCAGATTCCAAACTTTTCTGACATTGACGTCAATGGCATTAGGGCTTCCAAGGGTGTATTACTGCAGGCTCATGGAGGATTTTGTTCTATTCTGTGTTTCACTGGCCTGTGAGAACTTCTGATATAACCAGGCAGACAGTAATAGCTCAAGTTCATCTTCTGTTTCATATTTTGAGTTCATGGTTCACTTTGTATTTTATCTAATGCAAGGTTATCAATGAAGTCAGATCTGCATTATGAAGAGTGCCCTCTGTGGTAAACTTCTTGTTTAAATTCTCTAATCTACATAATTCCCAGTGCTAGCATGTGGTAATATTTATTGTTATTCTGTATATTAAGTTGAGCTGCTAATGGTTTGATGTGTCTGATCTTTGCAAGTGCAGTTTTAGGTAGGTGGCTACAGCTTACAAATTTTGGATCCCTGAAGTTCAGATTCTGCCACTTCACTCTGAGCATCACCTTTAGACTAAAAAAAATCCAGTATTTCTACTATCAGCTGCTCAGCTGGGAGCTCAGTGTAACAGGGACAGGAATAAAGTCCATTACAGACTTCAGGCACATGAGGTAAGGGAGAATTCTTCCCATCACTTGCCATAAAGTCCTTTCCAAAAGTGTTGTGGACCATAAGCCCCCTTGTTATTTATCTTGTTTTAAGATAGGCAGAAAGCTCATGGACTATTTCACTACCTTTTACCAAAAAAAATTAAATCTAGAGTGATTTGAATGGAATCCCTTCCTTTGAATCCCCACTTTTTCACAGCAGCAGCAATAAATACTTCTTTGGGGAAAAAACGTCCCTTCTTTCCTGTTTTGCAAGACAAAATATGAGCTGTACAACATATTTCTGAAAAATACCCAGGAATATTTTAGCAGTTATCTGGACATTGACTGATCTGACTTAGAGGGCAGATAATTACCTGTTGCCTTGGGGTTAATCAAGTTAATTACTGTGTGAAACACACCACCATATGATACATTAATTTTTAAAGATTCCTTCTCTATACATTCTGCTGAACTACAACACATATTCCAGAAGACACCACATAATCTTTCCCCTCCACACCACCCTATAAAACTGTTTATTTCCTGGATATTCTATACATTTCATTACAGGACTGCACACTAAACAAAATATCTACTCATAAGTTTTCATAAAAGATGAAATAGAGTGGGCATGTGCTAAGTTAAGTTCTGCCATATTTCCTGTTCATCCAGTGTGTTTGGTCTCTTCTAACCCAAATAATTTTCTTCTCCCAAGCAGTCATTCCGTTGTTAACTTCATTTTGTCTGACCAAATGTTGAACAGCTTTTGAAATTACTTAGAAATGTATTTTCTAGGGCAGGTGCTCAAAATAAAGGAAATGTCAAGAGAAGCTGAAGTGTTGGGACTGAAGGTCAGCTGATTTTTCCTGTGTAGGTTTGTTGGGCTCAATAATGATTTACCCTTTTTCAATTCCTTAAATATTTAACCAAGCAGGTGCAACAGAATTATGAAACAAGAGTAAATACATCACAATCATTTTGACACAGACTTCACAAAATCAGAATGGCAGGTTTTGTTGCTTTGAATTGTTCCAAATCAATCTGGTGTTTGCAAATGCCAATTACATTCTTAAAAATTTTCTGTAGGTTTTCAGCTCCTCAAGAGCAGCTTCAGCTCCCCTTCTGTGAGGATGTGAAACCCACAGAAACAGCTTAAGATGTAGAAAAATGGTTTCACTTTCCTACTCAGTTCTGGTTTTCAGTTGCCACAGAAATTGTGCCAGGGTGCAGTGTGATGGAAGAGACTGTTATACAGTAATTATTTCTCTCTAAGAAACAGATTAAGAACTTGATATGTCCTGAAAACCATCAAACAGCCATCCAGATATGATTTTATCGCTCTTGGGTTTCAACTGATATAACAATGTTTGAAAAATGACTCATCCTATTCCCAAACTATGAACATGCCATCTTCTATTATTCTCTGACAACACTGGTCTTTAAGGGGATATTGATTTAAAAAACCCAAACCAAACCAACCAACCAACCAACCAACAAAAAAAAAAAACAAAAACAAACAAACAAACAAACAAAAAACAAAAAAAAACCAAAAAAACAACCAACCAAACAAACAAACAAAAATATATATATAACAGAAAAAATTGTTCCTATTTTTTTACATGTAAAAGTTAAGAGGGATTCCCAATTTTACCCAAAGCAGATGGTGAGATACTCTCCTTCTCCATGACCTGTACTAAAAACCACATATCACTCTTCAAGGAGTTCATGAAATATCAAACATACTTGTGCTGAGAGGGGCCAGACAGTAGAAAAAGAGGGACATTAAAAAATGTTTAAAAACTGTCATGACAGGAAAAAAAGATGGAGCATCAAAGCACATCAGAATAACTTCAAGCCATAAGTTCTGTCAGTTCAGAGCCTGCTGCAAGAGTAGAGTTCATGTGTTGGTTGATGCTGTGTTTGTTACTGATCTGTGACACACATCTGGAGAAGATCTCTGGTATTTTGATGAATGAAAAACTGAAGAGACAACACAGCTGCCCACACCAGAGCTGTAAGTTACAAATACTTATCTCAGCCACTTAAAATAACATGCTGAGTTTTGGAAGAGGAGAGGATTCAGTACCTCACAGGGGGAAAATTGCCAGAAAGGAGAGGAAAAGATGAGCTTCAATGTACACAGAGCAAAGTATTCAAAGAGAGAAAGAAACAAAGTGCATTGCTATAAGAATTAAAACTTTTGATCATAACTAATATGTATTCACAATAAAGTGAGATGGATACAAGGCACGAGGACTGTGCTGCTGAAAGGATGGTGATTATTGGTCTGCTTTGTATGAAGTAAAGGAAATGAGAGTATAGAGCTTAAACATGACAATTAACCTCTAACAATTATTTGCTTGGGATAACCCCAAGTGTAACTCACATAACTCATTGAGAATTATATTTGAATTGCACAAATTCTGAAAGAAGCCTTCTATAGCTGCCTACTCCAAAAGTTCTTTTCACTGGCTGCTGGCTCTCAGCTGTAGCTCTAAATCCACTCTTAACTTCCATGAAATTCTCACAGCTCAGTTAATCCAAAAATACAAACATTTACTCATTTATGAGCTTCAGAATCAAACAAGGCTCCAAATGTAATCTCTGAATGTGACAGAGGAAGCATCACATCTAGAAATGACTGATCAAAGCAGCAGTAAGAGCACAGCCTGTCCTGGAATTCACATTCAAATGCTTTGCCTACCTTTAAACAAGGTACACATGTAAGATGTGAGGTACAGGGCTTGCAGTTCCCACCTAACTCATCCCCATCTGGATCTGTGCAAATATGCTTATTTATTATCAAAAAATGATGACTTATTTTCAAAGCCCTCACAGCCAAAATGAGAAGGGAAACATTGTCATCAGCAGAGACTCAGGTAAAGCTTTGCTGGAAATAAAGACCTAGATCACTTTCTATCGGTGAATGGAAACTCAAACCATAGCTGAAGTGTAATTATTGCAGAAAAGTGCAGCAATTTCATATGTCAAAGTTCAAAGGAAGTGATGACGTGCTTGGGAAATGACAGAGGTGTCCTTAGAAAGGTAAATACGCAGTATTTTCATGAAAATAAATGTACTGAACAAATGGACCTTCCAGTCAGAAAAATAATGCCTAGGTGTTCTAATGAGACACGGCTGCCATTAGCTGATTGATCATTCAGGTTTATCTTTTAGTGTTACACCAGTAAAACCACTAATAACAGCAAAGCAGCTCAGCCTTTCCTGAGACATTTTAAAAATGAAAAGATAATGTCTTAGGGAAAAAAAAATTATCCATTGGAATTGCAAAATAATTCCTTCTCAGGTCAAATTCTGGAAAAACCCACATGAAACCAGAAGCACAACATTTACTACTCAAGGAAGCTGAATTATTGGAGATGCAGTGTCCATGTGTATAAAATATTTCAGGGTTTAAAGAGTAGTTCTAAGACAGCAAAAGGCAACACCACCAACAGGCACATTCTTCTGCCCACATGGAACCCATCTCCATCCTCTGAGCACACACACACACAAAATAAATAAATAAAAAAAGAAAGGTGGCCAAAGTGAATGATTTGTGCCATTGTAACTACTGCCATTTTTAAAGAGGCCTGAGTTTTGTCACATGAGCTTTGCCATACCATGACATAAATATTACTGTCAGCTAATAGGTATTTTCCTTTGGCTTACACTGGACAGAACTTTCCATATTCTTGGAGCAGAAAACCATTTCTCCTATACAAACACTTATTATAATATAAAAAATAATTTTATGGGAATGAGCTTTGTATCTGACCTGGTGCAATGTGTTCATTTAGGATGAATTGCTAAAAGTCATTCTCTGAGAGAAATCCATATAAATTCCTTCATGCTTACCTCAGAGCAGCCCAGTGTATTTCAACATGCAAAATGATTTTTAATTGAGATGAAGCATATAAAAAGATCTTTATACCTTATAGACTCACGGCAGAGGGCATAAATAAAGAGTCACTGTAGGATGCAGATTAATTTCTTTTTTTAAAAAGTCATATTCAGGCTAGAGAAAATTAACTGCACTTTTTTTTCCCCTGAAGGTTCATATCTGAATTAAGGGTAGCAAAGAGAGAAGCTGATAAAGGAAACAGCAAGGTGGCACCTAATGTGGTCTGAACAACACTGAGAAGGAGCAAAGCCCATAGAGACCCCCTAAGATCATTCAGCAAAAATAGAATTTGAAGTAGGGGCAAGAACTGCTGCATTCAGGGAATCAGAACTTCATAGACGTCCTGAAAACAAATAATGCACCAAAATGAGAAAGGCTTCACAGGAGAAATGAAATGCAGAACCCTGAACCTGCCATTCTACTCCTGTGACCAAACATTGTTGCCTTTTCCCCCAACCTGGAAAAGAAACTCGAGATCATTTTAGCAAGGAGGGGATATAAAAGGGGATCTTTATTTTGAAGGTCTTCAGGAGCAGGTATGGAAAGGTGTCCATAAAAGCCCAGCCCCTCCAGGGGTGAGCACATATTTATAGCTTTTAGGAAATTAGCAGAATTGATTAAAAGCACCAATTGGGAGGACAAGTGGTGATTCAATTCCCCCCCAGGTGCAGCCCCTTCTCTGGAGCCCCCCTCTCAGCACTGGCTGCACTCTGCTTATGAAAATGTACCTCAGAGTTGTTCTCGGCCTTGGTTCCCAGGAAGAACTGAGATAGGACAGGGCCTGGCACCCCCAGGGCTTGGAGCTCTGGGATTTGTTTTGTCTTTCTGCTTAGGGAAAGAGCATGGAAAAGCACTGGAAAAAGCAGCTATGGATACAATAGGAACAGAGCTACAAATACATGTGCAAAGAGTGCAGAGAACATAGAAAAGAAAAAAGGCAGAAACCAAACGGCATCAACATGACAAAGCTTTTGGTACCCAACCAGGTCTAAAAACCCCAAACCTTTGATGGTGAGATACCCTGGGAGCTGCCTGAGCTCTGTACACCCAAATCTGCTCCAGAAAAGGTGTCAAATCATCCCCCACTGACAGGACTGGGAGCCAATAGTTCTCAGAATGTTTTTGAGTGACTGACATCGGATGGACCTTCCCAGAGCAGCTTCATGCTCCTTTCATGATGTCTCACCTCTGCATAAATAACATTAACCAGGGAATCAGCACACCAGATAGACTGGGAAAACCTCTCTACAAAATTAATACGATTTTGATGGACGTTAAATGTAAAAAATATTTTCAAATTCATAAATTTATATATAACAACAAGAAAAAGAACAACCAATAGTTTTTATGCTTTTCCTTCTTACATTAAAACATGTGAAGTACAGATGTGGCAATACTTCCCCACATGCTCTTTTATATTCTCCAAGGTGCCAGAAGAAATTAAAACCCTACTGAAAAAAAAATTAAATCCCTGCAAGCTCCAGCTTTTATTTATGTTGGAGATATTTTGCATAACTATGTATATGTATTATACATATATACATTAAAATATCTGAAAGGGAAAGAGTATTTTTCAAAACTTGAACTGTGTTTAATTCTGAAATGTGCACAGTTACCTTAGCTTTGAGAACTTAGGAAAATCCAATTTATATAAGCAGATTTTGAATCCTTTTCTGCCTCCCCCGAAGTTTTTTTGACTTTCTCTTTTGCTGGAAGCATTACAAATGACTTTTTTCTGAAAATATTTGAAAAGGGCAAGATTATCAAATGCATAGGAGGTGGAAATACATTATTTTAAATAAAGTAAGACTTATTACCACAAAATGAAGAGGTAGGCTAAGTGTCTCCTTCAGGATCAGCACCAGGGCAACTTTGGAATGGCTGCAGCTGCTGCTTTTCAAATTTTGTGTTCTTTTGGAACTAGAAGTAGAAAATATAACTCTAAATACCTGGACATTGTCATGTGCAACACATGCCTGAGGCTGAGCTCCCAGTTTCAGGAATTTTATTTTTTAATATATTAAATCATTCCAAGGATTACCACCTCTTACACAGGGACTAGAGAAAGCTAAAAAGTTGAACTAGAAACAGCAAGGATGTTTTTTTTTTGAACATTTCTTTTATTTACCCTTTTCTATCCCAAATCCCCTGTATTTTTGGATATGGGTTTCCATAAAGAAGGCAGCAAAAAGCTGTTTTCTCTTTTCAGAAGCACAGTTACCAAGTAAAAAGACCCATATTTTTCAGAATATATATATTTGTGTTCTAAAATAACAAAAATTACTTATTTGTATTCCTATTTGCCATATAAAACTGGGGTCACTTTGAAACAATGTGTAGCCTTTTCAAATAATACCACTGGAAAATGTCATTTCATAAGTATGAGGGATTATTTTGTCTAAAAGATGATACTGAGAATTACTGCTTGTCTGGTAATTCTTTATCTGGCAATACTTCATTTCTTTCAGCAGCAATTATAACAGAAATTGGAAAATCATGGAACATTTCTGTATTCTCTGTGTACAGCCCGTGAATCCCTATTTATCAAGTTTATGTTTTGTGTTCAGATAGTTTCATAGAATTTGTGATGCCAGTAAAATATAAATTTCTTCATTAAGAAAAAGAAGATGATCATATTCATATATCTTTGTTATATAATTTCCTAAAGAACAGCTTTTCATTATGGAAAATCATTAATATCAATCTTAAAAATCAGCAGACAGCTTATCAATTTTCTCACTGAATTTCATTAATTTTTAGTAATTTTCAACTAAATCTCAATTAAGCCCAATTTCTTCCCATTAATTTAATTACTTCTGATCTCTATCAATAGCCTTTGTTAATTTCAATTACTTTCAATAAAGCTTCAATTAAATCCTTTTACCTCTAATTCATTTCCATAAATTTGTTTTCCTTTAACTCATTTGGTGGCTTTAAAATCAGTCCCATGGATACAATGGCAGGTTTTTCTCTTGAAATATCATAAATATATATATAATATATATATATATATATATTATATATACCAAATCATAGAAAAAGTAGTAAAAAGTGTATATATTTGGGGAGAAATTAATGAATTAGAAGGTTGATATAAATTTGATGATTTCCAGTTGCCTATGGAATTTAATTGTGAATACTCTGATAAAACAGTGAAAGCTCTTGGCTTTCCAATCTCTTCAAAGGCACATGGGCACCAATGGTTTTACAGAGAGCTATCCAGATATTTTCCAGGTTATTCTCACCTGATGTGAAAGTCTCCTCAAAGACACCTCAAAGATTGTGTTTAGGGACCTACGAAGAGAAATAAACTCCCAAGTGCCAGGCTGCAGAGCTCAGAGCAGCTGTGCCCGCTCTGGGTCTCCAAAGGACACAAGGAACCAGCTGTACTTCCAGGGAAACCACTCTGATTTCACATGAATGAGGTCCTGATCACTTCCAATTTGGGTTTGTTTTTTTTTTAATTTGCTTTCCCAGGCTCAGTTTGAATCTTTATTCCTTCATTAGCTAGAATTTATGTCTGGAGCAGAAGACAGAATGAAAAACCACCGGTGATCATCAGCTCAGTGCCTTCAAAACCAGATTTCACAGCCAGGGGAGCGCTGGGGATGGGTGATTCTGATCCTTCCCTTCTTCCTCTCTACCCAAGTGTTGGGGCCAAACCTTTTACAAGTTGCACTCTGTTTTCTCTCAGCTGCAGGAGCTCTGAAATTCCTGAACTGCTGAAGCCAGGGCCATCACCAAACACCAGTGAGATAAGAGGTTGCTGCTTGGTTTTGCTCCCACCTCACAAAGGTGAAGCACATTCCACAGCCACATTCCCACCACACCAGCCAAGGTAAGAACATCAATATTCCCATCTCCTGCAGGTTACATTCCCAGGACTCACCAGGCAGTGACTCTTACTGCTGAATTTTACAGAATCCCATGAAAATAACCCTAATCTGCCCAAAAAATAGATGCTGTTTCTCAGTAAATGTTGCAGAAACTCCTCCTGAAGGTGCTTTATCCACTTTGATCCACTCAGGAAAATACAAACCCACAACCCAAAAACCCAGGGTAAGTCAATACTTATAAATGTATTTTTCTTTCAGGAAATACACTTTGAGCCCCTATTTTGCTGTGCTTGTGTCAAGTCCCCCTCTCAGACTTCCTTTCAAACGTCAGAAAAAGCCTTTCAGACCTACAGAAATCTATCAAATGCCCATAAAGTTGTACATTTCCCATAATAGAGCAATAACAGGAAAATCATTTTTTTTTTTCTTTGAGCTTTGAGGAAAAGGTGTTAATTTTCAAAGAGAATGTGTGTGTTTTAAGATCATTCCTGAAATAATCCCCCTGATTTCCCCTCGTTAAAGAGCATTCCATAAGCACTCTCTCTGCCTAGAGTTGCTGATAATTAGACCATGAGGGATTCTTTCCAGCCTGCCTTGGATGAGGACCTGAGTGCCCTCGGGCCAAACTCCTCCTTCTTGAATGGAGGCAAGGGAAACAAAGCTTGGCAGGTTTTGTTTCTTTAAACAATTTTTAAGGCTTCTTTTGTTCAATGTGAGAATTGGGTTTGTTTTCTTTCAGCCTCTCAGGGGTTTAATATAGAATGGTAACCTGACTCTAAGCAGTGTGAACCAGAAAAAAAAAAAAATAAAATAATAAAAAAAAAAGTATTAAATGGAGTACTTTTTGTTTTTCATTCTACAGATTTTCCTCAGGTAAACTAAAATAAGAGGAAAAAAAAAGGAAAAGGAACACCAAAAAACCCAACAAGCTAACAAAAAAAGTCTGGACAGAAAACATTCCCCAGACATTTAGAATATTTTTGTGTAATATTCAGCTCTTTTCTCTGCTAAAGTTCTAAACAGAACTTTCCCAAAGCAGTTATTTGCAGTTGAATTCATGAAATGGCCATAGCCAAACTACAAGTAAGTTAGGAAAAAAAAATCAGATTACTGAAACTTTGACATGTTGCCAGTCACCCTCTCTGCTGTGTGATGATCTTCTGAAGTAGGCACTAGTAAATCTTCATCTTCAATAATCTATAGCTTATAACTTGCCACAAACATATTTTTTCTCTTTTAAACTGCCACTGAGAAGTAGAGAAGGTCTATATGACCTAGACTTTTGAAAACCCCACAAAATAACCACTCAGCTACAGAACAAACTTACTGAATGCTGAGGAAGTGCTATAAAATTAAAAGAAAAAAAAAGGAAAAATAAAAACCAAGTAGCAATGACTTAAATGCACTACAGTTTAAGACCTAAAACTGCTTTAAATACTCACCTGAAGTTCTCAACAAATGTAAGATAATAAAAACAAAAATGGAATCCCAGAATCACTGAGGTTGGAAAAGCCCTCCCAGCCCATGGAGTCCCAGCTGTGCCCAGTGCCCACCTTGTCCCCAGCCCAGAGCTCTGAGTGCCACCTCCAGCCCTTCCTGGGACACCTCCAGCCATGGGCACTCCAAAGCTCCCTGGGCAGCCCCTGCCAAGGCCTGAGCACCCTTTGCATGGAGAAATTCCTGCTGCTGTCCAAGCTGAGCCTCCCCTGGCCCAGCCTGAGGCCATTCCCTCTCCTCCTGTCCCTGTTCCCTGGCAGCAGAGCCCGACCCCCCCTGAGCCCCCTCCTGACAGGGACTGTGCAGAGCCACAAGGTCCCCCCTGAGCCTCCTTTGCTCCAGGCTCAGCCCCTTTCCAGCTGCCTCAGCCCCTCCTCCTATGATTTACAAAATGAATAAATTTTCCCCCTTCCCTACCAGATACAGGCTCTAAATAGAGTTCAGGTTTAAATGAGATGCAACTTTAAAATGGAACATTTTTGATAAAATTAGCACCTCTCTCAAGCTATTTGGCACAGGAATCACATATGTCAAAGATATAAAAAAAGTATACTTACGCTGCCTGTAACAACCATCCACTGTTTTCTTCCTCTAAAAGGCTCTAAGCTTAACAAAGGAATTCAAATTCCTGTCTCTGTTCTCTTCTCCCTTTTCCTCCTTGTCCAAACCTCCTAATGATAACACAGCAATTACTTGCTCTATCCCCACTGCAATTTACTTCAGATTTTGTCAGCATTTTCCACTTAAATGTTGCATTATTCTTTCCTGTCCTACTTTGAGGTTTCTGAGTAGTTCGAAAGTGCCGTCCCAATAGAAATATCTTTGCGTAAATATGTCCATTTCTGAATGCTTATGATTAAGGAGATAATGTTGCAGGCAACTAGCAGAGCATGTCTTGTAATTAAACCAATTCTTTTAGGGCTGATGTACCATTCTCTCTAACTCAATACCTTGTGTCCTCTTCATATATTCAAATATAGTTTTATCCTGGCACCATCACAGTATTTGTTGTACAGTGTGTGTGAGAAAGCATTTTGAACTTCATGCGGGGTGGTTTAAACTGCTATAATTTTTCCAAATGTTATAGCTACAAAAAGCAGAACACACTCAAATTTTGAGGACACGGTCTATTTAAGGAAAATTGTTTTTCTGCTAATCATGCATCATTCTACCTTCTCAACAAGGTAGCTCTGGTCTCTTCAGAATACTTGTCAAGGCACACAAAAAGCTGCTGGTTTACACACGCCTGGAATTGTCAGGACAGTGGCTTAAAACACAAGCATGATACCCCCAGAAGTCATCTTTGTGCCTGATAGCTGAACAGTTCAAATATTTTCCATTACCAGAAAAAATGAATTTATATTGATCTTCATCCTCTCCAGAGCATCCTTTGGAAAAATGATATATATGTATAGATGAGGCACTGTTCACTTCAGTACCATAACGATTGGCTCCAAGTGAAAAATGAGGACAGCAGCTCATTATACAGCACTCATGGGGCAGGGCCTTTGTTTCCTTTACACGGCTTCTTTTGCCAGAGTAAATGTTCTTATTTAAAACTCCTCACCAAAGACACCTGTATTTACATCACAGCATAAGGAGGCTTTAGCCTGCAACCAAAAATCCAACCACCAACCCTAAAAGCAGGGGGAGAGAAAGAGAGGTTAGAGAGGCAGTGCACA
Source organism: Eopsaltria australis (assembly GCA_034509425.1). Taxonomy (NCBI): domain Eukaryota; kingdom Metazoa; phylum Chordata; class Aves; order Passeriformes; family Petroicidae; genus Eopsaltria; species Eopsaltria australis. Next base: position 12,214 of record JAVTVJ010000531.1, read on the forward strand.
GCCTTTACTCCACTTGTTGTAAATGGCATCAATCACTAACCATTTTTATGGAACATAATCTATTGTGATTTCTTATTTCTCTAAAATCACTGTATCATGTGCTTTATAAACATTGATGAAAAAATCTAAATTATCTCAAAAAGGCAATCAGATGGCATTTTGCAATTAAAAACTACAACAGCAACAACACAAACACAAGCAACAATCCACACACAAGTTCAAGGAAAAAAGCCCAGTGGGTTCTCCTAGAATATCAGAAGAGTTTGGGGTTGAAGGGACTTTGAAGATTTTCTTGTCTCACCCCCTGCCATGGGCTTCCACTATCCCAGCTTGCTCCAAGGGGAAGTGGAAGTGTCCAAGGCCAGGTTGGACAGGGAAGGTGTCCCTGCCCATGGCAGGGGTGGAACAAGATGATCAGAAAGCTCCCTGCCTAGCCAAGGCATTGCCTGCTTCTGTGGTTCTCTGATTCTCTCCACGGCAGAAAATTCAGAGGTCGAGCACAATTTCCTCATCTGACTGAAAAGTGGAGGATTTAACACCTGAAAGATTAAAACCCAGTAATTAATTATCTTTATGAGAGAAAGAAATCTTGTGGAGAAATTCAAGAGGGACAAAACAGTAGAAAAACCAGCAGCAGAAATATTTTTCTCTTGAGCCACAAGACCCCTAATTCTTTTTCCACATTCTCTGCATCCAAATGGAGACAGCATCACCAACAATCTCTTATGGAAAGGGTTATATTTCTGTATTCCAGCCCTAAAATCTGCAACAGAGGAGCAGCAAAACCAGGTGATATTAAATTACTCTATAGTGACTCTTGTCTAAAGAATTTGCAAGGACAATTCACCAAGAAAATATGGAGTAGGGGAAAATCTAAACACTTCTGACCAATTATCCATACACCAGGATATACCCTGAAGCTTTCTCTGCTGGCTTGACTTCCATAACTAAGGACAGGAGTTTTGATTGGCTGAATAAAGGAGGGAATAGAGGTTTCCTATCAATATTTTCCCTTCTGGGCTTTCTTAGGAACAAAAAAATACTTTACTGCAGCTAAGTCCTCTGTTTTGCATCCAGTAAAATGTTCTCTCTGCTGGATCAGCAAAGGAAGCTGCATCAAATAAAAGGATTCCTGCTTGCTTTGTGCAGGAAGATGTTTCTCAGGCTTGTAGATAAACAGAAAACTCCTCAGAGGTCCAATCCTACAGACACAGCATCACTAATTTCACAAGCAGTTGAACACTTGGAGACATCGCTGTTGCTGTTAGAAGTTTGGTACTTTCATCTTTGCTAAACCTGATAAACCCATTTGTGTTTAATGCCAGCAGAAACCCATTAACAGTGAGGAGAGAGACCCCACACAGGCACCACTGAGCTCTCACTGGGCAGCAACCCCAGGAGGCTCAAAACAAAGTGGAGGAATTTGTGAGGAGCCTCTGAGGGGTTAAGAAAGGGAAAGAAGTTCTGGACTAAAAGCTACCAAGTGTAGCTGTGCAATCAGTGAAAGGTGAGATTTGCATTGCAGGGTTTGGTTTCTCCTCAGTCTCAGCTCCAAGGTCAGAGTGGGGCTCTGATCATCTCCCTGCATTCACCAGCCAGGAGCCTCTGCCAGTGTGAAGTGGAACTACATGATGGGACAAAATGAGATGTGACAGAGAAATTTTAAAGGAGGACTCACTAGTTTGAACCAGTAATTGCTACTACTCAAACAGCCCCGTTACCTATATTCTGAATTTTTCAAGCTGGATTTGTGGCATATTTTTAACTGGATTAAGTGTCAACTTCAATGGAGCAATTAGCATTTTTAAAAAATATTTCTCATCAACAGAGTACTATTTATCCACCTGGCAGGTAATAATTTCTTATTCCTACCTTTAGTGCTGTGGAATATTTTCTCTCAAATAATATATTCAATCAAAAGAACACAACATTTTATGCTAATGTAATCTTTGTGCAGCTTTAGCTAAAATCTCAAGTGCTGATAATTACAAAAAACTCTGATGGGATTCCAGAAAACTGGCATTTTATTTATTTATTTTCGTGAGGATAAAAATTCAGCACATTCTTGAACAATGTTCAGTAGCACAAACTGTTATCTTTGCATGCCTTGTATTTCTGGCTGAGATATTGGAAATAGCCCTGGAAAAGAGCAGACAACACAGTGCAGAGCTCCTGGAGAGCTCTGCCATCTCCACACAAACACCACACATTCCTTTGGAAAGGTGGTACAAACATTTCCATCTGTCAGTTTTTAAATTAAAAAAAAAAAAAAAAATTGGGCCAGGTTCTATATAAAGTAGCATTCTGGTACCATGTAGCAATATTCTAGGATGACAGAAGTTACTCTGTAAAAATTAATAGAAATTTTTGGTTGGTCTGCTGGGTACCACCACTATACTTCCATAGCTGCAGGTTTTGAGGGGAGGCATCATCTTCAGAATGAAGAGGAAAAAAGTAATTATTGAATGATGAATGTGTGCATTCAACAGATTGTTTATTAGAATCCCAGAATGGTTTGGGTTGGGAGGGACCTAAAAAATCATCTCATCCCACCCCTGCCATGGCAGGGACACCTCCCACTGTGCCAGGCTGCTCCCAGCCCCAATGTCCAACCTGGCCTTGGGCACTGCCAGGGATCCAGGGGCAGCCCCAGCTTCTCTGGGCACCCTGTGCCAGGGCCTGCCCACCCTGCCAGGGAACAATTGCTGCCCAATCTCCCATCCATCCCTGCCCTCTGGGAGTCCTTTCCCCTTAATTGTTATCGTGCCCTTTTACATTTTTACTTAAGCACGAAGCCTTGCTCCAGGTTTCCAGGTATCAGCCTTAAACAGGAGGAAAAGTGCCCATTTCTCCTTGTTTATTTACTGCTTCAGATGTTTTTCTTACACAGAAATGGTTTTGTTCCTGGAGATTTCATAGGGGATTCATCCAGAGCTCAAGCTCCTGCACAATTTAACTGCTTTTACTGCCAGTACCAGCCAACTGAGAATAGTAAAAAGATTGAAATTTTTTTATTTTTGGGTGTGTAATTGGCTTGGACAATTTTTAAAGCTAACAAAATACTGGAAATCCTCAACACCACTGCACACTCTCAGCTTTATTTTGCAGAAAACTGTACAGGATCTTTCCATTCTTTGGGGGATGTATCAATGTTAGCATGTATTCCAAAGTTCCATGCAGTACATGATCATTTCTGATCTCTCACATCTTCAGGTTTCCTCACAGTCCATACCCTTAATGTTTGTTTTGATATTAATTGCACAAATTTCAGGCAGATTTAAGCAACACAATAAAAAAATAAATAAACACATAAAATCAGAGGAACCAGAAGGAAGAGGTTTCTTAAGCTCTTTTAGCTGCTTAGAAGTAAACCATAAAATGTCAAGCTAGAAAAATGGGCTCAGATAAGTATGATTTTTCCTGAATTAGTTCCCTAAGCTTTTATCCTTGCTGAACACTTTCAAGTCAATCCTAAATGCTGTGCTTACCTTAATATCAAACAGTTGTGCTACAACACGTGCAAAACATGGGATGTACGAGCTGTTCTCAAAGTGAGAGTTTGTCTTTCTTTGTTTAAATCAGGAAAATATCATTTTTTTTAGTATCAGAAGGAGCAGCAAAGCCATTAGGATAATGGCTAGGTATTTCTGTTCCATTTAGCTAAGGACTTCCACTGGTGTTATCTTCTGTTATATTCATTATACACTGCAAAACTCGGTATCTTAAATCTTGCAGCTCTCTAATTTCACAGATTCAAATTGTAACAATAATATAGTTATGTCTGTTAGCAATTACACTGTCATAATTATATCATCATGTTTTCAAGTGTTCAAGGCTTCAAAAATTTTAAACAAGCTGTCATTTCAGATTCCACAGGGCTTTCATTCTTTTTCTGTGACCTGTGAGAAATCCTGTTAATACTTAGTCGTGCACTATATATGGAAATAAAAAGAGTATATAATTTAGATAATGTATCCTTAATTCTGGATCCAATGCCCAGAACGTACGAAAGGAAGTGTTTTAAGGAAATATTTAAAACCCAAAGTTATGTAAAGTTGAAATTCTAAGCTTGAAAATAACTCTCTATGAACCCTTTCTTTTTCAGCATGGCATGAAAAAATAATATATAGATAATAAAAAATATGTTAATGTATATATTTTCATAAATGGTCATGACATGATCAAGATAAAAATTCCACAAATTTTGTATTCAGATACAATTTTGCCTACCACCTGAAGTTTAAAGGTTCCCTTTACTCCCCTCCCAGACAAACATCAACATCTCAGAACCCCCAGCCACACCTGAGTCTAACGATGCTCTTGTTCCTAAACCTGCAGGATTTCCCACCCAGGTGGATCACTCAGGCCATGCAGAATGTTGTCAGGGAGCCCTTGATTGTGGCCTCAGCAGATAAGACACGATTCTATCAGCACTGACAGATGTTCTTTCCTCTCAGGAAATGGCCACCAAGGATGAAAGTTGCTGCCCGCATGTTAAGAAGATGAATTTGCATTTGAAGCCCTCTCTCCATTCCCCAGGATCCCCATCACTGAGGGGCACTTTGTGCAGTGAGAGCAGCCCAGGAGGAACACAGCTTTGTAGGGATGTTCCACTCCCAGCAGGAACTGGGGCTTGCAGGGATGTTCATACAGGGACAGGGGTTTGAGGGATGTTCATCCCCCCAGACAGGAACAGGGGTTGCAGTGATGTTCCTACAGGAACAGGGGTTTGCAGGGATGTTCATACAGGAGCAGGGGTTTGCAGGGATGTTCATCCCTCCAGACAGGAACAGGGATTTGCAGGCATGTTCCTACAGGAACTGAGGTTTGCAGGGATGTTCATACAGGAACAGGGGTTTGAGGGATGTTCCCCTGCTTGCAAGGACTGTGGGTGCAGCACTGGGGTTAGGATGATGCTGCTGCCTCTCAAACATCTGCCTTACCTCCCCCTGCTGTGGAAGCTGAGAGGATCATTTTGTCAGGCAAATCCATCTGGGCAGAAGTGTACTTGAGAGGAAATACCTGTAAAAAAATCTGACTTTGGTATGTGTCTTGAAACTTAAAAGTGATTCTTGTTTATATATCTTATACACAAAATGATCCAGAAACTGACTACAAAGGACTAGTTTCATCAGTATCATTAAAAAAAAATACTAATATTAAGAATAACAACAGGTTTAATATTAAAATCCTCTCCAGTGCATATATAGAGAGTGAAGGGATGGGCATCATCTTAAGCTGTGCCAGGGGAGGCTCAGCTTGGACAGCAGCAGGAATTTCTCCATGCAAAGGGTGCTCAGGCCTTGGCAGGGGCTGCCCAGGGAGCTTTGGAGTGCCCATGGCTGGAGGTGTCCCAGGAAGGGCTGGAGGTGGCACTCAGAGCTCTGGGCTGGGGACAAGGTGGGCATCAGGCACAGATTGGATTTGATGGGCTCAGAAGCATTTTCCAGCCTCAGTGATCCTGGGATTCCATAAATTGGTTTGTAGTGCAAGTCAAATACACCCCTAACTTAGCATGAGTTATAATTCATCTACCCTTAAATGGAGCAGCAGCTCAGAAAAATAATGTGCATTTCCTTGGAGGTTAAAGATGACCTAGGGAAAAATAACATGGCAGAGTCATAAAACAAAACAAGGGGGAGGAAAACTTGTACTGCACAAAGCAGAGTGTTTTCAATCCATCTTGATTGATGGTTCAAAACAAGGGATTGAAAGCAAAAGATATTCAATTTCAGCACACAACAATGGTCAAACTTCTCTTCCACAGGGCATATTCAGACTTGCAAATAAACACAAATAGTCATTAAAAGTTTGTATTTAACATACTGCACTTAGTAAGTTAGAATTGAGCAAAACCCCTGAATACAAAAAGCAATTAAATGTAAAGAAAATACAAGATTGCTGTAGTCTTTTACTCTTCAATAATAGATGATTTTTTGGTATGATTTTGTGAGGCAGTTCCAGCTGGGTCCCCTTTGTGACTCTCAGAATTATTAATATGATGTGCTGTTTTTGAAAGCATTTGGTAAATGTGCCAACATGCAAATTAAATACACTACAGACTATGGCAACATCATATTGATTCTGCTATTCTGACAATAAATTTTATCTTAAAAATAAGTACATTCCCATGGACACTTATTAATGTAAATAATCCATGAAGGAATACAGAGGGTGATCTTTGCCAACAAGCAATCAAAAGGTGCTTATATAATCTCAAGGGAGGTCAAGGGTTTTTCAGGACTTCAGTAATTTTAAACCACACTCTAGAAAAACACCTCAAACAAGCAAGTCCCTTTAAACAAAATATTTTTCCTTCAAACCATAAAAAGCACAAAAATATTAAATCTTGGATTAGAGAGCAATTATTTTTTTTTTTAAGTGCTGAAAGTAATCCCTGTAGCTGCTCTTTAGCAGCACTGTAAGCATCACTGATAATGCTTTTGGAAACACAGAAAGAACATGACAGACATTTGGGACAAAAAGTTATTCCAGTGTTTATTTTTAGTTCCATGAACTTCTATGTTGATAGCTATTCTTTTAGAAAATATCTTTTCTATCAGCTATAAGGAAGAATCAGTCTACTCTAACTACTGTTTAAAGTGCAACTCCAAACTTTCTGTAATCATTCTCTGAATTGGTACAATTTTATGATGGAAATATCCTGAAGCTCTCAAAAAAAAAAAAAAATTGAAAATATGATTTTCTATTTTCTGTGCACCTGGATGAACTCCCAATGGAATGGTTGGATAAATAAAGAGAAAATAATATAACCTTTCCACTGTTCCCACTGAAGCAGCCTATTCAGAGATCAAAGACAACTTTGCTACATGCTGCAGAAACTTAACTTGTAAGTAATGAAGAATCCATATTTTCCAGAATCCATATTTACCAACATTTAAGGAACATCTGCCTCCTAAACACCTTGGTATAAGAATAAAAACTTAAAAAAATTCTTTGATAATCCAATAAAATTGGATGGTGTGTGGTAATGAGGCAGAAATATCCACTCTGGTTTTCTTCTTTTGATAACTCCCTGAAATCACCCACCACATCTCAGGCCCAGGAGCTCTGTAAACAACTCCTGTGGTCTGATCCCATCCCTGTTCAAGCTACTGGAGGTCTTCTATAGATAATTGATCACTGTATTAATCAAAAACTCCTCTACATTTATTCCTATTCCTCTTCTGTTTTTCACCTCTCTTTTCCTTCAAAGTCCCCTAAAATTCAGAGAATCTACTTAAATTCCCTTTTTCCTTCAGAACACTATTCAGGAAGAACATCACATTTGGAATTCCTGAATTCTCAACATGTAGTGGAAAGAATTTAAAAATGCCACTGAAAAGACTTGAAAATGTATCTACACATATTTTCATTTTCATATCAATCCATAACATCATTCTAAACATAATTTGTAATTTTTTTCCTGCTTCTTTTTCAAGCTATAGAAATAAAACAGAAGCTTTGCTTTTCAAGCACAACTGAGCCAATTAAGAGATCCAAATTACTGGATAATTGATCGCATTTTGACCTTTGAAAACTAATTTAGGGAGCAAAATGGCAGATCATTAACAGCTCAAGAAAATAAATTCTGTCTGAAAGTCATATTAATCCTTCATGCAAAATAAGTATTTAAATGTCCATGCAGTTTGCTTAACTCTTTTGTGCACTTTTCATCTTTTTTACGTTAGAAAAAATCTAAAATCTATTATTTTTAAATTTACACATATTTTAATCTTGAGTTTATTCTCTTTGGTTCTCAGGGGTATCTTCCATGATAAAAATAATTTAATATACTTAAAGGATGGTTTGGGCTGGGAGGGACCTCAAAGCCCATCCAGTGCCACCCCTGCCATGGCAGGGACACCTCCCACTGTGCCAGGCTGCTCTAAACCCCAATGTCCAACCTGGACATCCTTGGGCACTGCCAGGGATCCAGGGGCAGCCCCAGCTTCTCTGGGCACCCTGTGCCAGGGCCTGCCCACCCTGCCAGGGAACAATTCCTGCCCAATCTCCCATCTGAGCCTGCCCTCTGCCACTGGCAGCCATTCCCTGCCTCCTGGCCCTGCAGCCCTTGGCAATTGTCTCTCTCCATCTTTCCTGCAGCTCCTTCAGGCCCTGCAAGGCCACCCTGAGCTCAGCCCAAAGCTTCTCCTGTGCAGCTGAACAATCCCAGCTGTGCCAGCCTTTCCTCCCAGCAGAGCTGCTCCATTCCTCTGCTCATCCTGGTGCTATTTTCTCTGAAGCAGTTTCTGACCCAGCCCTTTGGGTGCCACAAGTGCCACTGCCCTGGCAAGCACCATTTCCATCCTGGTTTTTCCAGGCTGCTGTGTGGACAATCTGTGTGACATTGGTGCACAATTGGTGCACACACTCAGAATTCCCGTGGTCACTTTTCAGGAATTCACTCCATTCCTCCTCTGAGCCCTTGGGCTCCTTCCCACAGAGCCTGGTGCCGCTGCAGGGCATCCACAGCAAACCAAATTATTGCCTTCCCTTTCACATTTTCCTGGTTTGTCTGAGGGGAACTTCACGGCAGGAGGATTTCTCTTCAGCTGTGAGGATAAAAAACATTGTTTTTTCTCTCCTACACACTGGGCTCAGAAGGGTACAAGAGCAGCAGAAAGTAATCGCCGTGGTTGTACACGCGGAGTACACTGAGTCCCCTCGTTTTTTTTTTATCTTGAAGGTAGCTTAATAGTTTGAGAACAGAGTCTTATTAATGTAAATGAAGCTCTAATAGCATATTGCATGAAATTCTTTTTATTAAGCATTTCTTTGGAAAACAGCCTACAAACTGGATTAATCCCCTGCACTGTATTTCCTGTAAGCACCTAACCAAAGTGACTTTTAAAACAGATTGCTGAGTAAACTTTAAAGTAGCCAATAAAGATACTTCTGCTGTAAAAGAAAAAAAAAAAAAAGTGTTTCATATGTAGTTAATTTCACACTTATTTGCACTGGAAAATTAAATTTTTACTTATCAACATGCCACAGAAATACTGGGGGAAACTCTGCTCTGATGTTCTACACAGCACTTTTTGCTTTAGGCAAACTATAATACAATTAATTGACAATTAGGAAGCTGACATTATAATCCTGGTAATGTTGTCTAATTCTCCAGTGGCACTGTCCACACTGCCGGTCCATTTCATCAAGAAGAACAAAAGCATTTTTTTTTTTTTGCAATGCCTGAGAATACACCTAAATTCCTGGATTATTTTCTAGAATAGAGTCAAGGAACACTAATCATTCATGTGCTTTTGGAAATGATGCCTTAGGCTGTCGTTCCTGGGCACTACACGTTCTCTTTAACTATAAGGAGCAAGAAAATAGGATTGAGCATCTGTGACTGACAGTAACACCTTACACTGACTCATTATCTACTTAAAGTGAGAAGAAAAAGTGAAAATATTTTCTGGGTAAAACCAAAGAAAAATTAATGGTCTGTCACTTAACACAAAATGATGTGGACTATTTCTAGATGAAGTGTTAGAGGCTACCTTCATCAGGCTGAAAATCTGCTTTATTTTCAGATAGATTTCAAATCAAGAGGCATCCATAATTTCTTTTGAGATTTCAAACATGTTTCAAGTTGTAAATATTACTGACAGAGTTGTTTTTCTCTTTCTTGTCCTGAGGCTTTTCTCATATAACAAGTGTAATACCCAATACATTATAAATGAACTCCCCCTGACAGAACTCAAGGTTTATCACATAGATCAATTAAGACTTAAGCACAGTGGACAATGATGCAAGTTTGATTACTTTTCAGCAGTCCATCAATAATTTCTTAAGCATTTTTCTTCTTAAATATTGAATCAAGCATCCACACAAAATCCTGTCACAAGTTTGTGCCAGTGGCTTAAAGAGGGCGTCCATTTGAGCCCCTAAAATATTATAGTGACTTCAAATTCCTGGGGAAGAATCAGTGACTAGAGAACAATTCTGTGCTACAGAGTTACACTACTGATGGTTGATCGTAAGAGGATGATCACAAGATCTGTCTGTGCAGGGCCAGGGGTTCTCCTCGATGATCTCTGTGGGTCCCTTCCAGCCCAGGATATTCCACATTCTGGGATTTACCACAAAGCTGAAAGTGACACCAAGTACATCAATCAGTGATCTGCTTCCACTGCATCCCTGACACAGCAGCTGAACTTCCAGGCTTGTTTAATCAGGAATAAGCCAATCTCACTGGGAAAGAATTCCATTCTCCCCCCTGCCCTCCTTGATCCCCTGTCCCCGTGAGTTTCTGCCATGCCATGGTGAGCAGTCCTGAGCAGATACAGCTCCAGGTCCCAAGAGGAAAGGGTGAGACTTTGTTTTCTCACCAATGACCCATTTTTCACAATTGCAACAGGCTTCCCTGAGTAGCCTTGTGGATATATTGCCTGCCTTCTTGGAAAACACCCTGCAGTCACTTGATCCTAAAAGACTGGTAAGAAAATGTATCCTTGTTTCTCATTATTTACCAGCCTAAGTCTGACTTTTCCCCCTACATTCTCTGCTTTCAAAGAGTAAATATTAAAAATTAGGAGTCAAAAGATTTGTCAGAAGTTCTGCAGCATCTCATAAACAGTGTACAGTACTCCCTGTAAACAGGCAGGATAAATATTGGCTGACTCACACTCCCTACTGCTTATCTGCAAGTAAAAAGCTTATCTTGTATGTAGGTAAACATTCTCTTACTGTCTTTCATTGATGCCAAACGATAAAATAGAAACCCAGCCTGGAGGAGCCCTCTCAATTTTAAAAGGATTAGAAGATCTGAAAAAATCCAGATGCAAGATGCTCAAGGCAAAGGGGTGCAGCAAGCCAAACCAGCTTGTTCCTTCACTGAATAACACTTACAAAAGTGTCTAATGGATTGCTTGAGGGATATATTCTGTACATTTCCAGTGGCCTTACTGCTCCCAAGCAGCAAACACCAAAGAATTATGAAAGGTTATCAATTATAAGTAACCACCATACACAGTGCAAGCTCAATTCTGCAATGGTGTTTACATTATTTAAATAATTCCATTTTGCTTTTGTTTCCAGAGTTGTTAATTGGAGTAAACATTTTACTAAACATGCGTTGTTTGATTTTTATTGTTTAACATTGAAACAATTCAGAAATTTAAATTAAAGAAAAGAATCTTTAGATTAAGTATCAGGACTGGGTGGTGATTTCAAGTCTAAGCAAAAGTGCTGCAAGTGAGGCCTAATAGTTTATGACCAAAAATTGTGGGAGATTTGTAGGTGGAAGACAGTTTAAATAAAAATAATTACTAATATTTACAATGCAAATCAACAGTGCCATGATTGTCATATTTGCAATCATCCTTACAGAGTTGGCTCTCATGAGTGTAAACACCCCTGTCTTACAAGACTTAATTTCTCTTCTCAAAATGTCAGATGCTACTTTTCTTTTGATATATTTATTTTTCTTTGAGAGCTCCTGCTTTATTTTTTTTTTTAACTGGGAAAAATTATTCTCATTCATAATTTCATTAGAACACCATGGAGACAGAGATTAATTTATCTGTGTCTCTATCAAGCTAACTTTTTTATGCTTTGTTCAGTATAATTAGCCTTTATTTAATTTGTATAAGGGTGGTTTTTTGCATTTTCCCTAATCTTGATTACTTTTCCTCTTTCCCTGCTTCTCTATCTCTTGGTAGGGATAAATCATCAATACTGGATAAATCACCAATACTACATGAATAAAACTGGCTTGTTAATGGTAAACATTGAATATCTCCTCTCATACTCTTCAGGCACAACTGCTCTTACCTTGCTTCCCTGTTGGATCATTTACAAACCTGGTTCTAAAAGCAAAGCCTTTACTGACACTGTCCCAATGTTCTTCCCACGTGACAACCTCTCCTGACTGCCCTCCCCACATCTGTCAGCAAATCCCCTCACTCCAAATGCTCTCTAGAGCTCCAAGATATTACTATCATCCATTTTTTGCTAACAGTCACTTCAGATGGAAATTCATCAGTGCATCAGAAGAGAATGGCTCACACTACCTTTGTCCAGAAAAAATTTCAGCATTCAGTTAAAGGAAAATTCTATTATCTGTTTTTTTTGTCTCTCCTGAGTAGATATGGACAAGGAAGATAAGTGAGGGCAGGAGGGAGATGGAGAAGAAAGCCACAAAGGCTATGAATAAGGAATATTTGTGGCCTTCTCTCTTTTTCTCCTCCCCTCTTCTACTATTCTAAGTTCACCTGGGGGAAGAAAACAGACAAGGGACAAGAGTAACCATAATGTAAATATGTTAAAGTGTCATATTATTCCACCAAAGACATCTGACTGGAGCAGATTGTGCTTTAAGGGGTTTAGAGGAAGACAGCTCAAAAATAACATTAAGAAAATTATTTAGAAATTCTGCTTTTATTGGAAAACATCCTTGCCCCCTGAGACAGAAGAGAATGACAGAGAGCCCCAGGGTGGGTGAGGCTGGAGGAGCCCCTGGGGCCCCTGTGGTGGCAGCTCCCTGCTCCAGCAGGGCCATCCCAGAGCACAGGGCACAACAGGGAGTGCACAGGGCTCTGCAATGTCCCCAGGGAGGAGCCTGCACAGCCTCTGGGCACAATCTGCTCAGGGCTGCCACTGCCCAGGGCAGAAGTTGTGCCTCCTGTGCAGGGGGAGCTCCCTGGGCTCAGTCCCTGCCCGTGGCTCTAGTGCCATTGCTGGGTCCCACTGAGCTTTTCCCTCTTCAGGGCTGTTTTTCAGTCCCCCAGTGCTCTCTCAGGGCCTCTTTTCTCCTTTTAGTTGTTAAGTGTATAATTCTTGACTGAAAACCTGTAGCTAATTAACTAAATACTAATAAGAGCACAATAGGAACAGAGTGCCAAATCACTTTGTTCAAACACTCATATTGTCCAGCAGACATTTTGAACACACTTTCCCTCCACAAGTTAAACTAAAGAAGACCTCTACTCTCTGTCTCCCTGTCTGTGTGTACACAGACTGCTGAGACAGACAGGAAAATTGAACAAAATACCACTTCAGCTCTAACACAAATGACAAAGTCAAATTTTCTAAAGATCTTTCAGTGTATTAGGCAGTCTGAGATTTCATAAAGGATCCAAAGACCACAGAATTCTGCTGCTTTTTCTCTGCAAGGCTATCATCCTTTTAAAAATTTTTTCTTCTATCCATGTTTCACATTTCATGAATTATGTGCATTATTACAAGATCTGCAGGTCCTGCTTGTGATCAGCTCTTCATGCTACCAGACCTTGAACTTCACAGTTCTCAACTTCCAAGTCGCTGGATGCTTTTAAAAAAAAATTGTCTTGTCCCATTTAGATTAAAATCAATTATTGGCTAATTCACAGCAATAAAAGAAAATTCCAACAAACTAGAAGCCCTGTCGTTTTACTGATTCCTAATCTCAGCTGAACTAGTTTTTTTTTAATTTATTTCATTTATTCTATCAAAATAGTAGCCAATTCCATAGTGGCCAAATAGGCATGTCCATGTGGCAGCAATTTAATTAAGGCTATAAAATCATACCAAACTCTGGTGCAGTGTCCATTAAGAGCAGGGGATAACTTTGTTAGAACCTCAGTCCAACAATGCTTATGAGATCACACGGAGCACTTGAAGGAGCTTAACCATTGTTCACAGGGTAGCCCAGGCCAGCAGGGATTTCAGTGTGTAATTTGAGTGTGGTTAGATATTGCATCTGAGCTTCAGATACCCCTCTAATGACTTCCATTTATTTGCACTAAGAAACACCCTGCCGGGGCTGAAAAACCATCTTGCTCACCATTATATCTGAAAGTCAAGGAAGCTTCACATCATTTTAAAACCTGAAGTGTGGGCTGTGTATAAACAGTACTAAAAGTAACAAAGACAAGTTGGGAATTAGGACTACAGAGTCAGGGAATTCAAATCCAGGCCAGCAGTGTCTGTGAGAAAGTAGAAATCCTTTGAATCATCTCATTCTACAAATGCAGCTCTCACAAGGACACTACAGACATTATGCACTTAAGTAATGAAGTACTTGGGATCTCTAATGGCCTAGGCTGACCAGGGCACAAACCCCCTGCCATTTCTTTAAATTGCATTTCTAAGCAATTTATTCTTATGACTTAATTTGTTAACTGTACAGCAGCAGCTAAAACCCCTGATTAAGGATCAAGAACAAGGCTGAAAAGATATCAACTGCACATCACTGTGCTTCAACATTGCCTTTTGTGATAAATATATACTCTGTATATGTGCATGTGCACATAAAAACATGAAGCTTACTTCTAACCAGTACTTTTTTTTTGGTGTATTTCACTTCTTGTTTCTTAAATCTTAAACAGAGGACTTCAAAAAACTCTTTGTACAGCCAGAGGTGGGATCTAAAAGGCCAATATTGACAACTTTCTGCCCTAACAGGAAGCATTTCAATTCAGCTTCTTCATAGAATCTAGGAATATACTAAATAGGGTAAGAGTGAAAACATTCTCTGTTACATTTATTTACCAACTAACCATTCCCCGTTTGTCTTCTGGAGCCAGCTGCCCAAAATTACAACAAAGCACCAGCTCTTCTACTCTTCAATAGCTGCAATTTAAAGTCAACTACAAGCAAAGTCTCAGGTTTCTTAGGGGATGAAGGTACTTGTTTAGGCATTATGGAAAATAATACCTGATTTTTGGATGGAGGGGATATGGAGGATAAATCCTGATCTGCGTCAGTCTGTCAGAGTTGAGATGTTCCCAAATAGAATGTGAGCTTTAGTGTGAAAACACATCCACAGCACTGCCAGGATGCCTCCACCATTAGACTCTACACGAGTTTAGGAGTCCAGCTTTCACAGCCTAAATTCAAAGCAGTACCACTTTGGAGGAATAAATGCTTTCATTGACAGGCAATGATTGTGTATTCTTAAAATTCAAAAGGGGATGCCACGCTGTGCTATAAAACCCTGCACAGGATTCTGAAGAGTTTTGAAGACTCTGCCTTGTGATATATGGGATAATAAACTTCATAGGATACCTAAGATGTATCCCCAGCCTAGGACCAAGGGCTTTCCAGGCTGAAAAAAATATGACAGCATGCTATGATACAAAGTCCTAAGAACAGCAAGGCTGAGTAGGTTCTAACTGACCATTATCTCTCATTCATAGAAATATACAGATTTTATATGCCAATGTTTACATTTAGACAAGAGAAACAAAGTTGCCAATGATGTTCAGATATAATAAGAGGAAACAAACAACCCAGCAAAGATTATTTCAGATCTTTTATTGCCAAGTGTTTGGATGTCAGCTCCTCTCAACAATTCAAAGAGCACTCATAGCTTGAACTGGTTTTTTGTTTAATTACACTGAGATGAACACAAATCATTCTATTTTGTGTTCCTTCTTAATGTCTGCAAAGCACTCAGTGTGGCATTATCCCTTGATATCTACTGGAATGCTGAAGACAATTCAAAAATTTAATTTAATTTGAAGACAATTCAAAAATTTAATTCCTAAGTTTCCCATTAAAAACACATGATAGACATTGATTGCTTCCTAACAATTAAATAGCCACAGGTAGAGCTATTTTTTTTTGAAATATAAAATTCTCAGACTACTCTAGAGTTCTGTTTAGAGCATCACAAGTGCTCCAGTTACTGAAAGGAATGAGTTACTGCTCACCAGCTGAGGTCATGTGAAACATGTGCAAACCACACCAGGAACGAGGTGATTTAGCTGGAGCTGCCATGAAAATCAAATGCACATTCAGTGGAAAAAAAATCACTATTCCCTAAAGCAATTTTTTCCTCTCTTGGAGGTGTGTCCTGTAAAATTATTAAAATATTGTATCTTGTAAAGCATGCACAGAGAGATCAACACAATAATTTATTGCTGCAGTTGACCTCAATCCATTTCAGATGAGAGATGACACATTAACAGGCAGGAATGAAATTAGATTTACACTCTTTTATGAAGTTTAACTACATGACCGTGCTCGTGCCCTCTCCAGACCTGGAACACCACCCCAATCCCTGCACAGTCATAACCCAAAAAGTAAGATGAAAGTTTTTCTGTTTAACCCAAATTCTGAGACTAGAGCCTGACAGTAGGAAAAATTCTGTAAATAATACTTCTATTTAGCATTTTTATTGTAAAAAGAACATTACAGCTTCAATAGCACTACATAATCTATGGTTGGGGCTTCAGAACTCTCAGGCTTCCCTGAAAGACACATTTTATGCTGGTTCTCTATACTGAGACAGACTTTAAAACAGAAAATTTATTTGTGCAAATGATTCCCCACTGCAAGTGCAAGAATTTTGTGTCTATAGACATAAAATTTTGCAACCAAACTCAAGTGTTCTAATAAAACTACTAAAAACTGTTAAAAAATACCCCTCTACAAAAATAAAACTATCCTGTAGAAAGCTAAAGACTGCCCCACATAAAATCTCCCACCTGCCCCTTCAGGCACTGGAATTCACAACTGGATTTAGACTTTGTTGAAAAAATGCAAAGAGAATATTACTGTAATTTGAGGTTTTAAAATGACACAAGTTCCAATGCCTGAGCAGATTGTCGTATTTGGAGACAGGAAATATGTTTGTCCAGTAGAAAGGTAATATCTCAGATTTATAGAAAATAAAAATAAGAAAACAAAATTAAGTTAATTGTGGTGATATTTTCCATTAAACCACAATATTAATGAAGGATATAAGAAGGGGAAAAAATACAAAAAACCCAATCCTATTTTGTGCAGAGTGGAAACTGAAATAAACTTGAGTTAAAATGAAAGATGAGTTTTACTTGAATTAATAAAAGGAAAAATGCCTCTCAACAAAGAAGTTGTGCCTTCATAAACTCCTACATATCAGCACACTTAAATTTTATTTGATCCCTAAATCTACGTACTTCCAGAAATGTTTTCTGCAGTTTGGTTATATTGCAAAGTAAGATTATATTGCTATTGAGTTCATTTTCTCAGTATATAATGCCAAACCGAGTTGCAGTGTATGACAGATTTATGTCTATATGCTTGAGAAAAGCAGGAAATAGGAGGCATTTCAATCTGCACTGCATGGCAAGACCTCAGAAATAGTTGGAGAAACTCGATGTGTTACAGTGTAGAGGAGGGTTCAGCTCCTGCTAAGCCTTGTCTAACCAGCACATACATTTCCAGCAGCAGGGTTTAAAATGCAATGCAAAGTCCAGGGTGTTTTCTCCTGAAAGCAAATACCTGCTATGCAAGGCCCAGCTGCAGCTCATGGGTAAATTAAAACAAAACAGGGACACAGTCACAGTGAAGACACGTGTGACAACATCAGTTGGTAGGTTCTCACTGTGAAAAAGCTGAATTTACAAGGAATTACCACATATTTCAATGTTCTTAACCATGATTACCACGCAAATATTAGGAATTATAAAGAAATAAGTGTTTTAACAACCAGCCAGTGCATTGCTATTATTTAGTATGGCCCTGCAGCTGCACATGTAAAAATCAATGACATTACTGGTGTTTGGTGATGTCCCTGATACAAATTGGCAGCCTCTGTTCAGCTCACAAAGAGAAGATACTGGCATCATAGAAAGCATTATCATGACTAACTCTGTGACAACCGTGCTGACAACCTCAGCAGAAACCTGAATGTTGAAAAGAAAATTGAAGTGTTCTCTCTGCTCCTGGAGCTCTGGCAGCCTCGGGGCTGTGCCCACTCCCTGGGGAGCCTGGGCAGTGCCCAGCACCCTCTGGGGGAAGCAGAACCTTGCCCTGATCTCCAAGCTGAGCCTGGGCAGTGCCCAGCACCCTCTGGGGGAAGCAGAACCTTGCCCTGATCTCCAAGCTGAGCCTGGGCAGTGCCCAGCACCCTCTGGGGGAAGCAGAACCTTGCCTGATCTCCAAGCTGAGCCTGGGCCGTGCCCAGCACCCTCTGGGGGAAGCAGAACCTTGCCCTGATCTCCAAGCTGAGCCTGGGCAGTGCCCAGCACCCTCTGGGGGAAGCAGAACCTTGCCCTGAACTCCAACCTAACCCTGTCCTGCCCAGCTCCAGCCTTCCCTGGGTGCTGTCCCTGGCCCAGAGCAGAGATCAGAGCTGCCCCTCAGGAATTGCTGCAGCCCATGGTGAGCCTGGGCTCAGTCTCCATCCCTGCCTGGTGAGCTCTGCCCTCCTCAGTCTCCATCCCTGCCTCCAACCAACAATCACATGGTGAAAGCCATGACTAAAATGAAGCACTGATTTTGCAGGGAAATCACCTCAACAGAAAGGTCAAAGCAAGGATTAATGGCACAACAGGGACCTCACTCCATGGACAGCAGCATCATGCAAAGAAATGGAAGACCAGGGCTTTCTTCTTCTCCATGGTTGTCTCAGCCATTAAAATAGACCTTAAAAGGAATAAATGTACTTACAGGTTCTGAATATTTACATTTAAATAGAAAACAGCCTTGAAACCTTAAGTCCTACAGAGTAGTTATCTCTGGCATTGTGTGTCCAGCAGCACCTGAGGTATCCTCTGTTAGTGACTCCAGCCCTGTGATGAGAGCACTCAGTTCCCCCTCTATTCTTCAAACAAAACGCTTGAAATGGTTCACTGCCAACACTACCAAAGGCCAGGCTGCTCTGTTTTGTACAGCAAAAGCACAGCTCCACTGAGGTTAGATCTGACTTAAGAAAATGCAACAGCTTAAAAAAAATATATATACATGGCAGCATCAGGTCAAGTGGCATTCTTCAAGCTGGTGTGCTCCACCTGTGCATCTGCAATTCTGAGCTGCATCTTCTGACTCCACTTCCACTCTGCTCTGTTTCCATGCACTGTCATCAAAGTACCAAAACGGGAGATATATATATATAAATCCTACTATAAAATAATATTTCTTATCACGTTCATGCAGTTCACTTGTTTCTTAGTGCCTTGCTTTTCTTCTAATTTCTCCTGTGGTGTTGTTTTTTTTCTTTTTTTTTCCTCCTCCTTTTAACATTTTGAAATAAATGAAAAGAAAATAACAATCCCAAAAAGCTCACGCCAGTTGGCAGGGAAATTAAAAATCACAGATCCAAAAGTACTTTCCTAGTTCATGAAAACATCTCTAATGAGACAGATGAAAATATGAATTGCTCCTAATGAGCTCAAAATTGCACATATTTCCCTTAGTTTAATTTTGTAAGCCTTCACAGATATTTTGTGTTATGCTTTATTATAAAACAAGAAGTGGCCACAAGGCTGTGATAACCAATTTGTGAGATTAAAGTACTCAACTTGAATGGTTTCATTAACTTCTGAGCCATGAGTCAGAGTTAGCATAAAACAGAATTCCTTTGCTATTCATAGAGGGTCTCACTCTCCAGTGACTTCCAACATTTTGGAGTCATTAGCACCTGAGAAGAACAACACTGTTATTCCTGACTTGTCAGTGCTGAGCCCACTGGCACAGCCTTGAAAGGATAATTTACAGCAAACTGTGACAAAAAATGCCCAACAAGGGTTGGGTCTGCACTGTGGGGCTCAGCTCCTGTGGCAATCCACCCTGCAGTGCCCACTCAGACATTCCAACCTGATTTGGAACAGGGCGAAGCAAAGCCAGTGCAAAAAGCTTTATCCAGCTTCTCTGAAGAGAGTTTGGGATGGCCAGGAATGCAAGAGGAGCATAGGATTTTATATAAATCTGTGTAAAATTACTGAGTACAGCAGAAGTGGGTGCCATCACACTGCAGATAGAAAATGCAAAGATGAGATTTGCAAAAGTCCCATGTAGGTTCCTATTTTCAGCTGTGACTGAGTCATGCAATGGAGGTATGAGAGGGGAGGAAAGGATGATAACAAAAAAAAAAAGGGAGGAGATAACCAAGCAAAGACCCCAGGCAGAGAATGGCCAGTCATGAGACCCTGTAACATTCTCAGATCTGGAGTTCTGAGATTTCTGTATGAATGTTAACACAAGCCAGTGAACTTTATATGAGCCTTTGCTTCAGAAGTGGAGAAATGATCCCTCTACTGCTCCAAGCAACAGACTAGTTCTGGGGTGCTCAAGGAAATAAAGTATATGAGCAGCTTCCAGGAGGACTATGCTCTCTCTCCTGTGAGAAATAGAAGTTGTGTCTTTAGTAAAACTCAGCTTATTTATGAGTCAAGTGTTTTAGTATCCAAATCCATTCAGTCTTCACACTGTCATTTGCTGTTAAATCACAGATTTTAAGGGATGACTGCTTTACCACATACCTCAACCTTAACACTTTGGTAGAGTGAAGAACCTCATTTTCTCACCAGTTCTACGTGAACAGTTTGAGGTTGTGACTATACAGCACTGAAAGGAGGGTCACAAAGTGCTGATCACAGAAGAAGAGTGTATAGCAAGAGCACAGGGCAGCATGGAATCACACTCAGCATGGCAACAGAACAGAAGGAAATATCACTACTGAACGTCAGAACGAGCTCATGGCTGTCCTGTAAACACCTAGAGAAGAGAATAATGAAGAGGAAGAACAAACATTTGCAATAAACATCCTAAAACTTTGAAGAATAATTCTGTGAATTTGTTTAATGTATTTCAGAAAAAAACATTTAAGCCAGGTTGGAGCAACCTGATCAGTGGAAGGTGTCCCTGCCCATGGTCCCTTCCAACCCAAACCATTCTGTGATTCCATAGCTCTGTCTCACCACTGCTGTTTGCTCCTGCTGCCTCCATTCCAGCAGCTGAAATAAGGCTTTCTATAACCATTGCATCTCCAAGGACAACTTAATTAAAAGATCAGGAATGTCTTTTTCTGCCTGCAAACTCCACCATCCCTACCCTGCTCGGGCACAGTTGGTTTCTGGTGTCTTCTCTTCCCTCCATTTGTAAAACACATCCATGTGTGACACCAGGGTTTATGACTAAAGTATCCTGGAGACAACTATTGACAGGTTGTTATTAACTATTAACAGGTTGTTACTAACCATTAACAGGTGGAGAACCAGCATAATCTTGGCATCCAGTCCAGATGAACTCAGCTAAATCAAATCTAAACAATCTTGGCCACAGTGTTCAGCTCACAAACTGAGTCCTCTGTCCTTTCATTTTTCACACCAGATTTGTTCATTGCATTAATAATTTTCCTATGAAAATACCACCTCTGTACTTACAGTTTTACTTAGCAGTAAGAAAGGGAGTGTGCTGTTGACATTCAATATATGAAAATGTATTTATAAATAATTTAGTGATAATCCAATTGCTTTTTGCTGCAGGAATGGACTCACTTGGGTGGTCCTTTCCTACTCCCAGTTTTTATGGGGAGTTTGGTATTTCTATGAGGATATCCCTAATATGCTACTTTGAAATTCTGTTTATGCTCCTCAGAACATCAAAAAAACATTAAAAAAAAAAGAAAAAAAAGAAAAAAGAAAAAAAAAAAAGAAAAAAAGAAAATCTCAGTTGAAAACTGTGGCCTTGACAAACATTTGTGGATTTCCACAGATCTCCATGGAGTCTTGCCTGAGCATCAGTCAAAGAGATACCATGTGTTATCTCCAAGAACATCTCCTCATATCCTGCATGTTCACAGCCAGAAAAGCCCCCAGACTCTGTTTCTGGAAGCTTAATGATAATTTGAAATCTATTGGTTTCTTTTGGGGTTTCAAAATATACTTTATAAATTCAAATTTTAGATGTCTAATAAAAGGTAAAATAAAAATAAGCAAAAGCTCCCCACCCCAAAATATGAAGTGTGTCAAGTGACTTATTTCTATCTCCTTCAGCAAGAGGATAAGGTGAGGAAAGGAAGAAAAAAGAAAAAAATAAATCATAATTTCTGTGGTTCCCTTGATTAATAAAACATTCAGGGAAAAAAGTATAAACTTAAATGGACTCCAAACTTCCACAATTTAATTAAAATGGCTTTTAAATAAATGTCCTTACAGAAAAAGCAGCAGCCTTGGACAAAATGCATATGGTTTCTTTTTTAAGACCAGTTACACTTCTTAATTGGTTTCAGAAAATGCCCGACTATTGAATCCTATAGAATGTGTGTGTGTGGCCTTTAAAAACCCTTGTAAATGAGAACTGTTGGCAGAACAATTAGCATTTAAAAGCTAGAATGACCTTAAATCTGTGCATCATTGTGATTCGTTTGGACTTTAATATCAAGTGCAGAACCAAAAAGTACCTCAGCTGCCAAGAGAAAGATCTCCCAGCACCAGGAGAAGGACACTGGGTAATAGGGTGCAGCATGTGCAGTGGAACATAAAGGACAAGCTGGTGTGATCAGCTCTGATTTGTGTTGACTTAGCAACCAACCAGAAGGGCCTTCCTGGGCACTGAGCATGGAAAAGGAGGGGAACAAATCTTCTGCTTCTGATCTTACATGGGAAAACTGCCCTGGAGTGTTTGTCCCTGTGATGAATTTCAGGTTGCAGAAGGCAATAAGCTGGGCGTGAGTTTTGTTTCCAAGGAATCGCTGGATAGCCAAGTGCTGAACTGTACAGTGAGTGTGATATCATCAAAACAAAATAGATGGAACACTTGACTTTATGTATACATATATATATATCTCAGATTTAAATACATGTGTTATGATTATATATATATATATATATACATAAGAGGTGTCATTTAATTTTATGTATCATTTGCATCTATTGCTTGCCATTATACTAATTCATGTAATATTCTGCCATTCTGAAAATGAGATGACTTCTTATATCCCTAGAAATGACAGCAGTGGCTTGCTGTTGGGAGCAGTGGTGTGTTACAGCTGCTGATCTTACCAAAACCAAAGGTTCTTAAGTCAAAAGCTGAACATTTATATATTGGCTGAGTTTGCAATTAAAGCAGAATGATGATTACAAGTGTTCCCTATATGGAGGTGATTTTTTTTATGTTTAAATCATTTGGTTAAATATTTTGTTCCAGCTCTCTTTCTTATATTCCAAACTACACAAAAATAAACATTTGTAAAGGTTAAATTTATTTCTGTATTGAAATGCCATATTTTTACTAGATTTTAGTAAATATAATTGAATTAAATCCCTAATAATAATAAAACTTACACTGAATATAGATGACATTCTAAATATCATAAATTATTTACACAAATAATTTGATTCCATTTCCTCAAAGACAACACTACTTAATGAAGTAGTAAACGCATCAGTTTCTACTGATAGGAGTAATATTTCGTGAGTAGTTTCTGGAAAACCCACTGATGGTTAAAAATTGCACAGTACCGTGGTCATCACAGAACTGACAAGATCACAGAATGGTTTGGGTTGGGAGGGACCTCAAAACCCATCCCATCCCACCCCTGCCATGGGCAGGGACACCTCCCACTGTGCCAGGCTGCTCCAAGCCCCAATGTCCAGCCTGGACATCCTTGGGCACTGCCAGGGATCCAGGGGCAGCCCCAGCTTCTCTGGGCACCCTGTGCCAGGGCCTGCCCACCCTGCCAGGGAACAATTCCTGCCCAATCTCCCATCTGAGCCTGCCCTCTGCCACTGGCAGCCATTCCCTGCCTCCTGGCCCTGCAGCCCTTGGCAATTGTCTCTCTCCATCTTTCCTGCAGCTCCTTCAGGCCCTGCAAGGCCACCCTGAGCTCAGCCCAAAGCTTCTCCTGTGCAGCTGAACAATGCCAGCTGTGCCAGCCTTTCCTCCCAGCAGAGCTGCTCCATCCCTCTGCTCATCCTGGAGCCTCCTCTGGGCTCTCTGCAGCAGCTCCAGCTCCTTGCTGTGCTGGGGCAGGGCTGGGGCAGCTCTGCAGGTGGGCTCTCACCTGAGGGCAGAGGGGCAGGATCCCCCCTCCCCTGCTGCCCAGGCTCAGCCCAGGGCAGGGGGGGTGTCTGGGTCCAGCTCCCACCCACCAGCACCCCCAGGGTGCTGCAGAGAACGGTGGTGCTTGAGGTCAGTGAGATCTGATCAGGTGCTGCCCCTCCCAGCCATAGCCCTGCTTATATCTGAGAGAGTTTCACCCAGATTCCCCAGAATAGTTTAGTTAAACTTATGGCAAGTGCATTATCTTGTCAGTTTTTCACTTTCTATGTGGATTAAGTTTATGATGTGCAGATTGCTCGAGAGGAGACTATTTAAATCAGGTGTTAAGTCCCATTAAATAATTTGCGCTCTCATGCCAGGTGTTCCACAGAGATATTTCAGATAGCAATTTTCTTAATATAGCTTACGCAAATACTTAGAAATTTTAACAACAGTGGATACATCAGTGGCACTGTGTCATTCAGGAAATGGCAGTTCCACATAAACAGAGATTACCAAAATATGTGTGTGATTGCACAGTTTTAGAATATTAAAATATTTAATAATTGACAGATCGCCAAGGGTTAAGCAACACAGTTTTATGGACATTAGGAATAAAATTCGTCACCAAAAGGGTGGTCAAGCATTGGCCCAACTGCCCAGGGAAGGGGTGGAGTCACCATCTCTAGAGGCAGCATAAAAGATGTGCAGACTGCACTTGGGGGGACATGGTTTGTGATGGGCTTGGCAGTGCTGGGGTAACAGTTGGACTCCATCCTAAGGGTCTTTTCTAGACTAAATAATTCTATGGTTCTGTGATTCTAAAGTCATAGCTATGTTTTGCCTCTCTCCAATATTAGAAAGAGTGCCCTGGCAAAATCCCAGTGTAGATAATCACATCCTACCTGCCTCCATCTCTCCTGTCATTTGAACTCAGTCAGTTATTTAGAGTTTCCTATTAAGATTGTCCTGTAGATTTTGCAATTAGCTTCCTATGTCAGAACACAGAGCACTGAGTCCTACATAAAAAGGGCGAGTTCAACTCACTGAAGTCAAACAGAACCATGGCAGTGTCATGTTTAATTCATGTGTAGCAGAGGTTGTTTTATAAAATTATGATCATTATTTTCTGCCTCAATTTTGCCATATGTATAATTATAACAGCATTAAAAATTAAGAAATATTCCTGCTCTGTTTATCATCAGAAGAGACAAGAAATGAAGGTGAAGAGGAGGGCAGAGCCAGCAGCTCATCACACTGTGAACATAATCAAGACTTCTAAACAGAAGAGAAAGTTTAACAGCCAGACAGTTCCCCAAACCAGTAGGTGTGAAAATAGCTCTGAAAGATCCCTGGAAACCAAGCAGATTGAAACTGGGAGTGTGGTCTGCAAAGAGCTCCACGAGGAAGGAAAATACAACAAATTAGAGGTGCAGGGAAGAGAGAGGGAAACGTGCACCATGGTACTGGGAGCACTGGGACACTGCCCCACCAGGTGTGGAGGCACTGGGAGAGCACTCGGCCAACAACAGAGAGATCTGAAACCTGTAAACAAAGCTCTGGACAAGGCAAATGTATGGGAGGAGAATGGGGAAAACACACTGCCAAGAGATGGAAGGTGTTGAACCACACAGCTGCATGTATTAAAATAACCATGTGTATCTATATACATATATACATATTTATAAAAAATTAAAATGGCAGCTAACAACTAGGACAGGATCTGGGAGGGCAAATGAACCATCCAGAGAACACTCCAGCTACACAGGACACTGGTGGCTGTACTTGTCTGAAATCAGCAAAGCAAACAGGGTGCTGCTGCCCATAAGGAAGCTTCTCTCACTGCTAGGAGCTCCTGAAACTTCTTCCTTGCCAACTGGTGAGATTCCCTAAAGAATGGCTGGTCAAGCATGGGCAGAAAGGGTTCACTAATATCACTCTTCCTGTATTTAGGACAGGAGTGATTTTTCTTTTACTGCATCCCAAAGGTTCTCTCACCTTCACAAGAGTTATCAGCCACTGTGGATAGCAGGGCACAAATCCCAGCTGGTTTCATGTTTGAAATGGGTGCCAGTGCTGCTGGCCCAGCTTCTGAAGGGTTTGCATGCTGGGAAATTGCATGGGAAGATGACAACTGCTGGTATTTGAGACAAAGTGGTATTTGATTGCACTTTTATTTCTCTTAACCTTGCCCAACTGCATTCAGAATAAAGAATGTCAGAGGAAACTGCACATATGTGATTTGCAAGAGAGAACAATACAATTAAGTGTGAAATGGCTTTGGACTACTCTTTTTACAAAATACAGTTCTATTATATTAAATACTTTGAACTAGAATGCCCAAAATTAAGGTTTTTATTCTGAACCATAAATGTCCTGATTTCAGTGGAAAGGAAAATTCTCATTTTTAATGTTGCATTGACTTAGCTTTCAAAATCTCATCCACATTATGCTCTGTGTGTGCTAACATGAACAGTGCTGTAATCAATTCCATTTAGCACATCCAATTGATAGAAATTTCATTACTATTTAATATTGAAAAGGTGCTGGGATGAAATTTTCCTTATAAAGGCCTTTTAGCAAGACCTGCTTTTATTAACGTTAATATACTACACGGGCACCATTAAGATTTGCTCTTCAAAACCCTAATCCAAATTCTCCTCTAGTCACATGTGAACAGCACCATTAGCAATAATTATATTATTGCAGGTTTCCAGGGGCAAGACTGAACCAAATCATATACAGGAAAATAATGGTGGAAAATAAATAATGGTGGAAAATAAATAATGGTGGAAAATAAGAGCATGCACTCAATTGTGGAACAGATTAATTTCTTACTGATTTTTTGGTGTTTGCTCAGTAACTCCATGGTCACTCCATTAGCTCAGAATCTCCACAAGTCTCGATCCCAAAAAGCTCTCATTGGCTTTTTGTGCATGCACAGAATTTGACCTGGCTGTGAATAATGCTGCAGGTTTTGGCACATTTACCAGACCATGGGGGAGAGGGGAATGGACCTTAAAGGTGCTTAAGCACTGCTTAAGTGTCTTTTTAATAAAGCATCAAACTCATATACCACAAAATAATTAAATTTAATTTCATGTTTTTAAAATATTTCTAGTATTTTAGATTTCCTTTAAAGCTCACCAGTCAGAAAGGGAGAAACAGTGTGTAGTTGCATCTTTTCCTTGAAAAAAGAATATTTTTTTCATCAAAAAATTAAAAGATGTTCAGGATTTTTCCTTTGCTTTTGAACAGAATTGATACCTCAGTCATTAAAATGTTATAACTGTGTCTCAGCCAACCTACTACAAACAGTTGTCTATTAAATAATATGAATCCTTAACTTAGGGCACTAAAAATCTAATACCATCTCAATATAAAAAAGAAATCTCATAACAAAAGCCAAACTGATCTACTTCCTAGATCACTGCAGAACAGACACAAGTAGTTCCATTTTTTTTTTCCATAGCAGTCTCACATCAGCTTACATTTGAAAATGAGCCCATTGAATTCCATTTATTATGCAGGTTCTTTGGATAAAAAGAGATTCCACAGAAAAGGGGGCTGAAAGAATGAATGTAACTGAGCAGCTGACTTCCTAAAACCACATTTATAACTTCAGGTCTCAAGTTTCATGTTCAAGTGAGACACAGGAGCTGCAATCCATGTTGTGGTTTGTGCAGAATGTGACACTGAAAATAAGACATTAATTTCATTGCATTAGTGTACTTATTTTGAATTAATAGAAGATTCAAGAGTTAATAGTTCAACCTATAAATACACCCCAACTACAGTAACTTTAAACAGCTGATCTCTTCCTTCAAATTTACAATTAGGGCTTTTCAAACCAGCATGAATGAAACTTGGAAACATTTTGTACGGACAGAGGTAGCAGCACCTACTGCTGAGACACCTCAGTCTCAGCTCTGCTCCAAAAAACAAAGAGTGAAAGATTTCCTTTTCCTTTATCCTATTTTCTTTTACATTTAGAACTTTGAAATCTCAGAGAAGATCTTAAACTTCACCAGAAAATTCATGCACAGCCAATATAAGATTACAGTGATGATTTAGAGCACTGAATTTAATCCAAGGTATCTGTTTGGATTTTTATAAAGATAATTTTATTAAGTATTATTTGTTTTCTTGCTTTATTTTGGACTTATTTACCTACAAGTTCCTTCCTTGCTTAACTTCATTCCACAAGAAAAACATCCATTCCTCTCCCAATTCTCTTCTTTGTAGAGAATTAGCACCAATATCAAGGCCAAATCTAAACTATTAAAACAATGCCACTTTATTAGGGGAAAAAAAAAGGATAAGGGGCATATAAGAGGTTGTATAACTGTGGATGCTTCGCAAAAAGAAATGTAGAAAAATATAGCTGTGACTATAAAGTGAATTATGTGCTAACATGTGATAATAAATTTTTATTCTCATTCCCTTAGTTGTTCTTTGAGAGATCTTGGCAGCTACTTCATTAAGAATTCCTTTCACTATATACATTTTTACTACCCAAAGTCACATTGAAGTGAAAAATCCATGCACCATTGATTTTAATGTGACTTTATATAATAAGAGTAATGTACATTTACAGAACATTGCAATGAGCAACACTGTAAGGAAGGAAAACCGGGCTTAAACACACAACATTTGTATGGTGAAAGACCAAAAGGACGACCTAAAGGCCACACTTCCCAAAATATAAACCTGCAATAACGTGTTAAATTTTGGAAAGGAGAATTATTTCCCCAGTCTTTCATTAAACATCCCTTCTTTCTCTGCAATTTCGGACATTCCTGGCTGGAGCACCCAGGAGCAGGATGGATTCCCCTGATCACTGCAAAGCAGGCACAGAGCTGTGTCTGTCTCAGGTTCAGCTCAGCCTGAGCTTCACATTCACTGTCTTTAAAAAAAAAAAAAAAAACAACAAAATTCACTGGCCAAACTGGCCAAAGTTTCTGATAAAGTTTTACAAATGGGTAAATGACATCACTCCCAGCACTTTCACTCACAAGGAAAGCATCAATTCTCCATCCTCCATTAAGATAAAACCTGTGAGCTAAACTCTTCCCCCACAACATTAGGTATGTGTCCATGTGCATCGCTGCACACTGCATAATGTACATATTTCTGTAAGGAAAAAAAACCCTGAAATTATAACAGCACTGTAAGTGTGATGTGTTTATGAGTCTGCCAGTTATTCAGTTATTTGGACTTTGCTACATTTTCTCAGATGACTAATTACCACCAGAGCACCTCCCAGGGAGTTTAGCTGGCTGTCGTAAATTAAACTGTAAGGCCTTATTATATTAATTGAAGTAGAAATGAAACAAAAAAAAAGTTAAAGTTGTTTTTGTTGAAAGAAACTACACAGCTTTAGAAATTCATACAATTTATTCTCATTTTCTTAACTGTTTGCTTCTCACCTCCCGTTTTTCTGCTCTTCCCTCTCTCCAACAGTATTTTTCTCCATTCTGATGTCTAACCTGTGCTGATAAAAACTTTTAAAGGCTCAGAAAAATGGGATACTTTGTCTGGTATACATATACAGCTGATGAGCCTCCCCACCGTCCCAGGGAACAATTCCTGCCCAATATCCCATCCAACCCCGCCCTCTGGCAGTGGGAACCATTCCCTGTGTGCTGCCAGTGCAGTTCCTGAGGCTTCCAGCCTGTGTTTGCTGCTGAAATGTGATGGGTGAGGATGAGGAACACCTGTCCTGGAAATACTTTTGTGTTTGCTGCATCTCTCTCTGTTGCCTTTTCCCCCAACCTGGAAAAGAAACTCGAGATCATTTTAGCAAGGAGGGGATATAAAAGGGGATCTTTATTTTGAAGCTCTTCAGGAGCAGTTATGGAAAGGTGTCCATACAAGCCCAGCCCCTCCAGGGGTGAGCACATATTTATGGCTTTTAGGAAATTAGCAGAATTGATTAAAAGCACCAATTAGGAGGACAAGGGGTGATTCAATTCCCCCCCAGGTCCAGCCCCTTCTCTGGAGCCCCTCTCAGCACTGGCTGGGCTTTGTTGATGAAAATGAACCTCAGAGCTGTTCTGGGCCTTGGTTCCCAGGAAGAGCTGAGATAGGACAGGGCCTGGCACCCCCAGGGCTTGGAGCTCTGGGATTTGTTTTGTCTTTCTGCTTAGGGAAAGAGCATGGAAAAGCACTGGAAAAACCAGCTATGAATACAATAGGAACAGAGCTACAAATACATGTGCAAAGAGTGCAGAGAACATAGAAAAGAAAAAAGGCAGAAACCAAACTCATCATCTCTACTGATGGAAAAGTCCTGCTCAGCACAGGAACTCTTCCCTGTCAGAGGCAGAAGTTTCAAATCTCTCCTTTGGAAACCTAAGTCTGATAAATTTTTCATAAACTGCTTGAACACAACAACTTTCCCAGCTGATGTGATTCTGCATCATTTCCTCAAATCAAGAAATAGCACATTTCCACAGTGAAATGTGAAACACTAACCAGCAGCCTCTCCTCATAACCAGCAATACCAAATGCACCCGAGTAACTCCCCTCATTTTAAACCTTTCAAAAAGATTTCTATCCAGGAGTGAATTTCCACTCTGTGATTGTGTTCACTTTTCTTCCTTTTTTCCCCTTTTCTTCTCTCTATCACATCTTGTGAACTTATTACATTCATAAATCTCCCAAATTCACACATTTTAGGATCCACATCACCATGTGAAGTCAATGAAAGTCACAGAATCTCTTGGACTCTGTGACTGAACTAAAGCCTGGGAGTCCAGTCCTCAAGACAAAAAAGACGAGGATATTTTTTACAAAGTGGATCTTCACTTAATCACAATTAGAATGATTTTCCTTCTTTTTCCTATTATGTAAATTTCCCCAAAGCCCATAATATGTTTCTCAAGAGCAGACAGGCATAACTATCAACATATTATCTGCAGTCCTCATCAGAAGTCTTATAAAAAGATAAAGACTCTCCCAAGAAAGGCAGACAATTCAGTCACTGCCCATTCAAAACACTGCCATGAGAGAGATGCCATATTACTACTTCAATTTAAATTAGGTAATTCATTATTACATCTTCTTTATTTTAGTGTTTATTGACTCCTTTTTACGTCTTGTGAGAGCACGCACAGAAAATAAGCAATTGCATTAGTCATGTCAATATTGACAAATTTAACTGGGTTACAGTCAGCAAATTGCAATCTTTGGTTCTGAAATAACTGTAAGTTTTCATGGAGAGCACCAGCATCGAGCACTTCCATTTCTAAACACAGCCTCACACTTAGAATCTGCATTGCAAAGCTGGGAGTGTGTAATGAACTTTAGATGTTGTCATTAAAGAATTAAGACAAACCAAACCCCAGCCACACCCACCACACAAACATCCTGTCCTGGATTTAAGGGATCTTCACACAGACATCTGAGAGACAGCCAGAGGCCCAAGTATTGAAAATGCAGAATAAACTTTTCTGTGCATGTGTTAATTAGCAGAAGGTTACAGTGGGACATTTAAGCAGAAAACCACATTAATAATATGACTGGAGGGGAAATCGTTTAGCTCTGGGTTGCAATGGTGATGAATAGAGGTTGCCATGAACTTGAAAATATTGTCTGAAATTACAATACTGTATCAAAGGTCAATGCCAGCTTTGCTCGTTTAGGAAAAAGCTAATTATATTTACACCATAAACCTCTTGAGCTATAATGCAATTAAAAATGGTTTTAGAATGGAATTCATGAACAGATTGATAAGTGATCAATTTTATAGGATTAGCTGATTTGGAAGCCCAACACAACTGAAGGAAAACTGCTTGTAGGACCTCCTACCCCTGTGCTGCATTGAGAGTGTTTTCCCAGAAATCAAACCAAAAGCTATGAGTTGAGGTTACCAAATACTGCTCAAGATGAGGAAAAACAACTTGCCATTGGTACCAAATTTGCAACCACCCCTGGGTCATTTGATAATACTGACTCTAGCCTACATTTCAGTCAATTCCAGAGGACAGCAGGGCCAGCAGAGCTTTGGGAGGTACCAGACAATGGTTTCCAGCAACGGGAAGTTTGCACAAAGTTTGTGTATTTCAACAGCCATTCTGAAATCTGCCACAATTAGTGATCCCAAAGTGGCATTTCTGGAAAGACACAGAGAAATAGTTTCAGCGGAATAAAACAGAGCTTTACATCAAACAGAAAAAAAAATTAAAAAGAAACAAAAAGTAACCCTCAACCCCTCCCCAAAGCACACAGCCACCACCACATTGCATAGTAAATATTTCCCAAAAGACCCAAACACACATCAGAAACATAGGAACTCTATCTCATGCAGGAAGTGAGTTCACAGTCACCACCCTGAGGGTTTTAAACATGCTGACAGTATTGCATTGACTACCTCAGAATCAAACTCTACCCTGTCCCACAGAGAAAAGACTGAGCTGACAGAAATCTGCCATGAAAGACAACCCTAAAGCCCCTGGATCCCTGGCAGTGCCCAAGGCCAGGTTGGACACTGGGGCTTGGAGCAGCCTGGCACAGTGGAAGGTGTCCCTGTCGCAGGGATGGGATGAGATGATTCTTGAGGTCCCTCCCAACCCAAACCATTCTGTGATTCCATGATTGCTTCAAGTCTGATAATCCCACCTTTCAAATGCTGTTCCTTCCATAGAGATGTTCAACATGTGGTTTTTAATTCCCTTAATAATTTCCCTTAAAAATTCATGTTCTGGAAGTACACTGGAAAATCCTTATGTCAAAACATTAACCAAAATTTAAATTCTAAAGTGAAAGAAGAACATAGCAGCAAATGTATAATCATTATATTTTTTGCAGAAGGTGGGTCAAACTTACTTGCAGCCCAGAGCTAGTTAATTATAAAAGACAAATTTTATCTGAAGAATCTTTTGTGCCTAGATAGACATGGTAGATTTATTAGCAGCTGATATGTACTTCACACAATTAAAAAAGAGATAAACAGGTCCTACCTTTATACTTAGGAACTATTAGGATGTTGTTACAACAGCTACTGCAAATTAATCCATTGTAATCCTTCTACACTCTGCCATTAGTTACTCAACAAAATCAGAGCTTCTTGAAAACCAAAATTAAAGGTGTGTGAAATTGTCCTAATTGCATACTTAACTTATGAAAAATGAGAGTATTCCATTTGTCACAATTCAAATCTCCTAGAAAATGAAAAGATAAATTTCATTGAATTTGTTTACTTTTCACTACAAGATAAACATCTAGTGAGACCTTCCCCTAAATTAAGATACTTTGCCTTAACATTCCTGTGGCCAGGGAATTTATTTTCTCTCTTCACCTTATACATCAAGAATTAATCCTCAACTAAGAAAAAAAAAATTGCCAGAAAAGTAGTAAGTTACATGAAAAAATCTCAGTAAAATACTCAAACACTATTTCATTTAATACTTAAATTTCAAGAGTGTTTTAATATGCATTTCCATTGCCACCCTCTTAATGAAATCTGACTGGGAAGGCAGTAGTGTGAAAGGAATCAGGGAGGATTTAGGAATACTGAAAAACAAGAAAAAATTATAAAGAAGAAAACCTGTTTGGAACATTTCAAAATTACCTGTCACCAGTGACATTCTGCTGTGAAATGATGGCATCTTAATATCTTCATCTAAGGGACCTTGATTTGAAATATTTATAAAACACATGAAATGGGACTCCTGGTAACAATGAGAACTGTCAAGTACTGAAAATAGTGAGTATTGCCATGCAATTTTTTCCCATCAAGCTTAAATCCTTTCTTTCAGAGTTGGGGAAGAAGTATCACCTTTAATGCTGAGTTATTTATTTTCCCTTCCCAGGAATGGTTCCCATGCCATCACTCTGGCCACATGGTGTGCCAAGCCACATCAGTACCGAAATCCCTCTCCACCCATTGGCAAGCACACAAATCCCATATTTTTTTCCTGCACCAACACAGGGGGGGCATTTCTTCTCTAAGGAAGCTTTGTCTGCACTGCCACTTTAGAGAGGGACCCCAAACTTTGAAAAATGAATGCTAAATCTTTGTAGTCCACTCTGCTTGGAAGCCTCCATCCTTGTGGGCTTGGTGCAGCTCTTTTGGCTTTTCAGAACAAAAGGGGATTGGAACATTTTAGCATAAACCAAGTACAGTTCAGGGGGAGCAGGATCATGTGAGTGAAGACCAAGCAAAATTTGTGTCATCCAGTTTTATCCCCTCTTCCTCATCAAGAGAAACCAGGAACAGATCATTCCCAATATTTCTTTTCCCCCACTGGAGTGCCAAGAGATACACCTGAACTCAGCCCAAAGCATCCTCCTCAAACAATACAATGGAAAAGAGATTTCTGTGACAAATGTCTACGTTGTCAGAAGACCAATATCTTGTCTTATTAGAACATCTGTTCTTCAACAACGACCAAGAGAGAAAATGGAAAATTTGCAAAGAATTCCTGATGTGGGCTGGAATTTCAACCAGACTTTCACAGTCATCAGTCATTCTCCTCATCTACAGCAAATATCCCTCCAGACATCTGCAGGGTGACTCGGTTTCTCAATTTTCATCTGACATTAATATTTCCACAATGGGAGCACGTGTGTGTTTGTGCCTCTTTGTTGGTGGGTTTCCCCCCTTCATACAGAAAAAGTCTCTAGCATTCTTTCTAAATTAGGAACATAGGAAAAAATTAAAAATAACCTAAATTA
The DNA here is from genome assembly GCA_034509425.1 of Eopsaltria australis. Taxonomy (NCBI): domain Eukaryota; kingdom Metazoa; phylum Chordata; class Aves; order Passeriformes; family Petroicidae; genus Eopsaltria; species Eopsaltria australis. The sequence continues at coordinate 46,570 of JAVTVJ010000531.1, forward strand.
GAAGAACTGATTTTTCAGTCCTAGGTCTGCAACTTAAAATTTCATCTTCATCAGCATTTACCAAAACTCACCAAATGCACTGGTCCTCTCACAACTAACTCATACATATATACATTTATAAGATATGTGTGTGTATATAGATATATAAATATATCCACATATAAATATTTTTAGCAGTGCTGGGCTGAAGATCTCAGGGGTCTTTTCCATCCTAAATGATTCCATGATATAGAATATATTTGCATCATTTAGTGGCAAAGACTACATAACAAAAGGGAGAAAAACTTATCTGCATTTATGAGAGAGTACATTCAGCTGAAACTAAAACCCACACTACTTTTATTCATGGTTTCTTAGTATTTAATGATTCATAAAAGAGAGCAAATGCTTAAGCAGTAATTAGTATTGAGGAGCCATCAAAATCAGTTGTTACAGGATTGGGATGTTCAAAGTCAGCAGTCATTATCTCATAAGATTTCCCACTTGGCCAACAAAAAACTGTCTCAAATACATAAATCAGACAGAAAAAATATGAGAATTGGAACCCAAAACTACAGCTACCAGTTTTTCCAGAATCTTTTAATTAAGATTGTATTCTGTCCAACTGAAGCTGGGTGCATATGCTGAATATCCCAGCACACAGCAATAAGCACAGTCAAATAAAATATAAATAGAAGTACAGCTACTTTTTTAATTTAGAAAATAATACCACAGCCCCCACTTCCCAAGTACTTCTCTTGTTAATTAATACAACATTTAAATCAGCTCATGTCCCTGGGAACATGGTGGGAATGGACACAGAATGAGGAATAGAAGTCAAAGTGCTGCCAAAACATTGGCAAGACTTTTAAAAATTGAATATGAGAGTTTGTTGTAAAACCAAGAAGCCCCAACATTCTCAGCTCTTTTCGAGATGGAAAGCAAAGAAAAAAGTAATCTTGAATATTAAACCACCTTTAAGTGAGCAATAGCTCCTTTTATTAGATACTATCACTGTTATTAACAACTTCTGTTTTGAACTGGTGTAAAAAACACTTCAGCTTGTGGTAAACATTATTGGAAAAAATCTGCACCATTTCAGAGAGGAATAAAGCTCGACAAGTATATAGATATCTATATAACAATGCTGCATAAAGCCTTTTTATTTGTTCAATTAATATCTACTCCGTTACTTTTATCCAGGAAGGATAAAAATATTTAATGATATTGACTATCACTGTTCTAGGCCGTGTTAATAAAAACAAATCAGTGGAGGGATGCTTCACTACACAGTATTAATTATAACTGCTATACAGAGGGAAATAACCATCTAGAAACTGTGATAAGGTTGCCCAGCAGCACCAGCTGTGTGGAACTCCAGGTAATTCAACTCCAGCACATTGAGAGGACACAACAAAGTCAAATAACTTATTTAAAGCAGTTCAGAGATTGCAAGGCCACTTTTCCAAAACGTTCACTTCACAGAAATGTTGTAAACCCTTTCATTGTCCCTGCCCTGGGAGATAAGATGACACAGATATGCCCAAGTAAAAATGCTTGAGCTGACACCTGGTGCTGTCTGAGCGATGTTCAGACTGTTAACAGCAACTGTAAATTATGGAAGCAAAACAAATAAGATGCACAGATAAGACCTAATCATATCTAGTACCAAGATAGACTTGAGACACCAATCACACAAACTGGATTAGTTCCAAGCAGTGCCTGGGAAAGCTTTAAAAAAGTCCCAAAACAACCAAAACCTAAATGACCAAGCTAAGAAATAAAGGATCATTCCTTCTCATTTGTGTAGCTGCAGTTCACAAGGACAGCAAGTAAGGCTCATGTTTCAAACCTCAGGTAATTTCCAATAGCACACACCTTGAAGGGGTCCATCCCAATGCTTAGAAAAAAATTAAACCTAATTACATAAAAACCTTACATTTTCTTCTGAGAGAGCACCCACGAGTCCACTGTGGTTAACAGTAAATGTGGGCCAACAAAGAACTAACACAGAATCACTGAACAAATGTAAACATCCATCTTGCCCTGTAAGAACTGAACAATAATAAAAGTTTCACATTTTTTCATCAGTGCCGGGTATTTTGTTGTGGTTCATGTGATCACTTCTGTCAACACTAGACAAAACATTAATTCCTGTAGATATGTCTAATTAAGCAAGTTGACATCTTAAGAATTTTTTGATTGCAAGAGGAATGGCAAACTAAAAGCTGCATCCTTTAAAATGTGTTTTATAGTGAGCTTAATTTTCTAGCACTCTCTTTTTCCTTTCCAATCTAATTTCAACATTGAGACATGCAATGATTCAGTTACAAACATGACTGGCTGCCTTTATGATATTATCTGAATTGTCATAAAGAATGCTTTCTACTTGAATTAACGTGACAGGTATGTAACAGATTCTGTAAAAATAAAGTCACAATATGCCATAATATTTCACAGTGCTCTAAAACTGACAAGCAGTTCCCTAATTACTGCTTACACAGACATTCTAAACACCATTTTCATGTGTTTACTTTGCTAAGCAATCTATTATTTCAGTGCATCCTGTGCTGAAAATGCAATTGCAGTTAAAAAGAAAAAACGTGATAGATTTATCTTTCACAGTTACCAAGAAAAACTCTGGATTTACAAAGAAAGTTTACAAAGAAGTATTTGGTTTTATTTCTCTATTTTATTCTTATTGGCTAAAAATATTTAGCCAATACCTGCAGTGCTGCTTCAATTCCTAGATTTTTACTCCTGTTGCTCGTGCAGATCAGGTCTGCAAAGTGAAAGGGACTCCTTTGCAAAAACCCTTTTTGAGGACCAAGCTGTCCCTTTGGTCTTCCCAAGGCAGTGTTTTCATTACAAGGAGAAAGAATCTCTTCAAGGAAATCTTGAAGGAGATTCAATTGATGCAGAGGTCTTCTACCTGTGCCTGTACTTGGAACGCCAGTCATTTCAATAGAAATTCAATAGAATGGAATTATTCTCCAGAAAAATAGCCATTTACTAAAATTAAAAGTTATTGATTTATTTCTATTGCTAAATCTCTCTGTTGAATATGAAATTTCTGATAAAATCCTGACATTAGGAAGCACAAAACAAACTCCAGGCCAACAGCTGGGGAAGTGGAGCAGGGATTCTGAACTCTCCTGATTCGTTAAATTCCTTGAAAAATTGGGAATAAGTAGGCCCTTTTTCAAGGCCCTGTGTCCCTGTTAACCAGAGATCCTGATCCTAGCACACTTCCAGGAGCACAAGGCATTTCTCTGCCCCTGGGTGCACTAATTCATCCTAGACTATTGTGTGTTTTTAAGCTAAACAAACCCACACTAAAGTAGAAACAGCAGCTTATGTTCAGCCTGTGATTTGCATATTTAAATTCAGTGTTTGAACATGTCTTAATCTGCATGAAGTGGCTATTCTAGAACTTATTTGTCTTTGAGAAAGTGTTAGATGCCAAACTAAGCAACATGTCTGCAATGTGGCAATCATTTTATCCAGCCTCCTTCAGTGCTTTGCCGTCCTTGGAGCCATTCTCCCAGCTTTCCACAGCTCTGCTGCAGTTCTGTCCTCACCATTAATTCAAATTCCAGTTCTCTGCACAATATTACCACAAACACAATATTATCACAGAAACAATATTATCACTTAAAATTCATTTGCAAGAAATAGGTGAATCACACACTAGAGATGGATAGATACTGCATGGGCTTTAGTGAGCTCCTAGGATCATAACTGTATGAATAAGCAGCACTTTTCAGTAACTGCACAGCCTTTCTTTCCATCCCTTAAACCAAATGAACATTAAAATGTTCAAAAACTCCTTAAGAATATGAATTTATTTGTTTCCATTAAAAACAAAAAATTATTCCAACTGCAAGCTGCTCACAGTGCAGACAATCACCTGAATGCAAAGAGCTGAGCCCCAAGGCAGATCAGGGAAATGGCTCTCAAATAATCAGTTTATAAGTGTTTTAAGACAGCAAGGATTTTTTAAATACTACTTCTGAAAATTTTAGGTAGGCATTAAAACAGTGTTAGTAAAACAAAAAAACTCCCTTATTTTTCTGAAATGAAACACTAAGGGCTGAGGAAACCACCCCAAAACAGGAATGATGCACTTTTAGGAGAGTTTTTAAGAGAACTGTTGAGACGTTCCCATTCAAAGCAAAAATGAACTTCAGTCCAAAAAATTATAACTCTCACTTGAGTCTACATTTTTTAAGAACTCTGCAACCTATACCCTGAAAGAACTCCCACTGAATAGTTCTCCTTTATAAAAATTTGCAATTTAGAGTTAAGCACTTCCTGTAGCACTTATATCTCTCTATTAAAACAAGTAGTGACTGGTGAAGTTGCTAATAATGTTAGAACTCCAAACCACAGAACAAACTCCATTTTTTTTTGTTTAATTAAAGCAGTTACTTTTAGTGCACTCATGAGCAGACACCAAACTCTCAAACATTTGATTCTACGAAGCAAATAACAGCTAAATAAGCCTAACCACGATTTTAATTAGGATGGTGGAATGGCTCCAAAGGAAGCGCCGTGGTCTGCTGTGACAAACCACAGACCAAGGGAATGCACAGGAGAGTTTAACCCAGTGCAAATTAACCAGCTGGAAAGGGCAAAGCTGAGGATGACTTCATGGAATGCACAACTAGCAGCTACAGAAAGTTGTTGGTTCATTTTTCAAGTGAATATGAGTAAGTTTAGCTGCTGCATAAATTTTTTTTAAAAAAGCAAGATCCAGCTGCAGTTTTATGGTTCTTCTCCAAGGCAGGATGGTACAGGTGTAGAATCCTATGAAAACACTTCTTTTCCTTTGCCTACAGAAAGAACTTGGCTGTTTTGCTTGTCTGGTGGTTTCTGTACAGTTTTCTTTTTCCTTCACCCCCTACTCCCCCTCTTTTAAGTAGAGAGATGAAATTTAACTGGATGTTTTATTGGAACTCTCAGGGCTTGGCTCAAACACCACTCGCTTGTTACTGAAATGCCTCATTATTCACTCAGCCTGATTCTATTCAAATCCCGGCAAGTTAATAGTCCACTTTACAGTTTATCACCTGCTATCACAGCTCTGGTGCCTCATTACTGCTCCCAGGGTCTCCTTCAGTCCCAGGGGACAATGCAGCACCTTCTCCCTCACTTCCTCTCTGCTGCCTTCAATTCTCAGTACACAGAAACACAACCCACCTTCCCAATCACAGTTTTCAACTTCAAGTTGGTTTTATTTTTCCTTTACCTGCTTTAGAACTATTTTTTTTTTACTCATATCACGAGGATATCTGGAATGGTGAGACCTGTGATTCCACTCACCAGGATTTATTGTGTGCCTCTGTGCTTCAGCCCTCCTGTTTATCATCAGGTGGGGAACATAAAACTTTGTCTTACAAAACAAATGCAGTCAAACAGTCAGGTCTGTGATGCACAAGAAGGGGCTTTTACTGACTTGCAGAGACCTGGCAAAGCAGGCTGAGCATAAAATATTGCACAGGAAACAGCTAAAAGTTCCTTTATACAGCAGCTGTCCTTGTTCTGGGTTTTCTGACATGTAACTAAATTTCATTTTACCAGCATTATTTTGATAATCTCTGTCATTATTGCTTTGCACAATGTATTTCTTAAATCCCCTCTGCATTCCCTGCAGGAAGGTAGCACAGACAATGCTCCTCCAGAAACCTTTGTTGAGATCTCTACTGGCTCCAAAGCTTTAGTGCCACCAATGTCACTCTGAAAGTGTGCACTTGTTTCCTTGGAACACCATTCCCAACTCACCACATCCCAGGATAACACAGGATCCACACCCCAGGATAGCCCAGGGTAACACAGGATAACACAGGATCCACATCCCAGGATAGCCCAGGGTAACACAGGATAACCCAGGATCCATATCCCAGGATAACATAGATCTACATTCCCGGATAGTCCAGGATAACCCACTCCATGAAGGAAAAGCCAGGGCAGCTGTCAGAGAGCTCTTCTTTAGGGCATTGCAGCACTTTTTCCTCCACCAAACCTGTAAAATTGTGTTCTTCATACTTCAGCTTGTCCCAGGAATGGAAGTCTGAAGAGGTGGAATGCAAAAAAATGTGGTGGTTTGGCTAAAAGAGTTTTAACATTTTAACATGCCATGTAAAAAGGGCATGGCTGATTTCTTCTCTACAGGAATGAGGATTTGTAAAATTGTTACAAATGTGATTTATTAAACAAATTATAGTCTTGTGTTTAGCATTATATTTGTTTTAGAGTGTGCTATCATTTAGATAAGGTTTCTTACATAACACATCATGTCTTACATCAAAATTAACAGAGTTAATTCTCAAAATCCAATGGCAACCAAGTGCAGCAAGTCCCAAACCTACCTAAAATTCATACTTTACCAGAAATTTACATAAGAAAGATTTAATATTTGACATGTGTATTTCTATGACTTCTTTTTGTTTAAAATACAGATTGAAATGCCACAGCATTACACACAATGGAATGGGAAGTGCAGCTGGGGAGTAAAATGCAGTAATGATGTGGCATTTTCCTGCGTGACAAGTACATGTGGAGGCTGGTTTGTGTCAAGTTTGTTTTTCCATACCTTGGGAAAACATGGGAAACTGTTGCAAAGCTCTCATTTTGTTTGTTATTGCAAAGAATATTGCCATCACTTCTTTCTGATACACCAAACTGTGAAAAGAAATTCACTAAGCTGACTAAGAAGTCTCCTTTAAAAGGTCAAGATTTTATCTTTTATCAACCCTTTAAAAATGAAGATGGGATGAAGAAGGCGTAAAGAAAATACGTCTGTAAAATTTTCTGTAAAGAAAATACACCATTTTTGCCTGCAGCTTTGAAATAAACATGGCATGCCTTCCCAAAAGGAATATCAGCCTCCTGCCCTAACTGCAGCATCCAGTGGGATATTGACTTGCACATTTCTGTGCCTCTTGTTCAAAGCCTCACATGACAAGTCTAAACCCACTGTACAATAATGCACCCACTTCTTACCAGCAGGTCATTGAGAGCACCTGCAGAGACACAGCACAAGAAAATTATTGAAAAGTGCATCAAGAAGAAACCACTGGCATCTAAACTACCTTTCATATGCTACAAGACATGAATTGGCCTTTTGGTAATGCCCTAATAAACCTAAATGCTCTAATTACACTAACAGCAACAGAATACTGTGTGGATGGCAGCCACAATACCAGAATCACAGAAACTGGGTGGGAAAGGATTTCAAGAAGCTGTGTTTTTTCATCTCCTGTGTTTAAAAATATCCAAGTAGATTTCCAAGCTACCTTGTGATCACTTCAGTTACATATGGGTCAAAAGAAGCAATCAATACTCCTATGGAACAGTGCTAATAAGCTGATTATTCCACCCATTCACAATCTAGTACATAAAATTGTTGCTTTGTCTGTTCATATATAAAATGTTCCTCATTTGAGAGAGTCATTAAAGTTGGAAAAGCCCTCCCAGCCCATGGAGTCCCAGCTGTGCCCGGTGCCCACCTTGTCCCCAGCCCAGAGCTCTGAGTGCCACCTCCAGCCCTTCCTGGGACACCTCCAGCCATGGGCACTCCAAAGCTCCCTGGGCAGCCCCTGCCAAGGCCTGAGCTCCCTTTGCATGGAGAAATTCCTGCTGCTGTCCAAGCTGAGCCTCCTCTGGCCCAGCCTGAGGCCGTTCCCTCTCCTCCTGTCCCTGTTCCCTGGCAGCAGAGCCCGACCCCCCTGAGCCCCCTCCTGTCAGGGACTGTGCAGAGCCACAAGGTCCCCCCTGAGCCTCCTTTGCTCCAGGCTCAGCCCCTTTCCAGCTGCCTCAGCCCCTCCTCCTGGGGCTCCAGAACCATCCCCAGCTCTGTTGCCCAATCCTAAACACAGGTAATCGATTCAGCTGTGCAGCCACATCCACATTTTTCCACTCTGGGTACAGTTTGGAGTCCACATTTAAGTGTGGTTGTGCAGTGTATCCTGGGTGATGCTGTCCTGCCCAACTCAGCTCAGCAGATCTGACTGGAATTTGCATGAAACAGGAATCTTTTCAGCCGTTAATTAAGCAACTTGTATCTTTTTGACAAGACAGGTGTGGTTTCAGTTCTCAGATTCTTTCTTTGGTCCCTGTTTTGTTGGTCAGAAGACAAGATCATTACACACCGCTGAAGGGTGCTCCCCACCTGCATGCTCAGATGCAAATCAAGACTTCAAATGGTGCAAACATATCTATTAAACATGAACAAAGGTAGCAAGACTCTGAGAGAAGGTGGCCTTTCATTAATATTAGATAAATGCAAAAACATGTTTCCTACTTACTGCTGTCATAATTTACAGAAATTCCACGTGGGAAATTAACTTCACAGACCCTTTTTAACCCCTTATTTTTTAGCAAGTGAAGGCAATTTAAAGTGAAAAAATAAACCCCTCATTTTGGTATACTTGAGACATTGATTGGCACATCCAGGCACAAACAGTGAACCGAATCACTGGGTTGTATTGGGTTTTTTTTTTCAAATACAATATGAGTAACACTCACTATTTCTGCCTACTTATTCTTTATTGCTGTTGGGCAATGGATGCAACAGAATATGAATGGCAGAACGAGCAGCTGTGATTCTACCACATGCTGCAAGAACAAAATAACCCCAAGAAAACAACCCAAAACTATGTCCAGCTCTGTTTTTAAAGGTATCATTTCTCCTAAATGATCACAGGCCTTGTATTTCTTTGACTTAGGTGAGAGTCAGGGCTCCCAGCAAGCTTGATGCAGCTCTTACCAGCAGCTCGTAAGAATTAGGGGGCTGTCAAAAAAAAAAAAAATCATTAAGAGCTTTTTAGTGATTATTTTCCTCCAATAAGTCACTCCAAATTAGAATCTAATGCTTGCTTTCTTTGATGGCTTCTAGTTTTCTGCAGGTGAAAGAACACAAGCCGCAAATGAAAAACCCGACTTGGTTTGTCGTTAATTTTTAATTTGTTTTGAAACATTTGCTACGTATCTTCATAGGATTCACAATTAATTTGAGAGGCAGTACAGCACATACCTGTTAATAGCAGAGAGATGGAAATCTAAATGCCAGATCCCCAGAAGTGAGTTTGCCACTGTTCTGGAAGCAACTCTACCCATACGGTGAAGGCCATTCTTGAAGTCCACCATGAAAAAAGCCCTCTGGCCATTCAGGAATAATATACAAACAAAAAGTTTATTTCTAAAAGTAGGCAAAAATTTATTCTTTTATTTATTAATCACACACCACACCCTCAAAACAAAAATAAAATCAAAGTTACCACTGGTTTGACATTACTGATTAGGCAGAGTCTGAATTTAGACCAATATCTAAGCATGAGTGCACTTTATGTCTGTGTTTCTGATACAGCAAATGCTTACACTTTATATATGCACAAATCTGCACTGAGAACACACTTCTACTCCCTCAGAGGGACCTCATGGGTGCTGAGACCACAAAACATCAAAAGAGATGTAAAGTCAGCAACACCACTCTGTGCAGGGTGCCTTCTCTGGGTATTTATTATCCATCATGCCCCCCTTATCAAGATCTCACATGCCCCCAGTTTCTGCCACACTAAATTCAGGAGGGAGAAGAAGGAGAATCTGCTCCACAACTCCATAAATCAGGAAAAAAGTGAAGCATCTGCCCTCTTGGCTCCCATGTGCAAGACATGTGTGAGGAAACCCACAGAAACACATGGAGTGCATGTTTGTTACTGCACCTAAATTTAGGGATAAAGGTGATTCCCAACGAAGAGCATTTTTATTTGCATCTCTCCAGGAACCTGTGCTACTACTCAAAAAGGCTGAATTTGTGACACACCCTATTTTACCTTGCATTCAGCAGGTTTTTTTTTCAATCTAGTTATTTTCCAGTGTCCCCAGTAAACCTGTAACAAAATGATAAGTTTTGAGGACTGCATGATTACTTGCACAATAAATTGATTCTGTCTCCTTGCTTTTTACCTGTGTTATTTTCATTTATTGTGTTCTCCAAGAATACTGATCATGACAGATTGGAGAACACTATTTCCAGAAAGCACTCTGCAAAGTATATAAGGATAGCAAGCTCTTGGTTTCCCTGGTTACCTTGAATTTACATGGCACTGAATTAAGAACAAAAACCTGTTAGTCAGAATCCTTATTGGTTCCATCTACAAAGAGATTTTTAGACAATATTAACCCCTGAATTTTTCAGGATCACTTAAAAAACCCAAAAAAACACAAAGAAGCAACAAATTTGTAAATATGATAACTAGAAATTGAATTGAGAAAAAAGAATCAGCCATGCTCAGGAAGCTCTGGACCTGATGCTAGGATCAGATATCCAAGACAGGAATGCACATGTTTTGTACATGGCATTAGACCCAAGGATCCTGACTCCTGCATGCTCTGGAGGCAGAATTCCTAGAAAATTGCCAAATTACTTTCAGACCTGGATAATTTCCCCACAAAAATCACAGCCCAAAGTGCAGAACTAAATATAAAGTACAGCACTTTTACATATGGAGAAAAGCTCACTATTTTTGGAGAGCCAGATTACGTTACAGCCTTCTGTGTGAGAATTAAAATATACACATACACATGAAAGGTATTCTCTGACTTTCACCAAATCCAGCATCAAATGTCTGTCTGTTATTTACAGAGAGCTCCACCCCTCTGTGCTTTGCAGATTTCACAAGAACTGTGTTCAATGCAACCCATGGAGCCTGGAGAAGCCACAAAACAACTACTCAGGTATTTCCTGATTGAAAACAAGCCTCGACACCAGCATTTATTTTATCATCAGCAGTGACATCACACCAAGCAGCAAACATTCTCTGCTTCTGCAGCTTTCACTGGTGCAATTTCATCATCAACTAAACATTATTAATGTATTTTACCCTATCATTGCCTATATTGTTTCAGTGTATTAAGAGTTCACACAGCAGGAAGAACACAGGAGCATCACAGTAGCTTGGGAAGTGGAGACCATGGAATACAGCCAACAAAAGAGGAGGGGTGTAAAGGACAGGTTGAACACAAGACAAAAAATTAGGAAGGGTGCAAAAAATTTCAACCTTTGAGATAGGACAAGAGGGAGATTAAAAGAAGTATAAAAGAAAATCTGTATTCTCAGTGATTTAAGATATGTAAGGATGAGAACATAAATTAGCTCTCTACTGAAGCCTATAGAACACAGCAGTGATTTTGGCTACTGAGACTTTAGTTTCCACATAAAAATAAAAATCCTCAGTATTCCTAACTTACCAAAAAAAAAAGTTCATATTCCCTTGCACTGAAAATATTTAAGCATAACTTAATTCTATTATAAATAAGATTGGAAATGAAGAAATACAATCTTACTGCACTTAACAAATCAGAAATTTCACACCAACCCAGGATCCCACAAGTAAAAGACTGAAGAATTGGTATTTAGTCATAACACACTCTCAGTCTTTCTGTTAAAGTGAAGTAGATTTGAATTTCCAGGTTGGATGGGGCTTGGAGCGACCTGCTCTAGTGGGAGATGTCGGGGCTTGGAATGAGCTTTAAAGTCTCTCCCAACCCAGGCTATCCCAGACTAATATTCTATATTTCTCTAAAATGAGAAAAATTAAAGAAAACTTACTGTATTCACACACACAAACTGTTGATGCACTGATTTCTTCTACCACCAGAAATAAAATCCCACACAGAGCAGGGAGCCACAGACAGTGCACACCTTGCACTGCTTCTTGCAACAAAGGGGATCTTGAGGAGGGGGCAGTCCAATTCTCAGGTACACCCAAGTACAAACCAACAACTACATCCACAGGGTAAAAAAACCCCACCAAAACACAGAAGAAATATGTAACATTTCAGCTGAATTTTTGCTGTGACACAAGGGCCCAGCACATATCACTGTGCCACCTGAAGTTTCCTTAAATACCAGCAAGAGGAAAGAAACTGCTCTAGGATGCCAAGTCCCTCTTCCCACTTCTCTCTCTTAAGAGAGCTGTTCCAGGATGTGGCATGCAAACCATCAGGGGAAAAACACAGAGCTGCAATTCTACTTTACTGCCTGAGGCAGTAAATAAAAATAAAGGCATTTCACACACCAATATCCTTCTCCCGGCAAAGAAATCTCTCAAATTTTAGAAGTGTTTCATTACCAGGCTCATCTAAAAAAAGTCTGCAACAACCAAAGCCAAAATACAAAGCTGCTGCACATGTTAGAAAAAACAGAAATTTCTTGTGATATTATGCTTTGAATCCGGTTGCAACTGGATAATCTGGCACTGAGAGAAGAGAGGAGTTCTGGAATAGAGTCCTGCTCTGGAAGATTGATTGAGTTCTCTTGACCAGGATCTCCAGTGATCTGTACAGCAGAAATCTCTCAAATAAAACTTTAAGCAACAGATTTAACGCAGGAGTACAGACAGATACTCATCAACTGTGCTCTGCTGCTCAGCTGGTCATTTTATACAATTTTCTAATGAAAAATCAATTCTGTCTATTTACCATGTTACTGTTTTCCCTTTAAGCTTGCCCAGCATTTCTTCAAGCAGCTGACAGTAAATTAAAAACCTTCACAGAGGCATCTCAGCCTGGAACCACACACTCCACCTTTGAGGTAAGTGCAAACAAAAAGATTTGGAGATTTTCAGACTAGAAAGTTAATACCCAAGAAGCTGCAAGAACGTGTAAGGAAGGTGCCAGCTACCAAATAAAAAAGTGGGAGAGGGCAAAGGGGGAAAACACAACCCAGTCCTTAAAGGAAAATATATTATCAAAAGAAACTGGCCCTTAAACCCAATCATGCATGGTCTGCCAGCTCATTTTCATTTATTATGCTTCCTTTTCAAAAGGTTTGCTTTGTTGCTTTAATGAACTTTACTGTTCTGACACTATCCCAAGATGGCAAAAGAGAGATGTTTCAATTAGCTAAATAATTGTGCTTCTTGACTGCTGCAGAAGTCAATATAGGATCTATAAATTGGATTTCTTGCTGGATAGGATATAATGAATCATGGAATATAATGTTTGCAACAACTTACGAGGAAGGATGAGTGGGTTTAGTTCATCTTTGTACCAAACCATTTCAAGTTTAAGCCTTCTCTCTGACTAATTCAGAACTAAGCCTTCAAATTGTGTTTCCAAGCCTTGCCAGGTGAATCACATCCTGGCACAATTGATCTCTGAGGCTCCAGCAATTCCTCTTTGAACAGCACTGATGGAATAGTCCAGAATACAAAGGCTGTGAGCCACACTCCTCAGGTGAGCCCAGAGCCTGGTGAAGAATCTCTTTCCTCCTCCCAGAGGACCAGCTCAGAGCAGATCCAGCACAAACCTCACCAGGCTACCACTGCCAGGAAAACGTTCCAGAGAGGGCACAAAGCATCTCACATTAACAGAAACCACCTTTCCCAAGGGACAGGGCACACACAGCTGCAGCTGCTGCTGACAGAAACAATCCAAATCTTGGGGTTTGAACTGCCAATATTTGTGAACTTGCTGAATGCCTGTCATAGGAACAATAAAATAATTCTACAAGAGTCCCCTTCTCCTTGATTGTAAAAACAATGGTTCAATCTTCTCCCTCCTCTTGCCATAACTTTAGCCCAACATCAGAGCCTATAACTCTTACCTCCCTTTAGCCCATAACTGTTTCACTTCAGGGTTACACAGGCCCTCAATTTTCAGAAAACTTTGAAAACAGAAAAAACAAATTCTCAGATATCTAAATTTTAACAGCAAATTATTCTTTCATTGCATTTAAGTAACCTACAGTTATATGACATTATGCAACACTAAACTTGCTCAACACTTGAACTTAAAAACCGATAAAAGGTCTTTAGTTATTTAATCATTATTTAAGAAATATTTGCAACAAATTAATTAGTAAGTTTAGTAGCTCATACTTTATAGATATGTGGTTAAATGTTAATTAAATGGTTAAATTAATTATCCTCAGAAATCTAATATAACAATAGAAATGTGGTCGTGTACCTACCAGCTTTCTAGCTTGAATTAATTACATGCCAAGTAGATTTATCTTTATGTATTCTACCACAATAGGCACATGTTCAACCAACAATCAAATGGAGTTTCTTTATAATTACTTTTAATTAAATATACTTACTAACAGTAGAACGACAGGCTTGCAGATTCTTTAGTCAGTGTTACTTTTGTTTCTGACAAATTAACCCAGTTTTTACTTTGAGAAGGGGCTGGGATTAACAGTAAAAAATTATGCAAAAATTTAACTTACATACTAGAAAAAAAACTATTTAGCTGAAGCATATACTGCAGAAAATCCACTATGAGACCCTCAGAACGGAGCTTTCAGTGTCCCCCTCTCTTCTAACAACCCCATTTTGAGCTGATCCCCCTCCACCTCTCTGCCTTCTCAAAATACACCTCATTTCATGGGCAGGACAGATGGCAATGGCTCACCTCCATTTTACCTGTCTCCAAATTTGTATCCTCACAGGATAACCAGTATCAATAAAGATATATGGTTGATACTTTGAATTTTTGTCCCCTTTCTTATATTTTAGAATGATTTTCATGTGGCTTTGAATAGTCCTTCCTTTTTTTTTTTTTTAATTATTATTATTTTTAATTTTACTTACAGGAAGTGTAAAGAATCAGCCATTCACACCTACGTGTCCTTTGAATATCAATGTTTGTATTTGCATCTTGCATGTGTTTTCTCCAGGTCTCACCAAGTGCCTTTCACTCATAAGAAAGGAATAATGAAGGGGTAAAACACATTAGTGACAACATCCCTTCTCCTCATCCCCTTGGCTAATTAGTTCAGTAAATTCATTGTCAGTTTTGTCCTGATAGTAAAAAAAAAAAATCCAAAAAAAACCCAAAAAACTGGAAGATGAGAATAGCAGAGAAAATGAATTTTCACAAATTTTCAGCAGTAAGCTTAAAAAACATTTTAAATCTTATAAAATTAACCAGTGCACACCTTAACACCTACAACCAGAAAAAAGTATTCCAGGCTGTCTGGAGGACTCCCTCAAAAATCACTGTACATTGTTAGGAATTACAGTAAAAATTTGGAAAAAGCCCCAACAACCACCTTGTGGATTGAAGATATTTTCTCTCTTTTTTTACTCGAACAGAGTCACCATTTGCCACCCCAAATCAGAGAGCTGTACAGGTACACACCAGCACTATCTCAATTCAATTATGTGGAGGAAGAATTAAAATACCTAAGTGTGCTGACAGTTATGGTAAATTTTCTAATAAGAATAATCTGTATGTTACTGCAGTTAACAACATTTTCACCATTAAATCTCATGAAGAGCAATATTTGAGCATCTCTGTACTCAGCTAGGAAAAAGAGGGCTTTCCTCAAACACCACGTCCAACCTTAATGAAACGATCTTGCAGCAACCTAAATCCTGAGTTCCACAGGGTTCCAGGAGCCAGAGACCTTTCAGACCTTCAAGGGCAAGCCCAGCATAAATGCAGCATCAAATTCCCATGACACCACCTTTGATAGAGGCCAAAGAGGCAGGAGCTCTCTGCAAAGTTCAAAGTCAGGTCTAAGCCCCCTGGTCTTTAAACAGAAACCCTCTTCCAATTCCTGCTATTCTATTTTACCTTGTTACAAAACCAGGGACCAGGCAGCAGAGTCCTGCATGTTGGTCAAGATTCCAGAGTTTTCTTTTTGTTTCCTATATGCAAGGCTCAGGAATGGCCATGTGCCTTTAATTTCAAATGCAATATTTTTTTTTTTCCCATTTGAAGCAGAGGTTTTATCTAAAAATCTTAACAAAAGAGCCTGAAAAAAAAGAGAGCTCCCAGCAAAGAAAAATCCATGAGATTCTTTAGGTTCCAGGTGCAGGTTAAGGCCTTCTTCCCCCTGCAGATAAACAGATGATAAATGTCACATCACTCACTCTAGAAGCAGCTTTGTTAGAAGTTGAGGCCTTATGCAAATGTCTACAGACTAAAGGGTCTGCATCCAGCATGATCAGAACAGCAAATTGTGCTTTTGTGCCATAGCAAGTGTGTCACCACCAAATTCAGAAAGTGTATATTCCAGTAGGAGGCTTTCCCAGAGGTATGATTTCTCAAAGGTTAATATGCAATTAAAGCAGCAAATTTATTATACTGGATGGAATTTCTAAAAAGCAAACACACAATCTGTGTTCAAATTACTTTGGAATGGATATTTCTATTAAAACTCCACTAAAGTCTGTTCAATAAATCACAGCATTTGCAATTAGTTATTTCAATGAAGCATGCTTGGCATATCAAATATTCATGAACTGATGATACAAGGCAGAAATCTATGAAATACAAGAGATAATTGAGTTCCTATGTGATTAATCCATCCTTGTTTTAGCAACAATAGAATTCTACATAATCTGCTCCGCTTCTATGTAATGTGTATGTTTGAACAGTTGAATAATGAACTTTAACAAGCTGGACATCCATTCAGGGTGGGGTTTGAGTGCCCAGTGAACATATAATCTGCTTAAATCTGCCCTCACTAACCAATGTTCATCCAAATATCATGGAATGGCTTGGGCTGGAAGAGACCTTAAAGATCATCTAATTCCAATATTGCAATTAGGTTTCTCTTGCAACCAACTGACAATTTTATAAATATAAAGGCAACCACCACATTATTTTCCTGTAAAAGTAAGTAAAATAAATGGGAGCCTCTGTAATATCTAATTATTTAAGTATTGTCATGCCCAGCCTCCTTTTACACACAGCTGAATACCAAACAAGACTAAATCAGTGCTAGAATCAACAGAATGAGTCCAACTCTGAGCTCCCCGAGTCTGTAAATCAATATATAGCTAAAACATTTTTGAGTAAACTGGTCAAAGAAAGAATTCTAAGAGAACAAAAAGATCTTTGGCTTCCTGGGCATCTCTCAGGCAGCCACTGTAGAAGTAACAGACAGAAGCAGCTTCCTGGCTGCCAGTTTTGGATTTCAGCCTTCACAGACACTTTCCAAGACTTTATAAAAAAATCCAAGTTATATTTTCCAGTGTTGCAAGAGTCTGACTTTAAGTGACAAATCTAGGACAATTTCCTTTAGAAGACTTCAAACAGAACAAGAGAAATGAGGAATTAATTGGCAGCACACACAGAACTTTCCATATCTTTAATGAGTACCACATAAAATAGATAGTTTTGAACTACTTTGGTCATCTGTGGCCATAAATAAACAGAAAATCTTTCCTCGTGTGCCCTTATCATCTATTCAATGACATATTAAAAATAGTTTTGGCATCAGACCCTCTCAGAGCTGCAATCCAAGTTAAGTTTGCCTCTAGTTTCATCATGGAGACTGAGGGAAGAGAGGCAAAGTGAATGAGAGGAGTTCCTTTAGACAAAAGATGACAAACTGGTCAGTCCAAAAATCAGATTTGAGAACAGCAGAAATTTCATTCAAATACAATCAAGATGAAAAGAATCAATACCAACTTCTGCTTTGTCCAGAAAATGCCATTTACAAAGCCAATGGAAGGCTTTGCTCTTCTCCTCCCCTCCTCCAGATTAAAAAGTACCTCCAGGTTTTCATCTGAGAATAAAGTTCCCCAATCTTAATATCTTATTTTTTTGTAAAATTGTTTGATATCAATAAGAGGAGGAGAACTTCAGCACTTTGCAATGACAGCAGTCAGGCACAAGGTGAATATTTCCATTTCCTTTGCTGTCCTACCCTTTGATTCCATACTCTCTGAACAGGGAGCTTTATCATGATCTCACTATATCACCAGTTTTACTCTTTACCATATTACCATTATCATGGTTTGGTTACCATTGACAACTGGAAATTTTCCAGAGTAGATGAATTTGTTGAATTTGTAGAATCTGTAAGTTTAGATGGAGGTGATGAGTTTCCACTCATATAAACAAAACAATATTTCACGTGCACACTACTCATCATCACACGAGAGTTGCTTCACATGAGCATGAACAAAGATTCCCTGGAAACTGTTGCCTGGTCTCTTAGTTTAGAATCAACCCAGCTCCACAATTCTGGAGCAAACAGTTGCTGCTGTTCACAGGAACAATTTTGCAAATATTTTCTGGGACCTGTTTGAGGGAATTCCCACTAGAAGCCTTCAAGAAGCTGGAACTCACTGCTGGGAAGTACTAGCATTGCTATATTTGTCAGCAGGCAACTTCTTTAACTGAATAGTTCTAATTTATTTTTAAAAGCAGAGTGACATCTCTGGTCTACAGTAGGCCCTTCCTATTTTTTCACAGGCTTCCCACTCACCAAGTGGAATAGTCAAAGTAAAATTTGGAAGACCAAGACAGTTCATCCTTATGTAACTCTTCTCTTCCAGAGATGTTTGCTTTGATAAGCAACTTAAACCACCACACTGCAAGGTTTTAAGGATTAAGCATGGAAGAAAATAATATAAAAATGCACAATCTGCCAGTTTAAGCAGAACCAACTGGAATCTCTGCACACAAAATAATTCAAGTCATAAGTTATTTTAATTAATTAGTGACTAGGGTCAATTACTCATTAGAGTTCTATTCAGAACACTGTTTTCACCTTAGACAAGAAAAAGTACAACCAGCAGGAGAATAGCTCTTCTTACTTGTTCTCATACAGGAACTGATTTTATAGAGCAAGTCAGCTTTGAAGGCATCAATGACTTTTTTAAAATAAACCTCCTACCTAAGTGTTTCTATTTGCACTTATTAAAACTACCACCATCCCCTGAGCTCAGTCATTTATTTAACTACACCAACTAAACAAACAAAACCTAAAACAAACAAAAACACCCCAACAAAAACAACAACAACAAAAAAGCCCCACATTTAAACCCAGCAACATTAATACTAGAAGATGAAAAATTATCAATGTTTTGAAATAAAGTTAAATAAACTCCACTTTTGCCTGCTTATAGAGAGGCCCTCAGCTCTGTTCCCAGTGAGTCCGTTCCCACTGAGCACTGAGCACAAATCAGTTTGTAATGTCACAGTGTTCCAACAAAAAGGTTCACATGTGCCCCTGGTGAGAGGAATCACCACAGTGCATGCACAGGAGCTAAAGGAAGCCTTCTATTCTTTGATTCTATGTAGAATATTTGTGTTGGTTAAAAAATTAATCATAATTCAACCCCTAAGCCTCAACCAGGCTGAAAAACGACTGGCAAATGCCACAGGTCAACACTATCCTCAGTGAATATTTGGTTATGGTGAATATTTGTTACTCACAGGCAGCTGGGATATACCTGAGTTACTGAAAATGTTGAGATTCTTCTCAGAAGTCAAACACACTAAACCATAATTAGGAGGGGAATTCCTCCCCCTCTCATGGCACTCATTAATGCTCAGGAAATTAAAATGTATGTGGATTCTCCCTGTTGTCTAATTCATACAAGAGAACTTTCTAATGACAATTGTAAAGTACACAGGTATTTATTAACCTAAGCATTACTCCACGGCTCTGTGCTGTGCCTGATACTATAAACATCCTTATAACTTCATTCCCACCCTACCACTCCAAATTTCCCCAGCTCTTTCCTCATAAGGCCATCTTTCCCTTTCTGCTAACAATTCCTAGTAAAAGCCATTAAGTCTTAATTTTTGCCTGAACTTTTCACTTTTAATACTCCCCAAATCATCTCAATACTTGAAAAAAAAAAAAAACCAAACCCTGAGCTGTGCCTCCCTCCCGTAGCAGGACTATTTAATTCCCCTAATTATTTTCTACAGGGCATGGCTCCTTTGTTGTTTCTTGAATTCTTCTGAAGAGAAACTGAGCTGTGTGGCTGTGCCTTGGTACCCCCAGCGTGCGGAGCAGTCGTTGGTAGTTAGTGTCACCATGAATAATGCAGTTCAGTGTTTGAGAGCAGGGTTTTTAACAGCTGCCCCGTGTCCCAGCGTTGCCATTTACTGCTGGCCACAAAGCTTGCCTCGTTTGGAGAGCTTTGCTGTTTGCCTTTTCCAGCCTACACTGCCTGACAACGTGAGAAACACGGAGCTGCTTCCTATGGATTTATAAAGCCAATTGCTGCCTATGGAGACTAACTTGTTTTTATTACAGGCAGCATAACTGACTGTTCTTCATCACCAGCAGAAGCATTTACCTGGCTCAATACGAGCAGTGCTTTTAGTGCCATACAAGTATTTTAGTGCACAGTGATGCTCTTCGACAGTAAATGTGGCATCTTCCCTCTGCCTTGCTTCTGGGAGGATTGATTGTGCTGCCCTGTGTCAAACCACACATTCAAAAGTGCTATACCTAAATACATTTTAATGACTGTACTCTCACCTGCTCGCTTGGTCGCTATAAATATTCCCAAATAATTTCTCTCTGAGGAAATGGGCCTCCTAGCATTCACTTCAACACACTATCCATTTTGGTAACTTTCCCAGCTCTGAACCACTGTCCAGTTTGGAAGCACTTATGAAACTTTTCACACAATGTGAATGAAAGTTCCAAGCACAGCGCTTGGTCCCTGTTCTGTTTTACTTACAGATCCATCAGAGGAAGACTTCATGACAAAGCCACAGCAAGAGCAGCTTCTAATTTTGAGTTTTTCTTATCATCTTTTTAAAACCCAAGTATTTAATTTGATCAAGGATCTTAATTCAAGTTTCCTCCTGTCACTAAATTAGTTTTCTGGGTCATCTTTGGCCGTGTTACTTCATGAGTAGGGAAGACACTGTCCCCCTGTGCCAGGCACTGGGGAGGCACCTCAAGATCCTTGAGGGTCCCTTCCAATGGAGAATATTTTGTGATTCTGAGTGTAGTGTCCAGTTCTGGGCCCTCCTGGCCAGAGAGCCCTGGAGGGGCTGGAGCGTGTCCAGGGCAGGGAACGGAGCTGGGAAGGGGCTGGAGCCCCAGGAGGGGCTGAGGCAGCTGGAAAGGGGCTGAGCCTGGAGCAAAGGAGGCTCAGGGGGGACCTTGTGGCTCTGCACAGTCCCTGACAGGAGGGGGCTCAGGGGGGGTCGGGCTCTGCTGCCAGGGAACAGGGACAGGAGGAGAGGGAACGGCCTCAGGCTGGGCCAGGGGAGGCTCAGCTTGGACAGCAGCAGGAATTTCTCCATGCAAAGGGAGCTCAGGCCTTGGCAGGGGCTGCCCAGGGAGCTTTGGAGTGCCCATGGCTGGAGGTGTCCCAGGAAGGGCTGGAGGTGGCACTCAGAGCTCTGGGCTGGGGACAAGGTGGGGATGGGCACAGCTGGGACTCCATGGGCTGGGAGGGCTTTTCCAACATTAATGATGTCTATGATTCTATGAAGTGAGAATTCAAAACAGATTTTAACTCAAAATCTATCATACAAAAATATTACAAATGTCAAAATCTGCATGAAAGAAATTAAAGATTATTCTTTACTTTAATGTGGAAATAATCATATTTAAAGACAGCATTACATGAACTGCCCTTGGGTTTAACATCTTTAGTGAAAAGTTAAACCGGACGTCTCTATTATTTAAGGATTATTGCTTCAAATTTCCTGTGCCTTGAAGAGAATTCAAAATTCTTTATAGAGATAGTGCTTCATATGTAAATACAAACACCTTAATATTAATGTGTACAGATATATTCTGATTGTCATCATTGACAGGCAAATGGATGAGAAAAATAATCAGATTTTATAGGCTGACTTCTTCCCTCTAATACCTGGCCTTTCTGGCTGAGATGCCAGGCTCGTGATCACACTGCTTAATTCTTTTGCAGTTAAAGATGATGCAGAGTTCCAAGAAAAGCTCTGCCTCCACTGAGGCCTGGCTTTGTACACATCTAGTAAAATGATATTTCTGTGTTTGAAGTTCCTCAAAAGGCAGATCATTGACTTGGAAATGCAACTTTTAGTCAGTGACTTTGCTGGTTTGTTAAACAAATGCAGCTTGTGCTGTGCTTAATGTAATAAAACTTAATAAACGTAATAAAACTGCACAATACAAACCTGATGTGCATAATAGATTATGTTACATATATCAAATTACACATGCACAGGTAAATTTTTCAAAAGGGTGACCTTCTATAATTTCTTATGCAGTCTTAAGCAGTGTTAAAAATACATTTAACATTTGAAATTCTGATGGCTACAGTTAAAAAGCTGCTGACTCATAATATCTGAAAATGTAATAGCAAGTAGGATCTTAACTTGATGCATGATTTACTGAACCTTTATGATTCATATGAATTATTAATCCTTTGCTACTTAGCTGAACTGGTACAAAATTTCTCATAGATTTGAGAAATTAATATTACTTATATTTAGCCTACTGTTGTACTTCTTAATTCAATCATGGTGTTTCATCCAAACCTCTCAAAGCTCCTCTATTATTCTGAAAATCGTAGGCAAGGAGGAGAGGAGAAAAAATAATAAAGGCATCATTGGGGTTTTTTTGCAGATGAAGGGACTACAACACACTCTAATAAGGACCAGCTATCCCTAATATGTGGCCAAATTCTGTGAAGCACAGCTCTGTGACCCTGGCTCAGCTTCGAAGCAAAAGACTGTTCCTGAACCAGCCTGAAGAAAACACAGAAACTAAAGAGCTGGGAGATTTTTACAGCACTTAGGAACAAATAACAAAAAACTTTCGAGTAGTTAAGAGAAAAACACGGACGTGAAGAGACATAAAAATGAGTTGGAAAGTGGCAGCTCAGAAAGATGAAGAATCCTCATACTCCAGCAAGCAGCACAGGCTGTCACCTTTCCATCCGAGCAGCGACTCCCGGCCCAGCGGCGACTCAGCGGTCACTCCATCGAGGAGCTGGGACAAGACTTGGCCTGTGTTAGTTCCAGCCGCTTGCTTTCTGTATTAGCAAATAAATAGCTCTTCTCTATGCAATCAAAGCCTTGTCTGCTGTTCATTATGGCCATTACTCACTATTCCTTGGCCTTCTTTGCCCCAAGCTCACAAAACCGAGCTGATAATTCCTACTTCGACATTAACAGCACCTGGTACTTTGTTATTCCCAAGGGTTCCCACTGCCTCCTGAATTTCATCACGTTCCAGCTCTTCACAAACAGCTCAGTTGTCTAGAAAATAGCTCCCTACTTATTTCACCACTAAGACTCACTACTCAGCCACCTCAAACATTCTATAATTACGTTCTTGGCAACTATTTTGGATTCTCAGCTCATTTATTCTTTCATGCACCCCCTACCTCTCCCTCTCCTGTTCCCCAAGGATTCAGTCTCATCATCAATTACCACCCCAGTATTTTGTACTCCTCTCAAAGAGAAGCTTTGCTAACACCATTTACATTTGTAAGGTATACTTATCTAGTAGAGCACAGAATTTAAACAGGAGGTCAATGTACCAAAGGCCCTTAGATTTCTGCATAAAATTATCAGCTGAGATTCTGTTTTATGCATCTCACCCTTGTTCACTACAGAGCAGCAATTTACTGGCAGCCCAGTGAAACAACAGAATTGTTACCCAAGGAAACCCTCATCACTTGGGAAGAGTGACATGCAATAAAAAAGAGGTAAGGGGTGGCTTTTGGGGTTGGTTTTATAACTTAGGAATGTGGGGTATTTATTTGTTGTGTTTGTTTGTTTTTTAAAGGGAGTCTAATAATCTCTAGGCTGGAGAGAGCTCTGAGCAACCTGGTCCAAAGGAAGGTGCCCCTGCCCATGGCAGGGGGTTGGAACAAGGTGATTTTTAAGGTCCCTTCCAACCCAACCATTCCATGATTCTTTGTAAAATGCCATTCTAAAATGAAATTGTGGATATATAATCTTTCCAAAGAGGAAGAATGTAGAAGTAAAAGAGTACACAAACTCGTATGTGTATCTTATACACAAACTGTAGTGCAGTCATACAGTCCGAGCACAGCAAAGAGGCTCTGGCTACACCCATTTTATACCTTCTGAACTTTTTTTCCTGCAAGGACATTATGCATTCCCTGGCCACATGTGTCACAAGGGTCTTTGGCAGCAATTTAACACCCTGTTAATTCTGAATTTTCTTGTTAAGCACTTCTCCCTCATTTACCTCAGCCTGACTTCGATGAAAGATTTCTTCACAATACCCATTTCTAATGCCATGAGAATGCTCCATTTCACAAGGGCTCCAGGAGCATTCATGCTCCACTACGTTTCTACCGAGTGACCCCAAGGTAGCATCAGTGCTCTCTGAGACCTTGTAAAGGCATTCCCACTTCAGGAAAAAGCTCAAGCATGTGCAAATGTAAAGATGAATATCCCTGCTCTTCATGGTCTCCAAAAACACCCTTCAGTTTTACTTCCAATCTCCTTCCTTTCCTCTATTAAACCACACAAATATATATCTTTGTTCTTCATGTGATTTTCAATTTTTTTTGTTCTTCATGCAATTTTTGGTTTTTTACACTTCAAGATAACTCTCACAGTCCCCCTGTGGCTCCCACCAGCATCTCTCTCAGTGTTCTGCCACCAGCTATCAACATGCTCTGTAACCTGTACAGGCTCTTTGCTGATGGGTATTCCTATCAATAATTTAAATTCCTCACAGGTATCCATAACTGAGCATCTTCAGCAGTTTCTTTATTGTGACATAGCTCCTTCTTACCCTCAGTCTCACAGTTGGGCAGCTCTGTCACAATCAAATCTCCCTTTATTTATCTGATAAAACTCCAGGGAACTGATCAGGAGCTCATTTTGAACCGCTGGCAAACGAACCCATTTCATTTGACTGCTATTAACATCATTCCCTGTTAGGGTATTTCCAAACATTTTTCTTTCCTATTGACTTAGATACAGACGAAAACCACAAACAACAAAGCTCCTGGACAGAAGGCTACATTTGGCTTACAGCAATCTAGAGATGCTTCTGTGGAGTGGTATCATTTTCCTCTGCTTAAACAAACAGTTTCCACTGCATCTGGACAATCCCAAATCCTTCAGGCCAGTTGGAAATTGGCTTGAGAGGCAGCTTGGCCCATCAGCATATGGCAACTTGTAAGCCCTGCCCAGAAGCTGAAGCTCTGCAAGCCCAAACTCTTATTTTTTGCAGCAAACTGGATGCGAGCTCCAATTCCAACTCCCTCCAGCCTTCTACCAAATCTGTTCATTTGAGGCTGCCATTGGCCACCTGGATACCTGGGACACCCTAACCAGACAGGACACAGGTGTTCAGGAAACTTCCCTGTCCAGCCTTCCAGGAGCCACTCTGGCAGACCAGACCACTCTGGATGTCCCTTCTAGCCCAAACCTATTCTAGAATTATACGAAACCTCCCTGTTATTTTCAGCCCTCCACAAGACAGCTTTCTACAGCTGTTCTCTCTCTGACTGGAGGACAGGAGGCTTTTCTCCAACAGTTAAAATGGGACCAGGAGCAGAAGTTGATTTTTGTTTAAGCCTGTTTTACAGCAAAGCATAAACACATTGCAAAGCTTAACTGCTGTTCCCCTATTCCCTGGGACTTGGGCTTCCTCTGTGAGACGTTTCCATTCCTGAAAAGAAAGGCAAAATATTCTCATACTTCAGCCTGGTGATTTGTATTATCATTTGCTACTTATAAATCTGATTTTAGTTCTCTAAATAATTCTGAAATTTTAATAAAAGAGGTACCCTGAAACAAAAATATAATGAAGGCAAACAAGCAAGGAAAGGATAATTGGATTTTTCTCAGGCTATGCTAATCTGTAGACTATAAATGCTGTGTGGTTACACTTGAATACTGTTAATTTGCATGTAGCTGGGAGCACTGGCATGAACCACCAACATATTAGATCACAACACCTGACACTGGATGCTCTTCCAGACATCAAGCATTTCATCCTGGAATTAGTTGATTTTGCATATTTAGACACACAAACCTACTTTTTTTTTCCTACAACTATAAATCAGAGGAGATTTTTTAAAGACTGCATTAGGAGTAATCAAGTGTGCAAGTATTTGATCAAATGCTTCTGGCAAGCAGGAACTAACTACAAGCTATAGATGCAAGGGCTGTTTATGCCTTGCTTGGCAAAAACAATCATTCAGACATTGGTATTCAGACAGGAAAGTGCTTGTCAAGATCAAAATGCTAATCACTGCTTGCTGAGAAATGCAGTTGTCCCCAGCTGTAGGGAGAGCAACACGTAGCTCCAGCAGCTGCAGCCTTGTTATCTCTAGCCAGGGATGGAGCTCCTGGGCAGGTCAATCAGCAACTGGTGACCAGTGTGTCCTGGAAAATGTACAGAGTAAGAAATGACAATGCTTGCACTGAATATTAAAAATAAAATAAAAAATTGGTATCGGAAAATTTGTAGTTCCTAAATCAGAACACCACCTTTTCCATCTGCAAAGCAAAGTGTGTTCTCTGGGGTTTACAGTAATGCTTCTTTCTTTGAACAAAGAGGTAAATATAAAGTATATTTTCAAAACCAGTTTTGAATTTATTGGCTTTTGCGCATAAAATTCAAAGACTAAACCCAACGTGTTATTCTGGCAATAAGCAATTTTTTGAATAATCAGATTTTGAGCACCTTTCTGACACACAGGGACACCCAAACCTGAGGGCCCCTCTCAGGAACCCATGGCTGCTCTCTGTCCTGCAGGGCAACTGAACCTAAATCTAAGGAATAACACGTGATTTACGAACATCACCTTGAAATTATAAAAGAGATTCTTCCCTGCACCCCAGCTACTTGTGCCTAGAGCAAGCAAAGACAGCACTCAGGAGGACAAATCAAACCTTGAAGTGGCTGACAAATCCTTCTCTCTCTTAAAACATTTGATGCTAAAATATCAGTAAGAATGAAGTTATGTCTTTGTAAGCACTCAAAGTGTCCTTTATGTAGGACTGACTCATTTAATGCAAATTCTCCTCCAAAACAACACAAAGAGACAGGACCCTGCTCTGCAGAACCACATTAGGGTCAGCACAGAGGGGTGAACTGAAAGCAATCCCATCCTTTGTAAGAAAAGATTTGGGTCCCATCTATTCACCAGAATTAAACCCCACCTTCTGAAAGTTTTACCTATACACAAAGTATCTCTAAGTGTATGAAAAACCAAGTGTAAGTCTATCATCAGCCAGTGACCTCAGCACAAACATGTCTTTACAGCTCACTCACAGAGAGGCACTTCAAGAAGGAAAGTTGTGTCTATACAAAAACAAGGCAATGGTAGCAATTTTCAGAATTTGGGAATTTACAACTTAAACGGACTTGTAACAAAGGCAAACACCACTTGCCTTTGTTGCAGGGTTAGAAATTCAAAGCAAACTAAATGCTTTGCTGCAGATAAAGTGCCACTAGATACGAGAAATCATGTTTTCTCTTACTCAAACTTTCATATCAGAATGTGCTTAAAGTGCAGATGTTTAAAAAAAGGGAAAGAGGTATGTAGCTTCCAACAAAACAGACAACTGGCCAAATACTTGATAAGTACAGACTTAACTTCATGAAAAAAAAAAAAAAAAAAAAAAAGCCCAAGATAAATTTCAAAGCCATTGAAGAACAGGGTGGGCAGGCCCTGGCACAGGGTGCCCAGAGAAGCTGGGGCTGCCCCTGGATCCCTGGCAGTGCCCAAGGCCAGGCTGGACACTGGGGCTGGGAGCAGCCTGGCACAGTGGAAGGTGTCCCTGCCCATGGCACCCTGCCAGGGAACAATTCCTGCCCAATCTCCCATCTGAGCCTGCCCTCTGCCACTGGCAGCCATTCCCTGCCTCCTGGCCCTGCAGCCCTTGGCAATTGTCTCTCTCCATCTTTCCTGCAGCTCCTTCAGGCCCTGCAAGGCCACCCTGAGCTCAGGCCAAAGCTTCTCCTGTGCAGCTGAACAATCCCAGCTGTGCCAGCCTTTCCTCCCAGCAGAGCTGCTCCATCCCTCTGCTCATCCTGGAGCCTCCTCTGGGCTCTCTGCAGCAGCTCCAGCTCCTTGCTGTGGGCTGGAATGGTCTGTCCCTGTCTATGGGACTCTGAATGAAGTGACCATAAAAGCAATTCAGGGCTATTCAGGGTCTGTGTGTGTGCACATATAACAAGAGTTGTTGTCAGCACAGGCACACTGAGGGGTTCATTGCAGAGCCCAGGGTTTTTAGCCCAACCTCCCTGTAACACCTTTCAGTCTGCCAACAGCTTGAGGTGAATGCAGGTTGAAGGAGAGTGAAACTGGTCCTTAGGTGAGTGGATTTACTGTGGTTACTCATCCTAGCTACAAAGACCTGATCTAAAGCTATAGAGGACAGTGAATTACCACCTTGAAGTATTTTACACCCAAAATATGAAAAGAAGCCATCCTACTAAACGTTGACTGAAGATACAGTTTCAACATTTTTCTGCACTGTAATCCAGGTTTGCTTGTTATCAACACAGACCCAGCTGTTAAACCTGCTTGGATGCAGCTCAAGAGGAACCCAGTTGGATACACCTGTCAACAACACCCCAAAATATTCCTTAATTCAGAAAACACACCATTCTCTAACACCCTCCCATTTACATCACAGCACCACATATCCTGCAGCCACTGTTAAGTCCTCTTTATCAGAAACTCTGCCATTTGCCTCTCAGGCTTAAACCAGAGATTTAGACTCATTATAATTACAAATATATTCACATGCCCATCAGATGATTGGAGCTTTCTGAAAACCCATCTTTATTTGCAGTTCTTCACCTCTTAAAAGAGACAGGGACTCTGCATGAGGGGAGCTCATGCCAGGTAGGAATGTTCTGCACAACTTCTGATTCTCCAGCAGAGAACAGAGGCTCCTGCATCTAAAGAACTGCTGACAATATTTGGGGTCGTGATGCTCTTACTGCTCTGTGGCAGAAAAAGCAATAAATTTTTTAAAAATTAAAGTAAATAAACATGATTATAAAACATGTTCCACTGAAACATTGAACAAGAATGAGTTCCTACTGCAGTGCAATGATTTAAACTTATTAGCAATAAAACATAGGTACACATTATAGTTCAGTATTTACTGCATTTTTATGCATGTACAAGCACATATATTTAGAGAGAAAACTAACAGTGATACTGGACTAAATTCATGATTTTCCAACCTGGCTCATCTCTTTTCCTGCCTGAATGCTGCAGGAATTAACTTATCCATGAATTATCTCTTATAAACATCATACTTTAAATTAGCAAATAATTTACAAGACACCTTATGCAGATAGACAAACATGAGAGTAAAAAATAATAAAATGGCCATATTTTACATGCTATGCCTCAGTTGCTCCAAGTCTCTATTTTATTTCTACCTTTTTGCCTCCTATTTTTACTCAAACTTTCTCCTATTGCACGGAGAAAGAGATTTTAACATATGTAGATACACACACAGGTTTTCATATATATGTATATACACACACATATGTATGTGGGTGCATGCATATACACAAACACAGGAAAATTTATTTCCTTTTCTCTTGAGAAAATGAGTAGAGCTTTCATATTTTTCCAACTGGCACTGGAGGAGAAAGCATAAAAAGAAAAATAACTGGCAGAAGATCTGGTAGATGTATGCCAAAGATGTCTTTGAGCAGGATGAACTCCATGTGCTTCTCACCTTATGACAATATTTATACCCCATTTTTTCGTAAGCTTTATTTTGCCCCCACCAGTCCATGTCAAACTCACATTTGTTGCAGTGTTTGAAGAGACCCCTGCAGAAAGGACAGTGTTTGGAAGGTTTGGGGAGGATTAGTGAGTGCATTGATAGCTGTTCCTGTTAGAGTATGCCAATGTTATGGAACGCTGAATACATTCACTGTGACAAGTGATCTAACACAGAGCCACACAGCTCAGGAGCTGGGGAATTATG
The DNA here is from genome assembly GCA_034509425.1 of Eopsaltria australis. Taxonomy (NCBI): domain Eukaryota; kingdom Metazoa; phylum Chordata; class Aves; order Passeriformes; family Petroicidae; genus Eopsaltria; species Eopsaltria australis. The sequence goes on from JAVTVJ010000531.1 coordinate 76,225, forward strand.
ATTTTGCCCATCTGTCCAGGAGTAGAGAGTAGACTGTGTGCTTATGGCACAATATTTCATTTTCCATGTGTTAGGCTGAGCATGCTGGAGCTGGATCTGTCTCACATGGCACAGGGATGAAACCCCCAGTGCTGGGAGAAGGGCAAAGCCACACACAGGAAACAGCAATGAAGCTGCAGGCATGGCACAGCTCCTCTCCCAGCATTTCCTGCCAGGGGGGCTCAACTCTGCATTCTGCAGGTGGGAAAACCCAAAAAGGGACTGAGTGAAATGTTTCAATGCAAATGCAATTGCTCTACTGGTCTGGAAACCAAATCCAACCAAAGTAAGAAGTAGCAGTTTCGTTGCAATTAATATTTACAGATTTGTAATATATTTCCGTGATAACCTGAGTTGAATCCAGTTTTATTTATTTCCTGTTGGAGCATTTAAGCTACCCCTTCTTTTTTTTTTTCTCTTTACTCATCTTGTTTAACCAATGATTGTCTAACTAGTCAAAAAACTCATTTTTCATTTTAACTGGCTTCCCCTGGCTGCCTTGAGGAAATCATCAGGAAGACAAAACTCTTCTTCCAGAAGTTGACTGAACACCATTTCCAAACAAATAGTTAAATGAGAGCAGGCACTACGAGCCAGGTTAAATCTTGATAACTCACAGAACACACGAGAACATTCTTGACATAAGAAATGAACAAAAAAAAAAAAAAGAATTCACTGCAAGGAGTTATTGTATGCTTTGCACTTAACACAAGTAACCTCAGAGTCAAACATACACATTAATATTCAAACACTGGGGCTTGGAAAATATCCAAGGTCTCCAACATCCTGCAGTGCTCCTGAGGCCTCACTGGGGACACGTCCCCTTGGTACTGAGGTTATGAACACACTGCTGGGAGAACAAACCAGGGCTCTCCTGCTCACTCCCTTTCCAGCAGGCAAAAATACACACAGGCATCCTTGGGAAATGTTCTTGCTCCTCTACCAGCTGATTTAACTTTCCCCCAGTCTCAAACATTACCCAGCAGCAAGGAAAGCAATAGATTTGCGGGCGTCGCTGTGCTCATCTCTACTTTCAAAAAGTACGATTTCATATTTCTAAGCAAGAAGAAAAATATTAATATTATTTCCCCAAACACAGGTCCATTAGTATTCTATTGTGAAGATAAATACTGAATCCTCTAACAGTCCAAAAGTGCTTCAAGTAATTCAATTTTGAAGAAGATCCTTATAATATATGCAGTAGTATTTTACCCACAGCAGCAGGAATATTGATCTCACACCATTAAGGTTTGCAGCAGTTTTAAAACCCATTACCTTTGTGCACATTAGCTCTCGCTGGCAGAAAGGGCATCACATTTGCTGTTAACTTCTGGCAGACATCAACACAAAAAGGTGATTCCACCTGCTGGAGTGTCTGCCTGACTGCCTGATAATGTCAATCAATAAGCAAAATCACTTTCTTACAGTTCTCATAAAACCAGACGTCTGCCACGCACGCGAATGCAGAAGTTGTATTTCTGTACTTAAAATATTAATGAGCCTTAAAATACTTACTCTTACATTTGCTAACATATACTTCATAAATATCAGCAGATGCTTTCTAAAGCATGAAAAGGAGTGGATCAGTGGAACAGGGGCTGGGTAACACCAGAGCAGATTTAAAACACTGACAGGCAGCGTGTACAGCAGGTCAGCACAGACACCACTGAATCATAAAAGAAAGACCTGTCAGCTTTCAGATAAAGCTGGCACTTGATGATGATAAATTATTTACCAAGTGCTCTTGTTGAACCATTAGGAAAAATCCTTTCTTCTCCCTCCACCATCCATTCAAGTCAAGAGTACACCACATGCTCATTTTAAAACAACACACAGCAAAAGAGAGCACGCTTTTAGAGCAACAAACAACAACAGGAGTGAGTGTGGGGATATCAGCTGGGAACTACCCTTTGTGACTAATCTGAAAGCCTTTGGATTTTCATCAGCAATATTTCAATTTAATATTTCAATTTAATTTTTTAAATCCATTTTATAGATAATGAATTCTTACCGTTCAGCAAATTATCACCTGAATGATTTATTTACAGGCAACAGCAAAAAAATTTGTGGCTGTCTAATAGCTGTTTGTAAAGCTGTGGAGCTTTTCTCATCTTTCAGTGTAGAAAACATGTAACTCATGAACAGCATCACAAATTTAAGGGGAGATATTTTAGCTTAGTTTCATACAAAAATAAAGCTTAAAAAAACCCCGGCCACCTCATTTACCTCTTCCACCCCAGCACTCCTTAATCTACAGGCCACTTTCTTTCCTTTTTATTTTTCTTTTTTCGAGATGTCTGTCATTTTCATCAGCAATATCAAAACTGCCCAGAATAATGCACCCTGTGAAAGTGGATAATTAGGTTGGCCAGGGGAATGGGTTGGTGTAAAAATATTGAGAACACGTGTGTTAAAAAAAAAATAAATAAAGGCATTGCTGTACCTCTGGTATCAATGGGTTTGCTCTGATTCTTAGGATTTCCTAGGAATGGCAGAAGAAAAACAGTTTTGCCTTTGACCTAGGCAAAATTATTCCATCCTAATAATTTTCTAGTCAGTATTTCTTTTTTTACTGTGGAATTTTATGCCTATTCTATAAGAAGAGTCTCCTGCCACCCTCCCAGCTTGCTGTGAGGTCTGAGCTGTGCATGCAATTTCCTAAAGGCTTCAAAACCCCAAGAAATTCAACTCCACTCAGCTTGCCTGGGTGTACAGCTGAAACCCAGACAATTCAACTGTGAAACAACTTCTTTTTAGGTTCACAACACATCTCTAGCAGCAACCGTGGGCCCCAGAGGATTCTGGACACACTAAATCCAGTCCCCTTATCTAAAGCTGGTATTAACAGAAATGTTTAATCAGAAAGTTAGATAGGATTTGCAAAAATATAGGAGATTATTTCCAAAGTGAATTAGTAATTTGTTACACATCAAAGGCATAAAAAAAAAAACCTACAAAAAAAAACAAACCCTAACACACCTCAAAAATCACAGCAGTAAACTTTCATTCTACTCTGGGATTAGATGTACTCTAAGCCACTAAAACCTGAAATATCTTGAAAGCAGAGAGGTATATAAAATACACTGAGTGCATTGACACTACAGGACCCCCTACATTGGTTCCACCTGCTCACAGAATTGTTTACAACTGGGCGTTGAGAAATCAATAATCCACCTGCTCACAGAATTGTTTACAATTGGGTGCTGAGAAATCAATAATCTTCATATGTCCAGAAACCCCCAATATCCTTAATTTTCCAAAATAACTCAAAGTGTTTTAAATAACTCAGTGATTTCATACCTCCTGTGTTTAGATTTCTAAACACTCCATTCTTATTTTAAACCAGTTTCACCTACCAGCACCCCAAGAAAACTTATAAACCCCAAAAAACATGCAAACGAAAAAAAGAAAAAACCAAAACAGACCCACAGAGACGACTTCAACTGGGGCAAATCTAATATTCCATGAGTTACTGAACCTATAGAAACTTGCACCAATATAAGATTTTTCTCTGAAAATCTGCATTCCTATGATATCCATATAAAGGTTGTTGTCTGGACTCTAAACACCAAAATATGCACATTATTTTCACTGTGTTTTTAATAAATAACTCAGTTGAATCTAAAAAAAAAAAAAAACACAGCCTAAGGAGTAAATTTTAGTTATTAAAATCATATTATCCCTATTCATTCTGAACTATGAAGCCATGTAAGGAAGAGAGAAAGGTTTAAAAATGTACTTGTTGACATTGTCTAGGTAATTTGCCACGATAAATAACAATGATCAGGATTCCTGCATAGGGTAAGCTAAAGCAAGGCTTGAGATGACTTTAGTCCCTTGAAAATACTAACTAAAATAAACATATATGTCCATCAACCCATTGTTAACAACCTCCTTAAAAGGGGCAAAATTTGCAAGCTGGTTTTGCGTGTTTGGCAAGTTCCAGGCAGGACTTTTATTCCCACTGGATTTCAGCACCCTAAGGTCCTACCTGGGGCATAATGACCCTACAAGAGCCTTTCAGATACTTGTCAAGGGTCTGACATGTGGTTTGGAATGCTAGAATTCACAGAAAAAGTGCTCTTTTCACCCTACTCCCACTGAGACTTGGCAGCAGCATGGAACAGTGATAATCTTACCCAAAAGAGACATTTTTTTAAATAGCAGAGTTACTGCTCACCTGTCAGGAAAATGCCTGGCTCTGCTCTGCTGCAGGTACACCCTGGGAAAGGTGGGCCAGTGGAATTCATCAGCCCAACTGCAGCACAAAGCCAAGGGATACAAGGTCTGCAAAGGAAATTAAAAAACAAATGTAAAAAAAAAAAACAAAAAAACACCACAAAAAAACCCCCAAAACAACAAAACACAAACAAACAAACCAACAAAAAAAAAAAACAAAACAAAACAAAAAACAAACCAACAAAAAAAAACCCCCACAAAACAGAGAAAAAACCACAAAACAAAAACTCCACCCCCCCAAAAAAAACCACACCAAAAAAACCCAAACAAACAAAAAAAACCCTACACAAAACAAAAAAAAAAAAACCCACAGAAACCCACAAAAATCCACAAAACCCCACAAAAAACCCACTCAAAAAACCCCACCAAAAACACCCCACCAAAAACACCCCCACAAGGACTGTTTTTTAAAATTCAGTCATAATCAAGTTCCTTATTAAAGGACTGTAGGTAGTATAGATATAACAGAATCTTAGTTTTCATCCATTATATTCACAGGCAAAAATAGCTGTTATTTCTGGTGCCCCACAAGGAAAACCAGTGTGTTCTTTCACAAATGGAGTTACAGAAGCTCGGGCCCTAAGAGAAAAGCTGCTGCAAAGTCTTCTAAATGTTGCTGAATGTTTCTGAAGGCCTCAATGGCCTTTTTGTCATGTCAGCCCATAATTAATATCACCTTCTAATAAAAAGATTTCGGCTACTCGACATGGTTAAGTACAAAAATCAAAACTCACTTGCACCAAAGGGATTACCTGCTTCCATCCCCTTTGAGGTCAAAGACATTTCCAGCTCTAACAACAAGGTACTCTGGTTATCTGGTTCATTAAATGCCTGGGAGATTTATATTTTTTTAAATAATTAACATACCTGAAGTTTGATATGATTCTAGCATCTAATTTACACGGTGAGATGTTTGTGTTTGGAATTCCTGAATTGCTTCTGCGTGAGAGGTAGGCTTTGATAAGTTTTTAATTAAACTGATAATATCACTTTAAAAGCTAAAACACCTAGAGTATAAAGGACACAAGTAATAACAGATTTTATAAGGCTTAGCAGCTTTATAAAGCTTGCTTGCTTTGTGGAAGAAACTGCTTTTTTGAAAATGTGTGTTTGCCATCTGATTGCTTCTGAAGAATATTTAAAGAAGGTTAGACACCTCTGGCTTTAAGAAGTATTGTGTATTACCATTCCAATAATGCAGTTTTGTTCTGTATTTCAAAGTGGGAGGGTTGTAAACCTTTCCTACTGAATTAAATAGCTCTGCATTTCATGCTCTCTGCTCTTTTCAGAGAGTGAGCTTCGCCTCTGTGTTAAATTCTATGCTGTAAAGTGACATTTCTACTTAATTACATTGTACTTGCACTTTAACTACTACAATTATTTAGAAAATATTGCTAACATCCTAAGAGGGGGCCACCTTTTAAGCAGGTGAGTTCCAGTCTGGCTCACAAACACCGAAATGAGGCACTGCATCATCTGTGCAATGCTTTATATGCAGCTAAGGAGGGAAGAAGAGAGAGCCAAGCAGATTTCAAAGACTCAACAAACCTTTCACTGGGGATAAAGTTTCTCCAGCATTCTGAGCTGCTGAACACCTCAGGCAAAATGACCAAATAACTACAGAGGTTAAAAACCAGCAAGACTCAGACAGGCCAACTTACATGGAATTTACTAAATTGAGCAGAATCATTTTCTACATGGGAATGGATATCAGGCTAAATCAGTAAAATCCAAGAATCAAGCTTTCAGCTGCCACACTGTGATTTTTGAGAATTCCATCAATTTCTCTTCACTGAAGACAGTACAGAAAACCTCAGGTGAGACAGGAAACAGATCCATCAAAAGGCACCTGCTGAACATTTTGCCCAAAGTTTCCATATCTTCACTTTGATGAGAGGAAAGCACATTCTTATCAGACAGACTCGAAGTTGGGCTGCTATTCCAACAGAATTGGTGCTCCCAAAGGCAAATATCAGAGAGCAGTAGCAGGAGACACAGGCAGAGCCAGATACCTGCTCTAAAGCCAGTCCCAGCTCAGCTTGGCTTAGCACACATGGGCCACTGCCATCACCCTGGCTTTACACAAGGACAAAGTGCAACATTCTTTGGCAAAGCCACAGCACAGGAAAGGTAAATGCTGCAATTCAGCCTTGGCTGGGATGGGATACTCAAGGCAGCATTCCAATGCTCTCCTAAAGCATGATTTAAACACTGCCAGCCTTGGGGCTGATCTCACAGCGTGTTCAGCACAGGGAGAGCCTCACACACACAAGGGCCAGACCTCACTGTTTGTTATGCACTGAGATACAAAATCACTGGGGTTTGCTTTTGTTTCTTTTTGATTTTTCCCTTGGATCGTTTTTAGCTTATAGCAAATTTCCACTACTGTTTCAGAGGAAGAAGCCTATGACTGAATAACTGAGTACTTTATTTTATATGTAAACAAAATAATTTTTAAGTACTGTCATTACTTAAGGAGCAATAAATTAATAGATTAAACAACATGAAATAATTATTAAGAACTGGTTTCAGACATACTTCAACATGTATATTTATATTTTCCAAAAAAATCTTTCTGTAGTATGAATGTATTAATTCTGATCTTAAACCCAGAAAACAGTCACAAAAACAAAAGATGGACTCTAAACACTAAACAGTTTTACAGGAATGGACTCAGTGCAAATTATTTTAGTCTGAGTTATACAAACTCTCATGAGGAAAAATTGTGCAACATGACTATTAACTGGAAGAGTCTGAAAAACATCCTTGCACATATTTTTCTTGCTCCACATCAAAACAGAAATTAAACCTTTTTTTTTGTTTCTTTTGAAGAAACAAGTGTAACAGATACCAGGACCGAGTCAAATCTCTTGCTGTGCACTTGAGCATCGAGGCTGCCACCCAACAGGGATCCCACCTATGGAATATTTTCTGTAAAGCTCACACAAACTCAGCAATCTTTCTCCGCTTAGCTTTGAAACCCCCTGCTTCCATCTCAGACTATGAGAAGGGCTTACGTGCTTTAAAACTCATCTACTTTTGTCAGCTCTAACAACAGGGCCAATAAAAGTTATTGCAAACCTTCGTCTCCTCTGCTTCCTTACACCTCCATGCCAAGAGAAACCTTCCATCCCATACAAGCCTTTAAAAATATTTCAAAATATTTCTTCTCTGAAAGAATCAATTATAAGTTTCATTCATCAGATCATTTAACAGTAAGCAGAAGGCAAAATATTTTGTGCTTTTCTTTATCTAGCACAGAAATGTGGAGATTCTCAGGAATTCTGATGTGGATGAACACCAAATAGAGATAAAGGATACACACAGGAAGCCACACAGAACTTCTCATGGAAGAAGAAGAAGAGTCAGCTTGGTTGAGGTTTGTTTTCATTGTCCCTAGATTGGTTTGTTCTGGTTTTTACTCAGAAGACTCCTAAGGATCCAAACACCCTTTTCATGTTGTTATGCATAAAGCCCTTTCCTAAGTCATTCCCTTCTACCAATAATCCATAACCACTGATAAGATATCAGGAGCAGTGCAGTCAGAACTCTCAGCTGTTTTCCTGGGTGTTTCTTTCTCTACCAGCAGGGATTTTCCAGTTTACAACCCTACAGAGAGCACAACACACTGGGACAGCCAATATCTGTGTCCAGACTCCATATTTATAACATTCACATGGTACTGCTCATTAGGTTCTTGGCAGTGCCAAGCTACAGTAAAAATGATCTTATTAATGTCTGATATTTCAATTTAATTTTTGAACTCAGTTTTATAGATAATGAATTCTTATCGTTCAGCAAATTATCACCTGAATGATTTATTTACAGGCAACAGCAAAAAAATTTGTGGCTGTCTAATAGCTGTTTGTAAAGCTGTGGAGCTTTTCTCATCTTTCAGTGTAGAAAACATGTAACTCATGAGCAGCATCACAAATTTATGGGAAGATATTTTAGCCTAGTTTCATACAAAAATAAAGCTTAAAAAAACCCCGGCCACCTCATTTACCTCTTCCTCCCCATCACTCCTTAATCTACAGGCCATTTTCATTCCTTTTTATTTTTCTTTTTTTGAGATGTCTGTCTCAAATAAATGACAGTAATTTACATTTCAGAGAAAACAGGAGAGGCTGACAGATGATTAAAACCCTTCTGAAGGGACAAAAGGATACAAGGAAATCTACCTAAGAAAGCCAGCTAAGAAAGGATTTTGTACAAGGGTGCTCATGATCAAGTATCTTGCAATTCTGCAAGACAAACTTACAAATTCTCTAATATTGGTGTTTGCAGGCTTATCTGCAAGTGTTCCTGCCTTCATCACAAGAATGAGATAATGTAAGTGCAGAGTATATTAAAAACATGATAATTTTGATATGTAGCTGGATTTAGGGTTATAAAAATATGCATTTAGTGGTAAGTAGGGCCTGGAAGAAGGACAGACATTGACACTGTTAATACCTTCAGAAGTAAGTTTTTGAGGCTTAGGATTTAGATTTCAATAAAATTCTTTCTTTCTTTTTTTTTATTGTCCTCTTCTGGGAAATTCAGCACACTTTTATCCTTTAGAAGCTTCAGTAACAATCAGCTGATACCAACACCTAAAGCTGGAGCTCCAGAGCCCAGCCACACCCTGTTACCCCTCACTGACAACCTTGGGGACACACTCAGTGACATTCAGCTCTTCACCAAACTAATTCCAGATGTGGCAAAAATATTGCTCAGTCACCACTTATTTATGACAATTTAATTCCTCAAGCATAAGCCTTATACAGTTTGTAGTTATCCAGGACATCAATCACTTCTCTCATGCCAGACCTGAAGGATAGCTCTGCTTGAAAAGAAAATCCTACTTTTCTCCTCTGGATAAAAATAAAAGTGGGGTAAAAAGCCCAAGCAAACCTCAGAGTGAAAGAGTTGTCCCATTCCAACCTCCAAAAAATCCAGTGATTCCTTTGCAGAAAACTCTCTAATCATTGTACTGAAATTTAATCATCTGTAAGACCAGACTTGTCAGAAATCTATTGAACAAAGTTGAAAGTAAGAACCTGCCTCCATAATCCAAGCTGCATTAAGCCTGTGCTGAGTCCCAGAGGGGATAATTAGGTTTGCAAGTGTAATAATCCACTGTAATAGAACAGCCTTTGTTCTCACCAAGCAGGCCTTGTTCCAGTTCCCCATCTGAGAAACGGGAATTTCTGATGTCAATAATCAATTGACCCAAAGAAAACATTCTGCACTTCAAGAACTTCAGAGGCTCTGAAATAAAGAGCTCTCCTCCCCTTCCCCTGCACCAAATACAGGTATTTGGGAAGAATATTCACAATTGGCTCTTTGAACCCCAATGATTCTAATTACACACAGCTAATTACAGATATGAAGTACAGATCACAGAGTTCTCCTCATGGAATATGCAAACAGAACCTAGCATGGCTGGGTCTGCTGCAACGTTTATTCCAAACTATGTGTAAATTCCAGTCTGCAGCTCTCAGCTGACAACTGGATAAACATTTATAAAAAATTATACTCACAGTCCCAAGCCCCCTTTTTCAGATACCTTCCAACGAGGAGCCTAAAAACTAAAAACAGTAACTTGGAGGATACAAAAGTCACTGACACAACAGAAGGGACAGCAAAGCTTCGAGACCAGTGTCACCAAATATTAAAGCAACTGCACTCTTTTTTCACTCTTTTTTCTCTATTTAATTAATATGAATATTTCCTTATGTCCTGCATCCCTCCAGGCCAGTCCCACCTTGCTGGCTTGAAGATGCTCATTTGAAGACTCCCCCAGCTTCAGCTTGTTCCTGACCCTCTGGATGCACCTGCAGCTGCCTGAGCTGGCCCTGGCCAGGCTGGCTGGGTCTTCCTCTCTCATGACCAGCTCCAGTGGCACCATTCCCACCACACCTGCAGCCCCTTGAACCTTCCCTGTGCTGAGAGCCTGCCCAGCAGCTCCCTGGGCAGCTGATTCTCCTTTCCTCCAGGAGGTTTCCATCAGCAGTCACTCCAAACCAATAGAGCCTAACACAGAGCAAAGGGAAAATTAAAAATAGAAAAACCCAAATGTTTCCATCAAAATTGCTCACTTGAACAAAAATACATTTTCTTATTAAAAAATAAAAGGCAAAATTGTCCTGTTGCTTGCAGCATTTTACAAAATAATCCCTTTAACCTGTACAGGCTCAGCCCAGCCACTCCCTGTCTGATGGAAGATGGGAATCCATTAAACAGAGGACATTTCTGTTTTCTTTTCTCAAAGCACCCTTCCTGCATCATCTATTTGACCCCACATCTATCCCTTCCCTTCAGATAAAAAGCACAGTGCAGCACAGCAAATGCCACTCTTTGGAGCACCATTTCCCCAGCAGCTCCCAGGGTGAGATCAGTCACATTTCCCACAGCTGGAGCAGTGCCTGAGCAACGTTTTGGAATCACTCCTCATGGAAAACGTGGCCAGGGTGATGGAAATGCAACCTCTGAGCCCAGCCTGGAGGCTGGTCACCAGGAAAGGCAGCTTGGAGCAGCTTTGTTATCCTGAGGATACTGCAGACCATAAACCCAGGTTATTCCCAATTCTGGCACACCCTTGCACCTGATTCCTGGTGATAATAGAAACTACAACTAGAATTATCCCTTCCATCTCCTACTCTTTCTAAATTTGATGAAAATCCAATCTTACTCGAAAAGCCTTGCTATGATTAATTCCATATTTTGTGTACTTGAGCCTACATTAAAACCCCTGTTTTGGTGTTTGTCTATAACAGGGTTTGATTTATTTTTCTAATATATTAAAATTCCTCTCTTTCCAACACACCACCCTCCCAAAAAACCCCGAAATAAACCCCAACCAAACAAAAGAAAATAAACCCAAAACATGCAGCATTCTTTTCCTTCCATAAAATTCATGCTAGGGCTGAAGTACTATATTAGTTTCACCTCTTAAATGGGAAAAAGGTCCATACAGAGCAGTTAATATCTGGGACATGTATCTCAAAGGGAAAAATAATAATAAAAAAAAAAAAAAGAAAAAGCAGGATTTTATCAGAAGCTGGAAGCAAACCAAAGTTCACAACTGATTCTCTGAAAAGGGATAGGCCTCACTTCCCCAGCATAAAAAATAAATATACTGGGAGTTGCACAGCATTGAAATATTTAATGCTGTTGAATTGGAACGAGAAAGATACTGCTTTAAAGTGTTTCATCTTCCATAACAATTTTTCTTTTCACTCTTTTTTAAAAAGAAAGAGCTACTTCAATGTTTTAATAAGTAGAATATATTTTTGATACAAAACAAAGAGTCTTTGTTTCAATCATTTTTTTACAAAAGCTTAAAGAACTGCAAATTTTCTTTATAATGAGTAATAAAAAAATAGGAGTTGCCATGGATATGAAGCAAGTATATATTCCCCCTACCCCCTCCAGCTAAAACATGAGTATTTCAGCTTGCATTTGTGTTTCAAAATAAAAACACAATGTGCATTAACAATGTAATTGCTCTCTGTAAGTGTTCACCAACAAGAGGCAAAAGTCCAAATATCTTGGTTCCACCACTTGGTGATTACTTAAACATCCCCAAAAAGCTGAGAGGCTGCTTGTAGGAATAGTCAAGGACCCTTTTACTCCACTGGTGGACAAAACCTTAATGCCAAGGGGGTCAGTTTTGGCCAAACTCTGCATTCCTTAAATTGTCATCTGTAACTCTACCTAAAATAAGAAACAATCTGTTATCCTTTGGAAGCAAGGAGGGAGCAGAAAGGAGTAGAAAGCAGAGGCTGTAGGGAGTTATGAAAACCTACTTGAATATTGAAGATATTGATTTCTTCTTTTTTTTTTTTTTTTTTGCTGTGACCCCTCAATCTATGGTTTCATCAGTTTACTTTGCTTTAAATTGAGCTGACAGCACAGCATTGAAAATGAGGCATTGGAAGGGGTAAAACTTTGACCCCTCAAATCTCAAATGAGGATGAAAAGCTGTGTGCCTGGTAGAATCAAATATGGAAATTTTGGTATGGGCAGCATTTTAATTACAAAATTATTGTCCAGGCAGAACATCTCAATGTGTAAAAAACAGTTTAGACCTTAAGGTATTTATCAGAATTTTTAATTGAGAAAAAAATCACACAAGTATTAATATTCCAATAGTATCTCCTAACCAAGAAAGGAGAAAATATCCAGTCCACATATAAAAAACATAGTATTTCCAAAGGAAAAATTGCCTTTTGTCCCTCAACACAGGCAAAAGCAAGAGCCCACTTTGGGAGCTGCTTCATAAACCTTTTGTCCTGTCTTGTCTGCCACTCTCAACCCCAAAAGCAGAGAAACATCCAAGCTGGAAACATTTTAACTTCCATAATTGAAACTTGCTGAAGTCAAACCCAAATAGAAGTAGCTTCTTTTAGAGAACAGTGTCAGAAAACTTTAGTGAGAGGTGACTCTGTCTGTCCCTGAGGTAGATTTCACCCTGCTGGAAGATCCAGCAGCAACAACAAATGGCCAATTCTGTCCAAGATTTAAAGCTTTTACTTGAATCCATGAGGAAAAATAGTCCAGAGGAGAATAAAGAGAGAAGCCAGCTGAAAATTAAATTAGGGTTAAATTACAGACAACTTCAGGGGATTGTAACTACTCGACCTCTAAGTGAAACTTAGAGGGATTTCCAAGGCATCAGTCCCAGTTTTATATTTGCCCATTAGACACAGGCTCAATAGGCTGTGAAGAAAGGGAGGCTGCCCAGCTGCTTTTGCCATTGGAACAGCAAGAGTGGTGATAAAAGATCAGTACAGCTCCGGGTGGAAACACGGAACTGATGAAACCTGAGGAATTTCAAACCTCAAGTGAAAGGAATGATTTTTTTGTGACGCTCCAGAGTGACACAGAGTCCCCAGGCAGGTGCAAAGGAGAGCCCTTTATTGCAAAAACCAGGTTTATTTAGGCAATTAGGCCTGTTATCAGGTACATTGCATTTAAGCACAACAAGTACAATCCAACCAACCACCATAAACCATGTGAGCATGTAATGGATCTATAACTTGTTTTTCTACTTCCAGTTCAGCTGAGTCACTTTCCCATATCCTTTTCCACTTAGCCAGGCCTGAGCCATGATTTTATAAGGTCAACAAGGCCCTTCTTTTATAAAGTTTTACCTACATGCAACAATTTTTGTCCAATGCGCTGGTGCAGGAGATGTTCCTGGTGGGGCTCAGGGGTGAGGAAATGGCAAAGCCACGACTTGGCTGCTCCTTGGTGCCCTGAGAAGCTGAGCTGCTCTGAGCTGGGCCAGCCTCCAGACAGCCAGGACACCACATTTCTGTCACTGTTTCTGTCCCTGTGCCAGCACACAGAGCTCGGGGTCACCCTGGCAAGGCACCTCGTGCTCATGGCCCTGCAGTGGAGCAGCTCAGAGCCAGAGGAAAGGGCTCAGTGTAGAACCAGAGAAAGGGACTCAGTTTCACAGGTAGATTTTCATGAAAATTAGCAGGGCTTAAGCAATACTAATAGATAGGTAATTGTGTAGTTACAATGAAATCAACTAATTAAAGGGAAGCCAAATGGGAAATATCCAGTGTTCTCTTTTGGCAGGCAACACAGAAGAAAAAAATTCCCAATGCTTATCTGTATCCCTAAGCCATTTATATCTCTAATTCCAGACCTTTTCTCTGTCAGAGTTAAGGATTAAAATCTCTTATGAAAACAGTGTTAACAAGAGAAAAGCAAACAGGAAAGCTTAGTTTTGAGGTGGTAGTTATTTTGTGAAATTTCAGTCTGGAAAGTCTTATCCTCCTATCCTGATAAAATTTGATCTTTACAGTTCTTCAGCATTTGGTGGTTTATGGCAAAGCCAAAGTTCCTTTTCAATCAGTGAAATCAGTTACTAAATTAGAATAAGTCAGTTTTTAATTGCTTTTCATGATCTTAGTCTCCTAAAACAAGTATGAAGGAGTAAACTCTGTCCCATCCTCAGGCTCGGTATCAAACTTTTACTGAATTGAAGTTACACAAGTTGTTAAGAATTACTGAAGACAAAAAAAAGAAAATTAAATTTGCCTTATCTTTTTGCTATTTAAACAGCATTTGGGACAAGCATGGTGACATTCTGTTTTCATAGAAAACCAGAAATGGTTTGGCTGAACAGCAGTTCCAATCTCTGGGCTATGGATCTGACTTTACCCTCAGTGGTGGGAAGGATGAAGCCAAGGCAGAAAAGGTGAGAAAGAAAAGAAATAAAGACATTAATTCAGTTCATTAATTCATATTTTCATGAATTTTTTTTTTGTTACACAACAAATCTGAAGTGTGATTTTTTTCATCACCTGTATGAAGGGAAAAGGGAGTGATCACTGTTTTAACCTGGAGAGTCTTTACCAGAACAAACCAGCTCTAGGATAATAATAGGATGAAACAATAATAAGACAAAAATCTTTTCATGTAAGCAAAAGGCATAGGGATAATGTTAAAGAAATACTGGAAATCCATTTACTCAAACTTTTTCAAGGTAGCCAGACAAGCCATTAGTAAAACTAATGTAAGGCATAATTCCACAGGAGCAAAAATGACTGCATGACTTAATGCATCCTTCCCATTTTTCTGTCTCCCACGGTCCTTTTGATAATCTGATCATTGTGTAACCATCACAAGCAGCATCACCAGAAGTAATGGTTAGCTATTCTCAGACCACTTTTAAATTATTCACAGCAGCTCTGTTTCCATTTCTCTGACTCATTCTTTTAGAAATAACAGGAAGTAGAAAACATGGAAATGGAAGAGTTATGGCATTACATTTTTAGAAAAAAAACAGAAAGCTAAAAATTATCCAGTCTGTTACTTCTTTTCTCAACAATGCAAGAAAACATTGGCATCTTTCTGAACAAGGACCCACCAAAGCACTGGAAGAGCCCCTCCAACACCAGAACTTGCTCAATACCAAACAGATTCAGGTTCTGTTCTGCTACTCTTGCAGGAGAAAAGGAAAGATGAGACATTGCTAGGAGAAAAACAACACTCCTTTTTTTTAAATTAATTTTAAGGAACCTCAGTGATCAGACTAACCCCAAAAGGACAATCTTGTTCAATGCATCTTGCATGGGAAGAATGCTTTAAAAAGTCACAGTCCTCCCACCCTCCCCTTATGCTTCAGAACTAATTTCTGTGGTTTTTTTTTTTTTTAAAAGCCTACCAAAAAAGAAAAAAAAAAAAAAATCATTTCAACTTCTGCTTTTTAGCAGAGTGCTAAAGTGATTTACAAAGGTCAGTTACATTATTTGTATTTTGGGGAAGAGAAGACTGAAGCAAGAGGAGAAAAGTCTCAGCAAAGAGTTCAGGCAAAGGAATGGAATTGAAGTCTGAACTCCAAAAGACTACACACAGCTCTCAGTGCCTGAACAGCAGCTGGGCAGGTTTAAAAAAAATCAAGTTCTCCACAATGCATTTCAGTGCTCTCATTTATTTTATTCATTTTGACAGTATCATGAGACAAAACTCTATCAATTAAGTAAAGAAGTATTTCTAGAAGGTGTAAGAAAGAGACAAGACCACACACATGACAAGGGATGGGGACCCTACAGCCCCCTTCTGCCACAGGAGGATCTCCTCTTCCTCTTGGAAGAGCTCCTCTGAAGGGTTTGCAAATTGGCTTCAGGGATGGTCCCCCTTACTGAAATATAGAAAAATACAGGGGAAAACGGAGTTTCTGAAAGGATGATCTGGCTCAAGACCTCTGTGGTAATAAACTATTGGACAGAATGTCTTAAACAATCTTCCAAAAGTGATTCCTGGGAGCTGGCAAACAAACAGTGCTGTTCCACAGGCATGCATCGAGGGCTGCACCCAGACACCAGAGAGAGCAGAGCTCTGTCAGCTCTCATCTCCAACCCTGCCCTGCTCTGCACAGTCACAGGCTGCAATGGCACCTTCCCCCTCAACAAATCTGATCTAGAGATGTACCCAGTCCTGTCTGATTAGTGACAAAAGTTTATTCCTATTGTTCCTGTGGAGCCAAAATGGTCTGGAGTTAACTGAGGGCTGCTGCTGCCCTTACATGATGGAATTTGTTTGGTGGGTTCCAAATGATGCCTTTTTCGTGGTCTTAGGAAATCAAAGCCCAGACACAGTCAGAGGGTTGGGGTCGTTTCCCTCGGTGTTTAATAGGATCCCATTCCATGCATGGCTTCACCCAGGTGACAGCGTCCCAATGTCCTTTCCCCCCAATCAAGTGTACAATTAAAGCCCTTACTCATTAGCATATCTAACGAGAGGGCCCAATAAGGGCTGGGCTGGGCTCACTTCTAGTTTACAGAATCTGTCCTGCCAGGGGACCTGGAGTTCTTATGACAATCGAGTGTTTGGTCTCTGACTCTGCAGCTCTGGGGTGTTTGGTCTCCCAGCCTGCAGGACACCAAGAAACCAGGCTGAGTTATCAGCTAAAGCATCACAAGTGTGCATGCTGATACTTGTGGATATAGGGAACTGTGTAGAAAGCATTTAGGAAAAAAGCAAAAAATCCTTCGGGCATCACAAACACTTATAGAGAGTTCCAGACTGCACAAGAGGTGCCACCAGCAGCTTAATTCAGCAAACAGACTCATTCTTACCAGGAATAATGCTTGAAATGGGAAAAAACCCCAAACCAACACCTGTCAGACTTCCTGAATGCAGGCAGGGTTTTTCAGGCTGGCAGCCAGATTCCCCTTCTTGAGGGACAAATACTCTCAGGAAAGACCCAGCAAGATGGAACAGCCCTGGATCCATGCATGGATCCATGTTTGTGATTTACAAGTGGCAAAACATGAGAGTTCATCCCTGGGACTAGTGAACAAATTTGAAACGATCACCTCAGAGGAAAATTAAAAAACCTTGAAAAGTTTAGTACATAGTAGATAAATTTGGCCTTTAAGCATGATTTTAGAATTTTAGTAATTCTGTCCTCAAATCCTTTTTAAATGCTTTTAACATTCTATTTCTCAAAGTGTGCACAAGCTGCTCTAACTGGAATTGTCTTAAGTGTTGAAAAAGAATATAAATTGTGATTGGGCACTCATTTTCTTAGCTACAATGCTAGTAAGTGCCTTGGAAACTGAGAAATTCAAATTCAGCAGGTGGTATTGATCTATCTTGAAATAAACTAAGCTAAAAACAATATACTACAACTTTAAAAGCGATATAAAGCCATATATGCATATAAATATATATATATAATGGTTTTCTTGTGCTTCAGGACTGTCAAGTATTGATTGCTCATAACAAAAACAGGTGTTATCACAGTTCATCACACAAAAGGAACTCTGAACTCAAACTTCATGTTTCTTGTAGAAAGCATCTGGACCCAAATTCCCCTATTTCTTGTGCATTTCAGCATGTTCTTACTACTCCAAACTTTGGACTTTTTTTCCACTTTTCATTGTGACCTGCAAAATAGGACTGAGACCTAAAGGCTACTACCACACTGGATTACAAAAAGAGGCTCTGCAGCACTATCAGCAGTTTAATTAAAGATGTTTTTTTCTCAGCAAAAAACCCCTCAATTCTTAGAGCAGACTCCTGACATTTGTACACCAGCTCTCAGTAACTCCACAGTTTTAAAGTTTTTCTTCTGCTTAGAGCAGCCATATGGCTGAATTTTGCACTTCACGTGGCGTGTTTACTGCTATTACAACAAAATTAGCCCTAAAATATCAATATCCTTTCAGGAATCCTAAAGACATTGTCAACTTACCCTAAAGAACACCAATTTTCCTGACTCTAACAGAAGCCCAGTAAGCTTCACCTCATTCTCTCCCTCTGTTGCTTGTCAGTGCCCATGACAAGAACTGCACGGTATAAAACCGAGTTGTTGTCACTAAAAATCAGTGAATGTGACTAAACAGACACAATGGGTAAAGAAACTGCAATTTTTATAACTCCTTGTCAAGTGAAATCACACTTTGGAACAGCACAGAGTGATGTTTCAAATATCTCTAAAAATAGCTACTTCCGTTGTGCGATTTTTCTCGTGTGATTTTTCTCGTTGTTCAGGATGCTTTTCCCTTAATGTTTGATTTAAGTGTTTCCTTTTATGCAGGTATTTCACACTATTGCTCCTTATTGCACCCTTTCCAGGCACTGTCAATACCACTGCAGGGATTCCTGCAGCTCAGCTGTTTGTAGACACTGATGTCCCTGTCGCCGCCCCTGTTTGGCTCCTTCCCCTGGGCGCACGTATCAGGGTGGATATGATGGGACACGGTGTTTATCATCCATCATTCTCCTTTGTACCAAAACCATGCAACATTTGCATGTCAAAACCTCCTCCAACTGCTCCAGCACCAGCCTCAGTCTGGGCTCTGAAAGTCAAGCTGTGTTCCTTCTGCCTCATGCATCATCTTTCTAATAAAAGTTCTCAAGTGAGACCCAGCTGCAATTCTGCTGCTGACGCACGGAACAAAACACCCCAGCTCTCTGTGCCATTGGCTGGGCAGGGGGAGCACAAATAAAAACCAGAAGCCACTCGAGTGATTGTGAGGGACTTGAATTAAGCACGTGGGACAGGGTGATGTCAGTGGCAGGATCTGGCAGGAGGCTCATTGAGATGCAGTTTCTGGAGCTGAGCGTGGAGTACAAAATACTATCACCGAGGAGTGTGGAATGCCTGACTCCTAAAACATTTGCACGTGTTTAAAGTATATTTAAACTGTTTTGCTCTTTTCGCCTGAGTTGTTTTCCGAAAGCTCTCAGCTCTCCTTAAATATAATTCCTTCTTTAGCATGAACTCCCACTGTGGGGTTTAGACAGTGTTCTTCTGACATGTGAGGGGAAAAAAAAAAGAGTGTAAATCTAATTGTGAGTTTTGGCTGAGTAACAGTTTATTAAATTGAATCCATGTGAGAGCTATCCAGAACTGATCACAGAACCATTGAATCACAGAATGGCCCAGTTTGAAAAGGACCTTAAAGCCCATCCAGTGCCACCCCTGCCATGGGCAGGGATACCTTCCACTGTGCCAGGCTGCTCCAAGCACCAATGTCCAACCTGGTCTTGGGCACTGCCAGGGATCCAGGGGCAGCCACAGCCTGGAACAAGGTAATTTGCTCAATTTTCTAGTCCATGATAAATATATCAGAAGGTAGGCACAGACCATCTCTTTCTTGAGGTGAAAATTCCATGTTCTCTTAGGCTTCTTGCCAGTCTAAACTCAGATTCATCTTCTCATGGAAACCTGGAAAGAAGTCATAACCTTTGTAGGGCCACTACCCTGACAAAAGCTCTCTCTGCAAACAACTGGGTTTACATTCCTGCTTTGTGAGGAATTAGCACAGTTTTATGTCATGTTATATGTCCTGCAGGGCATTTTTGTATGTTTACCCTGAATTTAAGCATAAGGTCAGCATGCAGGCCTGCTCTGGGTGCTGTTATCTGTTACAGAGGCACCAGACTTCTCAAAAATCATTGGCTTTGATTATAGTTGGGAAGTTAGTCTGGCATTGATTCAGGTCATAGAGGAAGTAAATTACCAAGGACTGGCTGACTTGACTGGACTGTGGCACAGATTAAGGCAGATTTTACAAATTGCATTTAGTTCTTATGCAAAGTGAGCATTGCTTTGCTTGAACCTACAGCATCAGGGTTGAGTCTCCCTTACCCCATCTAATACACTAAATATCAAAGTGTAGGAAAGTTTGGCGGGGGGGAGGGTTTGTTTTGTTTTTAAGTGCCTCATTCTGGATTCTGTTTCCTTATGTCTCTTTTCCAGGACAAGTTTTCTGTAAGGAGCTCAGAAGTCCTGGAAGCAGCTCTCCATTCTCTGCCTATCCATGTGAAGCCTAAAGAGAGGTCAGGACAAGCACAGTGACTTCCAGAAGAAGATTTTCTTTGGACTTGTCTTGCTACCACTGTTTCTCAGTCAAAAAATGAAGTCTGGAGACAAGGGAAAATGATAGATTAGGACCAGATCTTTTTTTGTTTGTTTCTTTAAAAGTACAGTATTAAAAAAAGAATGCACAAAAGTGAGGTAAGCTCAAACACACAACAGCACAACAGCTTGAGACTTCTAAAAGTAATGAGCAATTTGATTGCAAACAGAACAATTAACAGGCTTTGTATGAGAAGACCAATATTTAAGACTGAAATACCTGAAAGATTAAGGCAGAACCAGCAAAACATGCAAAATGAAGAGTCCCTGTGGGAGTAACTGGAGCCCTTGTACAGAAAAATTTTCCAGTGTAAAACACCACCATTAGACACGCCAGAAATCTGCCCTTCCTGGTCTTCAAGAACACTGGATGTATGATGTCACAATATATTTCTTTATTATATCACATCATGCTCAGGCTGGCAGCCTATTTGAAACAATACTAGTATTCTCAAAACTCAGAGATGCAAGCCTTTCCTAAAGCTATCTTCTCAGATTATTGCTTTTTAAATATATTTAATAAAAAAATGTTAGTTAATGGAAACTGTAAATGCACTACTGAGCTGCTCTCTATTTGTGGTATTTTAAATTTGATTGAAAACAATTAGCAGATGAGAGAGATGCCTGTGAGCATTCATTAAAATGAGGCTTGTGGTTTGTGACTGTTGAATTTCTCTGTGCATCTGGAGCTGTTTGCACTGGTGGCACAGTTTTCCATCATCATAAAAAAGGGACTGTTCCCTATAAAGGTTATGATGGCAAAAAATAAATGGTATCAAATTTTTCCAAAGCTTCCCATTGAGAAAGCAGCAGCTCTTTACCCATGGGGAATTTCTCCATCAGATGACGATGGCTCATGGACAATTTAATTTGTTGTTTAGTAACAGCTTGTAAATCCCTCTCATATAAATAACATGCAGTTGTAAAAGCTGACTGCTAATGAGATGATTGACCCTAAAGGTCACACTGGCAGGATCCCCCATTGTTTGCTTAAGGATATAATTTTCATTTCATCTAACTGAAAACTGACATCCGAGCGTAACACGACAAGACATTAAACAAAAAAAAAATTAAAAAATGCTGCATTACTGGGAGAACTCTGCTATTGTTTAATATTTGAGATAAACATTGTTAGCTTGGGCTGAGCTGCTACCAAGGCAGTCAGCTGATGGGTATGGGAGTCTCCAGACTGTGGGGAGAGACGAATACACTGAAAAATATCTGGTGAGAAAGTACAGTATCAAAGGTGAGCATGGTCTGAACGTGACCATTCAATTTTTTGTTTCATTAAAATCAAGTTCAATTCCAAAACTCATCTCAGGGTGAGGTGAGTGGGGTAAGGAGGTTTTACAGAGGTTTTGCTTGTGTTATATTAGGAATTTTTCTGCTGCTGCTGCCTGCATTTTTAATATTGAGTGGATAGAAGAATCTCTGGCAGCTTGGTACACTAAAGGACAAAATTGTATGGACAACACTCCTGAATTAAAAATGGTCAACACAGTAAAAACATTTTGTTTTCAAAATCTGTGTGCCCAGTAGTCTGAAAAAAACCACAGAATTAAGTATGAGACTGCAGTGCCACATGATAATTTCTGCCACCTTCTGCTTTCTCAATACCCACCACAGCACTCCTCCTAATATTTCTTTCTTTCTTCTGCACTCATGCAAAAAACCTCCAAATTAGCCCAGCATTGTTCTCTGTGTAGGGATTATTTGGGGCTTTTGTGCCAATGTCCATCCTGAATCATGTAGAACTTGGCTGATGTTGAACAGAATACCCAAAAGAGAAATATTTAACCAATACAGGAGAGAACAAACATTACTGATCTGAATTAATCCAGTAAGTCTAAACAATGTAAATGAAGTGTGCAACATGTTATAATTTTCAGCACATTAACTTGGGATAATCATGGGGATTCCATAACCAGCTATCTGATCAAGACATCCATGCACAGATCTGTAAGAATACTTCAGATTCATCAAATACATTGACAGACACCTCAGTGCCTTTGTAAAGCCCTGATATGTACTAGGGAAAGCATCTCCACAAGAAATAACATTTGTAATTATATATCATTCTTATCAAAACATTGGCTGCATAAAAAGCTCAAAATAATAGTCCACTTGGCAAAGTTTACTGATTTTACACCAGATAACTTTGGGCATTGCTCCAGCTCCTGGGAACGTATTTGAAAATTCAAGGCACTTTCAAAGGGCAGCCTCTTCTGTTTAGTTCATAGAAAACGTAACACACACTCTCAGAAAGACTAAAATTAGCACTAATACTCACAAATCAATCTGAAGGAAATTAGAGGCTGCATGTAGGTAGATGATACCTCATTTTTATATTTATGCATCTGCAAACCTTAGTAAGAGCTGTGTGTTCTTCGTGTCCTGTTTCTGTCTCTGAGGGTTCTACCACAGGTTACCCAGGAGTTCCAAGGTCTCCATGGCAGTGATGTGGGTTGAGCATCTGTTCCCCCTGAATAAAAGGGGATGACCATATTTTGATTCTCCTTGGCATTGATTATCTTTGGGTATAGTCACAGCCTGGTTGTTTATGAGAACTTCACACTCCATCAGGTTTGCCTCTGTTTTAGAGAAGTGGAGAGGTCATGTTAATTGACAGGAAGAAAAACCAAAAGCTGCCTGCTTGAACATAGAAAAAAGTGAGAATGACAAGGGTTTTCAGACAAGACATGATTATACCCTTCAGTAAAAAAAAAAAAAAAAAAAAAAAAAAAAAAAGAAATATTCAAACACCTTTAAGTTATTTTTACTTTGGAATCCTGCACTGACAGACAAAAAGCATCAACAAGAATGAGTCATTTCCTTAATATCCCATTCTTAAGCCACTCTGTCTCTTTTGTTTCTGTTTTTCAATAAAAGCCAGCTCTGCCACTCTGCAAACATTAACCTAATGTTCCAGGGTGTAGTTTCCAGTGCATATCAGGGCATAGCATCACCTGGTTGTACCCTCCTGTAAGATCCATGTATTTTTAATCTACAGCACAGAGTTGTACCATCTTAACACAGAACTAAACCACACCAATTTCTAGTGTAGGGAAGATGTCAAGAAATAATGAGGCAAATATAATTAATCCACTGCAGATACTACTATTTTTCAGTTTAATGGAATGGAGAATTTTTCGAAGAAATCAAAGTAAACATCAGTTTTTTGATTTGAAATGTCTCCAGAGAAGAAGTTAATTGTAAAGCATCAAACAACCAGTCCCACAAAAAAAATATATATATATATATTACTTGCAACGTTTTTCTTACTTTATTTATTACTCTGCCCAATGTGAATCTGAAATTTTTCCCATGTCAGTTGTACCAGCCCCTTCCTAGGAAAAGTTTCAGCTCAGCAATGTCACACAGATGGACAGGAGCACATAAGCATAAAAATATACATGAACATAAACAGAAATGTGACAGAAACTTCACTCGTATCACAACTGTGGGGATGGGATTTGCTCATGTAAGCCAAGTCCACATGAAGATGGGAGCAGCTCTGTGAGCACATTGTCAGTGGTAGAAGGACCTATCTAATAAATTGAGATTGTTTAATCACTCCACTCCTAAATTTGGCTTACAAGAGCTCAGGAGAAGGGGCAATTTTAGATGTTGATGTGTAGCAAACTGTTCACAGGGCTGTTCTCCTGGTCATGGGCTCTTGCCCTGAGAAGCATAAAAGAACACAATAAAGGCATTTCAGGCTCAAGTATTGTGTATTAATGAGAAAATAAGTGCCTGTGGCCAGAATAATTTTACTTTATTCTTAGGCTGGCAACACAGGGTAATATTCTGTCTAAAAGAATTCCACAAAGGATTTTATTGGACTAATCAGGGCCCCTGGTGAACAGACCTAATTGTTAAACTGCCATGGAAACATCAGCACAGTTGCAGGTGATTGATAACTTTTGTTATTTTCAAAACACAGGGAATGGGGAGAAGGAAATATTTAGATAACAAAGAATGTATAAACTGTCATACCTTTAAAGAATGTTGATCTTTTATGGAACTATTATTATCTCATCCTTTTATCCATAATCAACACAGAAAGCAAAGCAGAAGTCATTTGCATTCTCTTCAGGCCTTCTGCTTTTCCCTAAAACCGAAGGAAAAAAAAACATCTAGGACCTTTTATCATGCAGGACAAATGAAATAGCAAACAAGATGAAAGCAGAATTGCTAATGGGGATTGTTGCACAGATGTTACCAGGGTCAGTGCCCATGTGTGGGCCTGATTCCTGCAGTGGGAATTGAGGAGCAGGATTTTGGGCAAACCCAGTGACATTCCCTTTCACTGGCTCTGGATGACTTCACTAAAGTTATTGCAGATTCTCACTGGTGGAGGAAATGGTTGGGAATCAGGATGGGTTGTTTATGGGATGTTGTTACCAAAAGCCTTCTGGATCATGACTGTTACAGGAAAAGCTCAGTGTCCAGAAAGCCCCCCTGTTTCTTCAGGTCACAGCTGGAGCAGAGCAGGGGAGAGGAGGCTCTTGCTCAGGCTCCAGAAATCCAGCACTGCTTATGTGAGGGATTATGATCAGATTTATTACTGACATGGTGAAGCAATACTGCCAGTGCAGTCTGCAATAGAAGCAGGTCTAGAGGGTGGTGAGAGAAGCAGGTTTGGGTGGGAATGCATCAGTTGGCAGCCTTTGACCTTGCAGAATGCACAGGCACAGAGCCCCTGTGGAGCTGCTTTGGGGTTTGCTCTCCCTGTGGGATGATCTGAGCCCTCTGTGGCCAGGCTGGCCCTGGTCACACCCTGCAGAGGTCCCTGCCAGGGAGGGCATCCCCCCAGAACCTGCCTGAGCCTTGGGACACCAGTTTGCCCAGTTGGCCCAATCCCCACTAACATTTTATACCCTTTTGCAGGTTGATGTGCACCAAAGTCAATTACCACAGCCCCCCATGTCTGGAAAAAATTCATTATTTGAGCAGCCAGAGAGCTCCTCCTGCAATTCCCTTACCTTAGGACAATTCAGACTATCAGAGACAACCCCAAGGGAGAGGGGCTGTGTTGAAGGGGGAGGGAGTCACACACCTGGTGACTGCCCTCACTGTCACACACATTGTGCTGCAATGAAGAGGAGGAGCAACAGGCTTGTGACACACACTGGATAAGGAGAATTGAGTGAGAAATCTGCAAGCTTTCTTCCAGTATCACCCACAATGGGTTATTTCCTTCCACAAGATGCCCCCTCCACTTTTCCCAAGTGAAGCCCCCTGTGTTTTCTCCTCAGCCCAGCTGAGCACAGACAATTGTGGCCATCTGCCCATGCCCAAGCAGCTCCTGACCCTGCTCCGGGTGCCAGTGGAGTCCAGAGTGGGCTCCCAGCAGGTCCCACCCACCCAGGGATTCTCTGCACTCATCCTGGGCACAGGGCAGGGCTCAGCTCAGCATCACTGACATTCAGAATCCTCCCCTGCAGCCCCAGCTCCCTCTGGAACACCAACAACCAACCCATGATGAGTGCATTTATTCCCTAACTCGAGGACAGCACATTCCAGATTCAGGGCATGCTCCAATCGCTGCTTATCTGCTTAGATCTAGAAATACAAACATGTCATTGAAATGTAAAATCTCTGAGCAGGGGAACAGCAGCCCATGCCACATGATCCCCAGTGAGATTGCTGGAGAGTGAGAAAAAGCCAAATTCAAACTAATGTCAGAAGGAAATTATTTTAAACAGAGCAACCTTTATCTTCATTTCATCTCACTGATGTGATGGAAAAAAGGCCTTTTATGAGGGAGGGATGATTCTAAAATTTTTGAAGGTTCATTTCAAAGGCTTTTTAACTGATTATCCAGAGCATCCCTTTGGTACAAAAAGCAAACCAGAGTAATTTTTCCATCTCTTGAGACTACCATCCCCATTTGGACTACTCAGAAACACCTTTCCCACACAGTACATCCTTTGCACTCAGTTACCTCTCAGGAGTGCAGGGACATGCAAATTAATTTGCAGGTCAAAAAATATCCAGATTTTGAACCAAGAAATTCCAGATTGGTTCATTTAAAATATTCCTCAGGACTGAGGCAGCTCATTTATCTGAATATTGAGAAATCATTAATTGTTAGTTGGTCACACTGATAAGACTCAGAGGAATGTTCTTGTTCACTTCAGCTGAACAACCTCCCAACCCTGTTAACCCGAGAAATAATAATCAAACAGCAGAAACACAACATCTGCTATTTTCTGTTACACTTTCTCCAGCTGTGGTATGTTCTGTTAGCTTGTTCCAACTCTTATTTGCTTCAATATAAATAGGGAAGAAAGCTCTCCTGCTCTTACAGGACATGCACAAGTTTCACTTCAAGGTTCCTGCTTTATTACACTGGCCCTGCCCAACTCCTTCAGTGTCTCAGTTTCAGGTGTTTAATTTGTGCAAGGTGTCAAACAACACCTTGTTACAGATCTGAGGTGTTGTGCAGGTAACTGAAAAAATGAGGCATCCAGCTACTCCAGCAATGGAAACTTATAATAATGTACATTAAAGAGAGAGAAGTGTATTGCTCCCCTCCGATTCGCTTTGACTCTTGATGGAACCAATCTCTCAAGAAAAAATTGTTATAGTGCCTTGCAATGCTGGAGCCTCTAAAGCCTGGCTATTAATTAAACTATTAATGTGCTCTTTCTGCGCTCCAGTAGGGAGGTAAATAACCAGGTTAATGCTTGAGGGACCTCCTGTGAATAGCAGTGACTTTTTAACCTCCATCATTTTGTCTCTCACCAATCCAGCATCATTTGTTCCTTTTTCCCTTCCTTTTTACCATTCACTAATCTCAGGCAATAGAAGGGCAAATTGTCCTTATTCTTTCTTTACTGTTGAGACGGACTTCAGAATTTATCCAGCTTGGCTGGCACGTTTTAATTTTTTTTTTTTTTTCAGAGTCTTTATCATTTAAACCATTTATCTTCTGCTCTCCTTGCACAGTTATCTGTTCACACAGTCCCAGTTCCTGCAAAGGACACGATTTTGGCACATAACATTCTCATTTAAATGATTGGTGTATGTTTAAAAATCTTTTATCACCCAGGACTCAAACATAGCAGAAAACACGTGATGAGCACACAGTTCATCTCTACTGTACCAAGGGAGTGATCAGTAAAAAGATAACTGACTAAATGGTATTTAGCTCAGGAAAGTACATCTGCCTTCTTGTCAGGAACCACAGTAGAGGTGGGAGAGGAGAATTGGCAGAGGGGGAACTTTTTTGTTTCTGGCCACGTAAAAGTTTGGCATGCAACACATTCCAGAGGAACATCATCAGCAAAGCACACAGGCATCAGTCAGGAATATTTTTTGAGAGGATAGCACATAAAATGAGACAGGCTCAGAGTAAAGGGTAATGAGGAATTGACCATTGTTCTGAAGTATCTGCTTGGGGACTATATAAATCCTCTTTATTGATCCATGTATTACAATGACAATTCCTACTCAAAAATTCAAGTTATTTATAGTCCCATAGATCTGCTTTAAGCTTAACGCACATTCTTTGCAAAACAAGATCTGAAAGTCGTTTTTTCTTAACTGTCAAGAGGGATTAATTTTGCAAGGGACTGGAAATTTTACTTCAAATCTTCACCTGCTGTGGCTTGCCTTCTAATGTCCTTCTTTATTTACACTTAGGAATGTGCTCTGTGTTACTGTGAGAGAGCAAGACTGTCCTGCTCTGGTCCCCTGAGGATACAGAACAACCTTTTCTGATGCAGCTGAACTCATTTAGGCTCCATCTGAGCAGAGAGTTCCAGGAATGGAACTGTGTCCGTACACTGACCTGGACACTGCTTTTCCTGGAAAGTCATTCCAGCCTCACGGAGGGAAGGAAGCCACTGCAAAGCCTGGACTTGCTTAGAACTTGTACCAGCAGGGAGGCAGGACTCAGGAGCTTTCCTCCAAATGCATTATTTCTCTGATTCTAAGGAAAATATGAGAGTGTTTGTTGGGTTACACTGTGTGTGTTATAGAAAAGCAGGCCTGGAAGGTCCAGAGGTGACCAGGAAACACATCCAGCAAACGGCATTTGTAAAAGTTAAAAGATAGAGTGCCAGTAATTTTTCAATGAGTAATACTGTACAAATTCATTTTAACACCCTGCAGCAATCACATGTTTGATTTGAACAAGCAATGCATAGAGTTTTAGCCATAAGTATATTTATTTCTTTTCATGATTTATTGTGTCATATGACCAATTTACTCAGTATTATTAATACAGAATTGCAGTGCCTACATAGATTAACACTAAGGACATGGGTAAACTATGGAGTTGTGTAGTTGTCTGCACCTATTATGTGAGAGTATTGTAGGTTGTGACCTTCTAGGGTATTGTTTATCTTTCCTGTTTATGTGATGGCACAGCCTGGGGGTGGGATGGGATAAAGGGAATTTTCACTGCGTGGCAGTGGGCAGTGACCATAAGGGAGTGGCCATGGGGCAGTGGCCATAGTGGCCATAGGGCAGTGGCCATTGGGCAGTGGCCATGGGGCAGTGAGCATAGGGCAGTGAGCATAGGGCAGTGGCCATAGGGCAGTAGCCATGGGGCAGTGGCTATGGGGCAGTGGCCATAGGGCAGTGGCCATGGGGCAGTGGCCATGGGGCAGTGGCCACAGCAGCAGCCATAGGAGCAGTGTCAGCAGCAGTCCCAAAGTGATCTGTAGCAGTCTCAGTCTCTGTAAAATAAAGAACTCTGCACAATATCACAGTTTTGTCAGAGAAGTCCTTGACCCTGTGTTGAATACTGCAGGTGTTCTCTGGTGTCAGGAGTGGGGATGCTCAGGGCCTGCAGTCAGCAGTGCAGGGATGCAATTCCCAGCTCAGTCAGTGCTGCCCACGCTGTGTTTCACAGTGATGCATCCATCTGCAATCAAATCTAGGCTTAAACTTCTGAATTCAGGGAAAACTTGGAGCTATCCTGCTCTCTTAGCATCAATAATAAGATCATCAGGATCATTGTGGTTCTCTCCCTAATACTCTCGCAAATCAGTGGTGATGCAGAAATCCATTTGTTCCAGAAAACAGTCAGTAAGAAAAAATAATAATTATGTTCTTTGATTGTTGAGAAATTCTACCAAACTGGATGAAAACTATTTCTTTCCTCCATGCTGTGTTTCTGAATTGGGCCTGTCAAAGTGACTCCTTCTTTAAAAAAAAAGCCCACCTCACATATTCAGATTGCAACAGACAAAGGATTTGTATAAATATCATCAAATCAGAGGGATGAAACACTGCAGCATCAGAAAGAGCTCCTGTGAGATGTTTGATTGTCTTTCACCCACCAGGTGAAATTCTGTTTAAGGCATGGTCAGATTGTCAGCCATATATTATGGCTCAGATCACATGACTGTGATGATGATTCCTTTATATCCAGAAAAAATGAAGTTGTTTGTGTTGCAGATAGGAGCAGTGGAGAAAATAACTTGAGTAGATCTACAAATTTCCTAAGAGTTATCCCACAAGACTAGAAAGGCTTGAGAACTGTATAAACTGACCCATCAGTCCTTTTTATAAAGGCTGAATGTCAGGGATTTTGATGTCCATGTTTGGAGAATCTTTTTCAAAATTTTGATAATTTCTTTGTCATTCTCTTTCATTCTACACACACATACTCATATTTATGTCTCTTTTATAGTATATTTTTGAGGGGAAAAAAAAAAAAATCTGTTTTTTTTCTTCTTGTTTCTGCTGCTTTCTACTCTGCTACTCATCCCACAAATCACTACATTCCCAATCTGATTTGGGGCTTACTGCATAGACACTAAAAACAATTCTACTCAGCCCCAGATTGCAGCACAGAGATTGGATTACAAGTGGCACCTCGTGTTTTAGCTGCTCACTCACTTGCAGCTCCTGCAGATTATTTGAATTCCCCCCAGCTGCCTGGTTCAGCTCTGAGCATTTCCAGCTCACCCTGCACAGCAGAGTTGTTGGGTGCAGGCAGGAAAGTTCCAGTGATGGATGAGACTGCCAGAGGAAAGGCAAGAGCTGCAAGTTTGGAACTTGCTCTCTGTGCTCATGTCCTCAGAGAAAACCTCTGCAGAGCACAGGGCCATATTTTGTGGGTTTAAGTGTTAATTAAGAGCTGAATGGATCTCACTCTGGTTCCCTGCACAGGGGAAGTTTTTACCCTTTGAGGCAGGAGAACTGCTCACAGCAATAAATTATTTTATTATTTTTTCTTTTTTCAGCTTTACCCCTTTTTCCTCATTAGCTCTTCACCACTTCTAGAAACTTGTTTGAATGCTTTATGGGCAACACCCAGTGCTGTGAACACAATATTTTATCAGCAACGCCAAAATTTGAATTCCAGCTTTTAAGGCAAGTTCTTTTAGTAAATATAAAAATTGTTGGCACACACTTATCTGAGCAGGAATTAGGATAGATCAGGATGCATTGAATTACATCTTAGTGCCTTGCTGATTTCTCTGTGCTTCAGCTACAACCTAAAAGCAATCAGAAACAAAAAACAGAAACAGAGAAATTACCTCTGACACCTGGAGCAGCTGCCACTGGGTGGGACCAGGCTCATCACTGCCTTACCCAGCTTGTAGCAAATGAATTTATCCAAGCTCTCCATGAGGACTACAGCTCCCAAAATTCCTTGCCAGAAACTAAATTGATATCAGGCCATCAAATCCCATGATGAAAGGATCACTTGCAGCAATAATGTGTGCTCTCTTCATACAAATTATTTTCCTATGACTAACAGTATAGGCATTTGTTGCCAGAAAAAATCCACAAAACACACTGAAAATATGACTGGAAATGAAAATTAAAACTAGACAGAATCATTCTGAAAATTTAGGAAAATACCTCTTTCTGTTTTAATTTTAAATATTTTTCTTTTTTCTTTCTATTCTCAACTATAAGTTGGTTTTGGTAATAAAAGTCTTCACATTAATATGTTCTCATTTGCCCATCATAAAACATAAGGGGAAGTAAATTCTCAAAATTACTAGATTCTGTTTGTGTCACATTAGGATTGCAAAAAACCCCACTCACCTCATTCTTTCCTACATTTTTAAGTGATAAAATATTTTCAGCTGTGGGAAAAGTTGAAAAATAGTTATTAAGGCAATCACAGGTTTGTGAGATAAAGCTTTGCCTCTCTCTCTGATATTAGCAGGCTGCCTGAAAGGAAAGGCTTCTTACTAGTTTCTGAATTAAAAAGCTCTCAAACGAATTGCCACATGGACAAGAGCAGACACAGTGCTAAATTTAATTAATTAATTAATTAAGCCAAAGCATTCATGAGGATGGGACAGAAAGAAGAGAGCAATGGAGTCTTCTGTTTTAGTCAAATATTGGACTGGGTCCATGGAATCATGGGCTGAAAAGGTCCAGATTTTTGGGGGATTTTTTTGTAAATTATGAAAATAGAAGCAGCAGACATTTATGACAGTCTAAATAAAGCTCCTTTGTCATGCACTGTTACTTTTATTTATGGAAGAAGCATTATATAGAATAAAATGAATGGTTGCTGTTTCATGTGATATCTGAGGGTTGGGAAATATCCATTAAAACCCTGCAGCATTTGATGATTCACACTTGACCTTTTTTTGTGAGGATTAATTGTATCTCCTTCTCCTTTTTGCAATGACATTTCACCCAACAATCCCCTGCCTTTATTTGGGGTAGCAGGTGATGCTGGGTGGCCACAGCTGGAACCAGCTCACACTTGGCACTGCAGCTGCTGGAAGGAAACTGCAAAATCTGTCTTGGGACAAAGACCAGCAGGTGCCTCTGTCCCTCTGGAGGTGGCAGGGACTTGGCAGAGATTGGGATGAAGCCCTGCAGAATCACCCTGTGCTTGAGAGCCACACAAGAGTTCCGGGCTACCTGAAAGAGGAGGTCACACCTATTGCCAAAATCATCTGGGGATCAACTCCAACCAGATGCCCTGATCTCACACCTGAGACCCTTGGAATTCAGCTCTGAATTCTTCTTGTTCATGTGATTTTAAGGAAAAATGCCCTGTTTCTGCACCCCTGGGTTAAAGCCATGATATTCTTCTTTTATAAAACACAGGACACTCATTCCTCAGCAATGTCTAAAGAGATATTCCAATGCACATAAAACTCCCAGCACTGATGTATCAGCATCTGAAAATGAGTGCAACAGCAATCCCATCTGTGGCAGGAAATGTGGAAGTGTTGGAGTTTATTTTAAAGGTGATTCAATTGGCTTTGTTGCTCCCAATAATATAAATAATATTTCAGTTAAAAAATGCACATCTTTTGTTTTCATGTTCATTGGTAAAACTGCCAGCTTGTGAAATTTGGCAGATTGAACTGTGTCAGTGTTGCCATCAGGAAACATTCCACTAACAAAGAAAGAAATGACAAAAAGGCCCCCAACCACAAGACCTGTTTTATAATTCAAAACCAAGCTGTTATGAAAGGCAGGGAATTGACTTTTTTTGCTGTTAAATATTTTGAAGGTTAAAAAATCAAGGCTAGGCTTAGCCAAGCCAGACACAAGATACAAGATGAGAACTCACTCCAGATTCAGCCATCCTTTTCTTTTGCCTCCACCAGTTGTCAGTGCTGCCTGCCTGCTGCCTTTCTGGCTGCTTCTTCCAGACTTCACAAAGCAGAGCATTTCCACAGGAGTAAAGGAGGAAATCTGTGTGTTCCTCAGCCCCATGGAATGAGTCTGTATTTACATTGGGTGAGCATCCCTGGCAGTGCCCAAGGCCAGGCTGGACAGGACTTGAATCACCCTGGGATAGTGGAAGATGTTCCTGCCCATGGCAGGGGGTGGGAAATGATGATTTTTAAGGTCCTTTCCAGACTCACCCATTCCATGATTCCTCACAAGATGGTTGTCCTGGGAACAGCAATTTGAGCTATCAATATTAGATTTCATTCATATTTTGGGAGTGCCCAGAAAAATACCAGGGGAGGGTACTATTGCCCCCATACCGGAAATGCTTTCTCCAACCATGGAATAAAAGAGGCAACCTCCACTCATCCCTTCACTCTACCTGTGGTCTCACAGACTTCCTTCAAACCAGAAGCAGTGGAAGGAGAAGAAAGGGAATTTTGCAAGCTATTCCATATCCCCTCTGAAGAGAAGGCTGAAATTTTCATGTTGTTTGTTTCACTGGGTTCATGTTTGCAATGTGGGGGGAGTAGGAAGAACAAAGAGAGAAGAGATAGTTGTGTTGCAATGCTAATGAGCACATTTACAAGGCTCTGCCAGCAATGCTGAGCTTCAGCTCGCTTTTATTAACCATTTTGGAAGATGTCTTAGTTGCAGTTGCACAAAAAGCATTGTAAGGACTTTTATATTTCCTCATTTAGAATACTGTGACATTATTTGGAGAGGGTCTGGTTGTGCAGCACATAAGCCAGTATCAGTATTGTATAATACAGCAGCTAGACTCATTTTGCAGTGTGATTACAAAACCCATCACTGTGAATTATACAGCAAGTTAAATTGGTTTCCACCTTCTGCAAAGCCAGAATATTATCTTGCACAAATAGTGTACAAATGTAGAAATAATGCAAGCCCAACTTATCTGAATGATAGAGCACAGAAAGCTTTCATTGCTCACTCCATCAGTACTTTCTATTTTCTGCTAATGACACGTGCTGTGGTCTGAAAGCAAACTCTAACAACAGTGAATGGTCTCACTTTTTACTTTTTATATTTTTATTTTTACTGAGCTTCAATTTACTAGAACATCCTGCCACTGCTAAAACTTTCCAAATCTGAAAATTAATTTTTTGAGCAACCTTTTTTCCAGAGAATCATAGAATGGCCCAGTTTGGAAGGGACCTCAAAGCTCCTCCAGTGCCACCCCTGCCATGGCAGGGACACCTCCCACTGTGCCAGGCTGCTCCAAGCCCCAATGTCCAACCTGGCCTTGGGCACTGCCAGGGATCCAGGGGCAGCCCCAGCTTCTCTGGGCACCCTGTGCCAGGGCCTGCCCACCCTCCCAGGGAACAATTCCTGCCCAATCTCCCATCTGAGCCTGCCCTCTGCCACTGGCAGCCATTCCCCCCTGTCCTATCACTGAAGCTCTGATGAACTTTCAATGAACTTTTCACTTCTCTTGATCAGAAACACTTGGGAATGTCTGCTTCTAATGAACATTTCTTTCCATTATTTATATTTTTCTAT
The DNA here is from genome assembly GCA_034509425.1 of Eopsaltria australis. Classification (NCBI taxonomy): domain Eukaryota; kingdom Metazoa; phylum Chordata; class Aves; order Passeriformes; family Petroicidae; genus Eopsaltria; species Eopsaltria australis. The sequence continues at coordinate 110,525 of JAVTVJ010000531.1, forward strand.
CAATTAAGAAGCACCATCATTAGCTTCAGATTTTTGAGCATAATTTAAATACAGAAACAGCCCTTTGCTATGAGTAATTCACTGTTCAGTCTTCCCTGGAGGAGGAAGGGAGCTCAGTGAACCTCTCTATCCTGAGTGAGCTGCATTTTCCAGTCCCTCAACACTGACCAGCTGAAAAAGAGTTACATGGCCTTAATGAACTTCTTAACATTATACCTCCAGTATTCCAGCTCAGGATAAATGAGTTGGTGGAGAGAGGAGCGGACAAAGGAACAGAAAGAGCCAAATAGCTCCATTCAGACTGAAATTATGTCCCAAGAAAATCAGATACAGAAAAAGGCTACCTGCCAAAAAATTCCCCCAGCTAGACAGACCTGGAGAAGCTTTCTAAACCCATTTATCCATTTCTAGAATTCCACCACCATGCAGGCTGTTAAAAATATTGCCACACACATTTGTAGGTAGCTGCAACTGCATGGATGTAGTAGAGCTGATTTATTTTTCTCTTTCTATTAAAATCAGCAGCTCCATCTCTGGCAGGGCTGTACAAATAGAGTTATTCCAAGCAGACTATTTTGCAGACATCCTGTCTGTTCTCCAGACTGAGAATTGTCACTGCTGTGCTGCCACAGAGCTGATGGGATTTGGAGTTGCCATAGTGTTAAATGTTTCTCCTGTGATCAGCAACTGCTGATTTAAATGAAAGTCTTGAGCCATTTTCTCTCCTCTGTGTTTCACAGTCATTTCAAAGTCATCAGGGACAAAAAGGTGTAATGATACCGGGTAAAAAATGCATTTAAATGAGCTTGCTGTGATCTGATTTCAAGGTCAGAGCACACAAACAGCCTCTGCTTTCAGCTGCCGTAAAGGACAGGACACACTGATGACCTTCAGCCATCCAAATTCTATCTAATAAACATGTACACACATTCTCTTCACGGTGCTGAGCTGAATTTTGTGTCCTTACAATGTGTGCACAATTCCAGCTCTCAAGGGTGGGATGATTTACTTCAGCACTTCTGACAAACCATGTGAGGCCCAGCCAGGTGAAGGCAGGCCAGGATCAATGGGACTCTGAGGCACTTGGCACTTGTGAAAGATTTGGAGTATTTACTCCTCAAATTTATCAGTATTAATAATTCTAATTAAATGCATTTTCCTTGTCGCTTGCAATGAGTCAGTCGTTAATTAAATGTTGCTGAAAAAGATGAATTACAGTTTTACATGCTTAAAAAGAGTGTCACCAATATGTCTAAATCTAGATGTGAAATGTGGAACAGTATGATCTAATCCCACTAAATACTGTTGTTATCCAAAATAATTCTATGCTGAGTTAATTTCATTGTCAAAAAAAGGAGAAGTACTGAAAAACCAAATGATTGACATTTAACCCTCTAAGATGTACTGGTATGAATTTTATATTCAAATGACATGGAATTAGTTTGCAGAATTAATCATTTCCCTTTGGTGGGGAGGCAATGACATGAGAAACAGCATATCCCTATTGACAGGTCAGAAATTCATTAATTCTTTTTTTTCCCCTTTGCATTGTAGCTATTGCTGTTTAAAAGCTGTAGAAATGCCCAACTTAGAGCTCTGGCCAGCAGTAGTAACTCCCATCTCTTTTTGACTGACAATGATGAGATTTCTGTCATGCTTTGCCTCTCCTACAGGGCCAGCGATGGGATTTTTTTTTTTCCTGGAAATCTTATTACTGAATGCACTGTCGTGGTCTCAGATGGAACTTTCAATCAGAAAGGCAATCAGAAGGTTTTCCATTTGTGAGTTTTCCTACAAAAGAGCTTTGCTAAACTCTCCAGGGCAGCCTCTAACTCAGAGAGAGCCCTGCCCTGAGCACTGATGTGGCCCCAGATAATGCTGTGATCCCTGCTCACAGCTCCTTCCCTGGCTCCCAGGACTGGGGTGTACACCAGAAACTGGCTCAGTTCCAAATCCCTTTCCAGTTTACACTGGTGTTGAGTCTGACCTGGCAGCTCAGAACACCCTGACACCCAGAGCAAGTGATGAGTAAGAGTGTTTGGCTTTTTTTGCAGTGAGTTACAGAATTATGTTTGATTTCATTGAAATCTCCAGGCCTGCTTCCATCCTACCCTTAGAGGACTTCACTGTTTAGTTTTGTGTTTAGCCAAATTTTTAGATACAGTTATTCAGAAGCATTTTTGTTTTAATGCAGTATGTAATGGGTTCAGTTTATACTGCAGTTAGATGTATTGGGTACTTCCTGAATTTCAATAAAATCTTTATAATACATATCAAAGTGGGATTAATGGATCCATTGCCCACAGGCTACAGTCATTAAACAAAGTCGTGCTGCAGCCAAAGTCAATGTTACCATCTGAAATACAGGCAAAACTGGGGGTGATGTGTTAAGAATTCTTTGTTTGCATAACAAGTGTTATTGAGAAACAAGCCAGTGGGCTGTTTTAATCAGCAATGATTTAACAAAAAATCGTGTGAGGTTATTTTTCAGCATGGTGCAGTGAATCAGACACTCATAACTCCTGTGCTCCCATCACTGTCAAAATTCTGCAATCACTGTCAAAAATGGTTTCAAATATTCTCCTTTTTTTTTTTTTTTTATTTTGTCTGTATTCAACTAATAAATAAATTATCTTGAAGAAACTACATTCCTCAAAAAACTATGAAGTCATTCTGGCAGATTCATTTCTGCAGTGCCCAGGTAAACCTGAAAGAAAAGCAATAACAAGAAAAGTATTTATAAAAATATATTTCACAAAGTAGGAAACAATACAGGAGTTTCTCTGAATACAATACATGGAGTAAATAAACGATAATATAGCTTCAAAACAAAGTAGAAAATTAAAATGATTTGCATGTAATACGTAGTTTTCTTATACAATTGCTACTTCTAAATGGCAAGTTTGCATTACAAATTGAGTATGCTTGCAGCTTCTAGTGTTCTTTCTCTGTGTGCAAGAGCCCTGGTGCATCACTATGAATATTATAGAAAAAAATGCTAATAACAGAAGCAGTAAAATTATGTACACACTGGTTCCTGCTCTAATACAGTGGAGAACTATAAGCATGTTTTGTTTTTTTTTTTTACTGTACTGTGTTATGTGTGGATTTCTAAAAGTCTAGAGTTTAAATATTCACATGAACCAGTTTACTTCCAGCTGTTTGTGCTTGTATTAAAAACACCAGGTACTAGATTTATGAAGAAGATATAAAACTGTCAAAAGTTTTCTCTGGGAAAGTTTAATTCCTGCCAGCATTCTCTTAAAATTCAGCTACTGCAAATGGACAGGGAACTGCTTTAACCTGCAACAATTTGTCATTTTTCTTTTCAAAATGTACATGTATGAAACATTCATTATATATAGAAAAAAAAATCTAACTGATATAATTTAGCTTTCTTCATAATCTTACTCTATAGATTATCAGTCTTAATAAATAAAAGCAGTAATGGACATCAATAAAATATTTATTTCAAAGATTAAACAAATAAATTCGATCTTTAGCAATAAAATCAGCAATTCTTTCATTTATGTAAGTCCATCCCATTTCACAGTTTTTTTCTTTCAGAAGACGAAGCACAGGGTTGATCCTTCTTCTAGAAAAAAAAAGATCCTTTTGTGAAGCAATGTTTTGCAGCCCTGCCTCTGAATCTCTACACATTAGTAGTATTTATTACCCATCACTGGAATGGATTAAGAACATGTGAATATTTTAAGGCTTGACACAATATTTAAAGATGATATTCAGTCTGTGGTTACGTGGCCAACAATTACTGTATGTACAATGGATGGTCACTGCACAGTAGGAGCCAGTAGGAATTGGCAATGCCATTTCTGCCCAGCATTGCTCAGAAGACCAAGATATTGCTTTGAACATTTCTGTGGCGGGATCTTTGTTGGCAATGCAGAAACAAACCTTTAGCTTTACACATACTGGCAGGAGCTACTGTTCAACAGCAAATCCCTGCAAGTCCATTTCCTAAGAGAGCACCAATTTCTTTTTCGTTCTTTTCGATTCACTGAAGATAATCAAAGATCCAAATCTCCATCTTCAGAGTGGTCAAGTGAATATCAAATATCCAAAGACTTCTAGACACTCCACATACTTTACTTCACACTCCACAAGACTTAACCTCCTAACATATACTTTTTTTTTTTGGTTCAACATTACAATGTAGTTGATTTTATAGATGACTGGCGCTAAACTTGCCTCTAAAACAAAAAGCCACATTAGTTTTAACTAACAGCAGTGGCCCTAGAATATTACATGATCATTAAGTCAACAGGGGAAAAGTTTGTAATCCACTGTCAAGTTTCTTTGTCACTTTCTCCGACTGAGTAAAGTTCTCCAAGTCTTTTAAAGCGAGGACCCCATTCACTGAGGTAGTCAAAATTCTGGTCTGAGTCTGATGTGGAGGACTCCAAGGAGCTAAGGGAACCAGCCGCTGACCCCTTTCCTTCATAGCCATAAATCTGGATGGAGTCATATGGCGGAGCTGTGGGGTCATTATCAGCTTCATGAAGCCTTACATTAATAAATTCATCAACATCAACACCATTAGGAACAGGTGCTAGACCCTGCCTGGGCATAAATTGAAGATCAGGCTTAATATCCTTACGAGGCAAAAATCCATTGATTCCATCCGGATTTTGCAAAGTTGCAATGTCAAATGCTTCTGTATCCTCCTCTCCACCCCCTTCGTCGTCGTAGCGAATGATATTTTCCCTCACATCTTCATCATCTTTGATGATTAGGGGCTCGTTCTTATGTCTTCTTAGTGTCACAAACAGCACCACAATGACTGCAAAGAGAGCACCACAGGCTGATTAGGCAAAACATTTCCAATCCAAACACCACATGGTGAGTGCAGCTGGGGAAGGTGAGAGGTTGCTTTTTGTGGATTTTGGAGTAATAAGGGTGAAAAGCTGAAAGACTTATGAACTTCAACCCCCTTCATATGATGGAAATTTGGTCAGAAGCTCTGATTAGTCCTCTAGTCTTTGATTATCAGCTTGTATTTACATCTGAAACTCAATTTTATAGGAGCAATAAGATTTCCCATACTTCTAATTTCGAGCCCCAGCTTTTCCCTTTGGAAGTGAAGTCAGACTACCATTATTCACATTGTCTGTAATGATCTACATCATGGATGGTGTTTTCAAAAAATAGAAGGTGTTTTTCTCAAAATGTAGCCCTAATGGGAGAAGGAAATCAGTGTTTTTTTCTACCTGTTGCAAGAGACTCATATAACTAAAAAGAGAGTGAGACAATTAAGTGAGAAAGAAAGAGCTTAGCTCAATTTCAGAATCACGGACAGATGCAAAAAAAACTCTAAATGGGTTATGCTTGTTTTTTCAGCTTAATGATGAAATCTCAGTTCCTGATGTCTCAGTCACAAAGTGAAGCTGAGAAGTGCAGAAATAGGACTCTCACTGTTCTCTCCCTTGCTTGCTTGATGTTGTATACAAATGTTGTATGTTCTATTAAAATATACCACACTGCTTATATTGTAAAGCTTTGGTGTCTCCTGTGCCATTACAACCCAGGATAAGTCATAATAGAAATATACTAACATAAATTTATATAATGAAAAGATATAAAGTGATAAGAAAGCATCCAAAGGAGGAAGCCAGGGCTGAGACAGGGTCTGGAGGGGTCACACGAGGATCTCTGACAGCACTGGGCTGGTTCAGCTGCAGCAGAGGGGCTGAGGGCAGAGCTCCCTGGCTGCAGCTCTGAGCTCTGCTCTGGGCCAGGGACAGCACCCAGGGAAGGCTGGAGCTGGGCAGGGCAGGGTTAGGTTGGAGATCAGGGCAAGGTTCTGCTTCCCCCAGAGGGTGCTGGGCACTGCCCAGGGTCCCCAGGGAATGGGCACGGCCCCGAGGCTGCCAGAGCTCCAGGAGCGTTTGGACAGAGCTCCAGGGATGCCCAGGGGGGATTGTTGGGGTGTCTGGGCAGGGACAGGAGCTGGATCCACGATCCTTGTGGCTCCCTTCCAGTTCAGGACATTCTATGAGTCCATGAATCATACAAATCTTAGAATATATAACAGATCCATTTTCCACCAGGTGTCATCCACACTGCGCTCACCTTGCAGCTCAGCACCCCTGCTCTGATTTTCAGTTTCCCACTCCACACCTGATTATTCTGTAACCTGTGTGCGTGCCTACTTCAGAACAGGACTTTACTCTCTCTGCTTCTGCCCAGCTGTGAGGACACGAGTGATTCAGTCCTGCCAGCGGAGCCAGTTTGGAACCCCACAGCCCCGAGACCCGGGGGCTTTGTGACCCTTGGCCGTACGCACCGAGCAGCAGGATGATGCAGGCCAGGATGGCGATGAGGGCGCCCATGCTGAGGCCGATGGGCAGCACGTAGGCCTCCACGTTGCAGGACTGGACGGTGCCGTCGCTGCTGCAGCCGCACACACGGATGGTCAGTGTGCTGGTGCTGCTCATGGGCGGCGTGCCGCTGTCGCTGATCACGATGGGCAGCAGGTACACCTCCTGCTTCTGCCGGCTGAACCCACTGTGCTTGGCCAGGATGCTCAGGGTGTTGTCTGCAAAAGGAAAGATTGGCGGTGTTTCAGCACACAGCTCTTCCTCGGTGAGTTCAGGAGACCCCAACGCAAATGTTGGCGCAGAAACCCCTCCCTTTTCTGTCCAGCTCCCTGAAGAAGTGCAATAGATACGTTTTCTTGTGTCATATGGTAAGAGGATGGTGATGGCGATCCCTTATTTCCCCTCTGCATACAGCCCTACAGATATCTTCCCGTCATGATTCCCCACATTTTTTCAAGTCACACAGTCATAAAAATCCAGCCAGTGAAACAAGAGAGAAACGAGATTGTCGCCCTGGTTTTTGCAGTGTTCTATGTTTTTACTTTGGTAGTAAAATTTCCCATGCATTTTCCATAAACATAGTCCATGTTTTCTTAACCAGCCTAGATTGTTTTGAACTTCTAGATTGTTTTCATTCCTTTCTCCTAAGGTGGAGAAAGATGATAGACTGTGTCATTATCCTGTGAAATTGTAGAGGTGGTAACCTCATTGACCAATCCATGATTGTCTTAAGAAAGATATAAAAATGAGAGAATAAAGAAAGGCAGGTCTCTTTTCTGGTCCTGCCTGGGTGGTTCCTGAACTGCTGCTGAAGTCTGCGTGTTTCTTTCATGTCCGACAGTGAGACACGAGATGTTAAAGGAATCCAAACTTAAAGCATATTCACCAATTAACACAAATCTTCCTTGCCTTACAACCACAAATTGCACAATCTTTTCCCCTGCTAAATCCTGATAAAGGATTCTTTTTTTTTAATATAATGACAAAAGAAAAGCTAAATGCATTAAAAGTTGTGGGCCTAATTTTAGGTGATCTAAGCATTTATTTGGCCTCAATGAAGAAAATAGAGCAAACCAGGCTGTGTCTCCTGCATCATCACAGAGGAAGGCATGAAATAGTCTAGGACATTCTTACCTCTGCACACATATGCAGAAAGTAAATTTTAAAAATATAAAGAAGCATCTGACTCCATGGCATCCTACTCAGCCACAGAGTTACACAGTGAAATCTCTCAAAGTCACTCAGTTCTCAGTTCACCATCAAATGAATGCAAGTTGATTTTTCTTAGGGTAATCATACGGATTTTAATTTGTATCATTATAAGAATTACAGGTTCCAGCCAGATATGAACACACTACTATCAGATATCCATGATCTTGTATGTGTCAGAGTGCTCAGGTATAAACTATGACTAGTGGCATGTCAAATATGCAAAAAACTCAGATTTCTTTATATACTTAAATATTTTGTAACTTTTACCTGCTTTATTCTGTGGAAAAAAATAATAATTTAATAGCAGGACTTACACTAACAGAGTGCATGTGGGCTTGCAGTAGTTTGCTAATTGTGTTTTGTTTAATAAAAAGACTCTGAAGCACACCAACAGGAATGTGTATGTGGCTGTGTGAGTGTTGCTGTGGGACCCAATGACAATTTAAAAATAAAGCTGCACATCTTGTTTAGAAGGAGGAGTTAAGGTTCACTTACTGATGCATCATGAACAAAAGAAAGCCTCCTGTTTTACGCTCTAAAGTGGGCATGTGCAGTGTTAAATGTCATTCCATGGAAGGAAAGAAAATACTGGGAGTGCTCATATGACAATAGGCTTCTCCTGAAGATCAGATCCCTTCCCACCCAAACATTCTGTGATTTTATCATTTTCCATCCCTTCCACAGCTGAATCACCCACCAACCACATTTACTTGGCCTAGGGAGGTTCTTACTATAATTTATATTCCAGCATCTTTTCGTACATTTAGATTATGCAGCACACGAAGGTCAATCTAAAAATTAACTCCTTCATAAAGCAGAATAAATATGGTCACTTTACAGAACGAAAAGTATTCCTAATGATTTTTTTTCCCCCACAGGAATCCTGAGGTTTTATCCATTCCGGTTGGAAACAGTCACATCAAAACTGATGGCACCCTGGAGCTAAATAAATAGTCTAGTTCTTCCTTGTGCCCTTTTTAAAATGAAAGGAAGCATATGTGTTTACTGAAGACAAATTTCAGGTATAAGCTCTTAAGAATTCTGACAACTCAAATAGGACCCAAGTCCCTGATGACACCCAGTGTCACATGTGCTGCAGTGGGAAAGTCAGGTGTGTTTGAAATCAATAATTAACACACATTTGGGAGTGAGCAAACCCTGCACTCCTCCTTGGCTGGGTGTGTCACAGGTGGGAACACACCCAGTGTGCAAGTTAAGCCACTCCCAGTGCCATCCTTGTTCTCTGCAGCAAGGATAGGGAAAAGTCATGCTGGGAGAATAATCTTGTAGCTCAGTTTCCCTGAATACAGGTGTGTATTGTTTCACCAAAGAGTGACTACATGATGTGTAAAAGTTCCTTTTTTTATCTGATAGCCTTCTTTTCCCCCTCAGCACCCCTCCCTGTTTTTAAATACTGGAAAATAAATTCATCTGTTCATTGACATTCTCCTGCAAAACTAAAAATATCCCAGCATAAGTTATATCCTTAATCCTTTTGCTTTAACCTTTCAAAAGAGAAAAGAACTATGTGGTGCTCAATTTCCAGCTTCCTTTGAGACAAATCCCACTCAGAGGTGTCACATCTGTAGTCACTTATTTCAAACTCCAGAGACTTTTACAGTTCTATTACACAGTGCTCTAAAATCTGCAATGATACAGGCTGTTCCTTCCTGTGAACCTGCTGCAGTCCTTCTCTGCCCAAGCTGCAGCACAGGATTGATGTGCTGAGCCCAACAGCCCTGCACTTTACAGATATGCAAAGCAGGGAAGGCACCTGCTCTAGGAAGGAACAAAAAAAGAGAAGCTGCACTTGTTGGGAACAGCTTCAGATCCCTTCCATCCTCCTGAGACACTCACTGCCTTCCTGTCTGCTGCAGGAAATTCTAATAAGGCAAAAGCAGAGCATAACCGAGTGAAAAAGGAAGGATGTACTCTAAAGAGACAAATAGGAGGAGGCAGAAAAAGTGAGAGGAAGGAGGAGAGATGGAGAAAATTAAGTGCCCATCAGTGAAGCCACGCTGAGTGTAAGAAACCACCTGGTACCAGTAATGGTTATCAATTCAAGTTCAGAAGAAATGAGAGAAAGCAAGAGAAGCAAGGTATTTGGGATATTTAGGTGTTAGTTAAGGGCAAAGTAAGTTGCAATGGCTGGACAGTCAGAACTATTCAGAAGAGATGCTAAACAAGGAGAAAAGAATAGCTCTTCCTACAGATGGCTTGCGTGGTTGGGTTTTTTGTTGTTGGTTGGGGTTTGTTTGTTTACTTGTTTTTTCTTAGAAATCGTGTTTGACTAAAAGTGTACATGTTATGCCTGGAAAGAAAAGAAACTGGCAAGCAGAAAATAGAAAAAGCAAAATGCAATGACCAAATTGTTTTGCCAATGGGTGGCAAGTCCTCCATTTGACTCAGGAATTTTGTTTAGCGATAAATTCTTCCCCCTTCATTGCTATGTCTTAAAATAAATATACCTTGATGTTGCTGGAGATGTAGCTCTTGAGTGAAGAACAATGACTCCCTAGTTGACATTTTAGTTGGTTCCTAGAACTTGAAGATAAATCCTAGCAGCTGATCAGCAATAAACTCAATTTATCTGATTTGCTTTCTCCTTCCTGTAGACAATCCCCTCTCCCAGAGCTGACAAAACACAAGGAATCTCCTCCAGGAAGAACCTCCAGCACTGCTGCAAGGATTAACTTGGCAGCAGGTGCTCAGCAGGAGAGGGGACAATCACCTTCCCCTCATCTTCCCAATTAACCCACGGATCCTTCGTTGCAGCGCTGCTTGGCTTGGTTATTTATTCATGGTACTTTCAGCAAAACGAGGAAAAGCACGTGCAGAAAACCCCCAAAGCTCTCTGTTCATAGAGGAAAAGAGACACTCTTTTCCTCTTTTTAACTGAGTGAGGCACATCCAGCAGGGGCTTTGACATTCTCCATCAGAATTCTCCCGGAATTCCATGCCATTCTCTGTGGGGAAAGGGCTGGAGAGAGCATGGAAATGCCTGAGCCCTGGTGATGTCCCAGCTACCAAGGATGGCCCAGGAGCTGCATCCTGAACTGCAGGCTTCAGGAAAGGTGTGAGATCCTAATAATTATCACAGTATCGGTGTCAGGTCAGAGAAACATAGCTCAGGGCACACACAGCTCCAGAAATGGAGCTCTCTTCTGCCTTCTTTACACATAAAAAAACCTGGTGGCTCAGCTCCCTGGCTGACTCTCAGTTTCTGATGTTTACAAGCAGCTTCTTGAAATAACCACGAAAGAGATAGTTTTGGGAATATCTCCCTCCTAGCTGGAACAAAGAATGACAATGCAGAAGGTTTTTAAAAGACATCCAGTGTGATTTCCAGACAAAGGTAGTTTGCATAACCACAACAATTACCACAGGGCCAAGTGCTTTCTGCAGATTCCACTACTGTTCTCCAATCTCCCAGATCTCTTCTGAGGCTCTTGGATGAAAGATTTTGAGAAAATGTAAATGCAATCATTTTAATACAAAGCTACTTCTGGATTTGCTGGACACGAGTGACTTTAATGGCATCGACAGCAATCAGGATGTGAAATTAGCAGGCAGGAGTCAACTCCTTCATCTCCCACTTTGTGCAAGAATCTATCTTGCAATTTTAAGACAGACAATAAAACAACAGAACAAAAGTAAAAGTCAGAAGCAGTGAGTTTGCATCTAAATGTAATTTTCTCTGCACACATTATTGCAATTCTTTAATTCCCTTGCAGTCTCTAATGCGCTGAGATCACTGGAGTTCCCTGCTGTGCCACCTTACACCTACAGAACTCTGCCTTTCTTTTTCTATCCCTTTTATACTGTCCTCAGAAAGATCAAATAATTAATGATATTAAGGACTTTGTGGTAGGAGTACTTATATGAAGAAAGAAAATTTTAATTGGAAACTCTACAGCTGGAAACAGCAGAATGACAGAAATATATGTATCTTCCTGTTTATGAGAGCTATCTTTGTGTGTATGTTTTTAAATCTCAGACAGATTCTCTGTAAAATAGAGTTCTTTGACACAAGTAGAAGAGCAGCAGGAATATCCTTACTGTGACATTCCCTGCTTTTTTTGATAAGGAAAAGACAGGGACAGCTCATTCATCTCCAATCTCTGTTCAGAAGTAGCATCTATCCTTAAATAAAACCCCCAAACTTGAGCAAATTAATTATTATCATCAAGGTTTCAGTGGAAACCAGCAAAATACAGGCAGAACAGAAGAGAACATGACATTTGAAGGAACGTGAGCTCTAGAGCATTTAGCAAGCAGCTGCAAAGGCACCAGAAGAGAACATTCAAGAGAATGCTGATGCCATTTCAGCTTTGCATAACCATTAATAACCATAATTAATATGCAAGTGCCTCCTGTAATAGTTAATATCCACTAGTGGAGACCTTACATGTCAAACACAGATTTTTAAAAGATCATTTCTAAAATTAGTATTTTTGTTTTTCTTCAGAGTTCAAACCTAATGACAGAGAAATGGTGGGTGATAGAGAAGATTCCAATCCCCCTTTAAGAGCCTGAGAATAAAACTGTCAAGAGACATTGAGGCCTCTCAAAAAGTCACTGTATGCACTCCATGAGCTCCAATCCATGCCTTAATCATTATTTGTCACACTGTCGGACATGAAAGAAACACGCAGATTCAGCAGTAGTTCAGGACTTGCTAGGCAGGACTAGAAAAGAGAGGCCTGCTTTTTTTTATTTACTTATTTTTATATTTTTCTCGAGACAATTGTGGATTGGTCAATGAGGTTACTACTTTTACAATTTTACAGGATAATGCCACAGTCTATCATCTTTCTCCACCTTAGGAGAAAGGAATGAAAACAATTTAGAAGTTTAAAAACAATTTATGTTGCTTAGGAAAACATGGACTATATTTACAGAAAATGCATGGGAAAATTTACTACCAAAGTAAAACATAGAACACTGTAAAAAACAGAGCAACAATTATTCTTTTGAATATTTTCTCAATAATACTTCCTTTCTATGGAAAGATTTACGAGTAACACCACTTTAGAGTGGTAGGGTTGCACTACAGAAACAAACCTAGAGAATGCAGCCCTGACAAGTCCCACATGTGCTAAATCTCATCTTTTGGAACCTCTCTTTTTCTTTTTTGCAATTACAAAATCCCTGGGAAAGAACAGTCATGATCTCCTTTTCTTATCCACCACAAGAACCAGAAATGACAACTCCAAGCACACCCTCATCCATGTCCAGCTTGTAAAAAACCACTGCTCACAAATGGACCCTGAGCTGGAAAACTGATTTATTTGTTTCGGGCTCCACTTTAAGTACAAGTTGGAAGCATCAGTTTCCTGCTTCCAAAAGAATGCCATTAAAACGCTTTATGAGAAACACCCATTTAAGACAGATTTTTTGTTTCTGCCTTAGGCTGGAACACATTTTAAAGGAATATTTGATTAAAAGGGTACAATTGTGAGTTTGTATGTTATAAATTTGGCAACAGTTAGTAGCTGAAAAAAAAACCTATTTGTTCATTAGAATTGATACAACAACTTTCTTTCAGGATTAAATGTAGTGTTTTCAACATGGCTGTATTTCTAAAAAATACATTTTTATGATAACATATATATGTATATTAATATATATATACACAATTGTATCATGAGTAATTTTACACCTTCCTTGATGACTGTCTCAAACAAAATCCTCTTGAGCAGCAGTTTAGAAGAAAAAGGACCCTTTGCCTAATCTGTATGGCAAAGGCATACATGTTCTGTTCCAACAGAAGGCTTAGAAAATCATCAGAAAATAAAGAGAGGCTGTTTTTACTGTATATTTTTCTTGATTTATGGTGGCCAAACCATATGGGCACTGAAGCACCCACAGGTATTCCAAACTGACCTGCTTTCCATAACTGTCAAAAATTTGTGATGTCTTCAAAGAAGCAGATTGACGACTGCTATCAAATTCGATAGCAGACACCGGGTCCAGAAGAAAAAAGGGTTTGTCATAAAAATTCAGCTGATTGATCAAATCCTCTTTCCTGCCCCATAACAAGTTGCATTCCATACTGGCATATTTAATGGCAATTCACAAAGAATTCCTATGACAAATTAACAAACACTTGACTGAGTTTGGTTTTTTTCTAGACCTGGAGTTTCTGCAATCCCTTAAAACACCAATAAGAGCACAGAGGGGAAAAAGTATTCCATGTGAGAAAATGTATTGGTAGAAGAATAATTGGAAAATGTCACATATTTTGTATCTTTTATTCTTTTTTCTCTTTACCAGTTGGCTTAAATAATAATAGTTTATGCCAGAACTGAGCAGCTGAATCAACTAATGAATAAAAAAACCTAAACACATTTCCATGCAGTCCTTTGCAGAAATAAAAAGTACTGCTGGGAATTTTGAATCATGAGCAAAGTAATATTTAATCATGTATACATCATTCTCATATGTTAAAATTTCTTGGAAAGGGGAATAATTACTGTTAGTACTACTGTGTAATACAGAACTTGTAGTAAATAAATTCTTGACAGAAGAAAAAAAAAAGCCAGACAAATTAACAGCAAAGTGATGATGAATAAGCATTTCCTCCTACCTTTTTCCTTTGAAAATGTGAACTTTAGATAATAGTCTGTATAATTTCTAGTTCTATTCCTTTGGAAAAGTCTGAACTTTAGATAATTGTCTCTTAAGTATTCTAAAACTTTCCTTTGACCTTTAGGCCAGCAGAGCTATAATCAAACATAACTATATGGTCCCTTGCAGTCTAGCAGCAACTCTTGTATTTTGTACCTTGGTTTTTTAACTCATTGAAGAAAGGACAGAAAATCCCTGCTGGAGAAATAATGATGTAGGAGCACACATTGAGTCTGAAATAATACCAGTTTTATTGTTAATGGTGGAGAGAAATAATTAGGACATGGTACCTCACTCTCTCTTTAATGTACAGACACAGAGCAAGTCAGAGCAGGAAATTTTGGGTTTTGGGCCTGTTGAAGCTCCACCTTATCTGAACTGCACCCAACACACCTGACTGAATCTCACTGACTCTGCTTTGTCCATTCATCTCTTCCAAACCCCTGGTGCCATTTAGGATTGACACTCCCATCATGAGAAGCAAATCCAGGCCAGTGAGGGTGTGAGATGTGCTAAAACAGAGCTGACTTTTGCCTCTCATTTTTCTCCTCTGTATTCAAGAGAAATAAACAGGATATGATACCTCTCTCTCTCTTTTTAATTTACAGACACAGAGCAAGTCAGAGCAGGAAATTTTGGGTTTTGGGCCTGTTGAAGCTCCACCTTGTCTGAACTGCACCCAAGGCACCTGACTGAATCTCTCTCACTCTGGAATATCCATTTCCCTCTTCCAAACCCCTGGTGCCATTTAGGATTGACACTCCCATCATGGGAAGCAAATCCAGACCAGAGATGATGTGAGATGTGCTAAAACAGAGCTGACTTTTGCCTCTCATTTTTCTCCTCTGCATTCAAGCAGCCAGTCACAGAGCTGTTTACTAATAATGCCACAGTTTTGACATGCTTTACTTTATTCGGATCACATCACTACATGGCATGTGCATTGAATGGTACATCTGTAAAGTGTAAGAATTAATGCAGGTTGCCAAGCTCTGGTTCAGAAAGAGAGATGAAATGGCTGTCAAATGTGCTCAGCATTAAAAATACATTATTAACACAGCAATTTGCATAGACTGATGGATCATTTTTGAAATCTACATATTCTAGTTAATTCTATTCTCTTGTTATTTTAACCAAAAAGTTTCAGAAAGAGATACTGTGTTTTACAGTGCTTTGATAAAATAATGCCCATATTTTGCATTTGAACCAAGAACCTTCCAGGACTGTATTACCAGATTCCAACAAAAATACTGCAAGGATACATAAAAAAACCAAGATATCCCAAGGTGTTGCCATCTGCTTTTCTCTGGAGGGACAATGGATTCTCAGTCTTTCTATGAATGCCTCCTTAGAGATGCAGTGTGGGAGGAGAAGCTGGTGGCAGACAGGGATCTGAGCCCCTCAGGCCACAGTGACAGGTACAGCTTTAAACATCCCACTGACTGCTGTTCTCTTCTGTGCAGAGCTAAATCTCCATCAGGTTCAGTGAAATTCACAGTGCTTTTGGAAGGTGAAGGAAAGGTTCCAAGAATTCCCTCCCATGTTCTTCACCTTCCTCACTTCAAACACATCTCCAGTTCTTATATCAGTGACTTCTAGGTCTGGAGAAGTTCACAGACTTTGTGACTATGAAGACAATCACAGATGTTTGAAGTGAATCTTTCTTTCTACAATGTAAACTGTGAATATCACAGTAAGAAACATAAAACTTAAGTAGGAACCTTTTGGGTTTTAAATGTGATGCATTCTTGCCATTGAAGTAATTTAACATCCACTTTTACATGCCATGATAATCACCTTTTCCATTCCAATTCTGTGCTGAATGCACACAGGGGCTTGGTAAGGATTTAAAACAATTTACCAGTAAATCATACGCCAGCACTTAAAAACTAAATCTGTAATCAGACCTATCAACCACACTGAAGTTTTGTTGAAACAGTAAGAGCCAAATTCCAGCCCCACCAGTGTATTTCTATTATGCCACTTACTTTTTACATAATGCTCACTCTGAAATACAGTAGCAGATAGCAACCAGCAGACTATAGAAACAGCAACCAGCATTTATTGGAATGCTGCCTATTTGTACTGGTGTAATAAAGGTCTTGTCAGCCCTTCCATTACAAAATGCCAATTTTCAGAGGTTTATAACTCTGACATAACAACTTCCTATGAAAAGAAATTCAGAATGTGTACTCTCTGCCAAAGAGCATTGAAAGTTAAATACAGCTTATGTTGGCTGGGGCATTTTAAGCCAGAAAATAAATTAAAAACAATTCTGACTTAACATTTTCTTGAGCTGGTGCCCCTGAAGAAAAAAAAGGTGGCTTTGATTGTAAAAAGTGCCAGATCCTGCAGTTCTTATACACACAGAACTCCCTTGAAGTTCTCTGAGAACAATTTCTGTGAGAGCCCTGAAAGGAGTGCCATTATACATTTTTGTAAATGTCATCAAGAGTTATATTAGCTTTTTGTAATTTGAAAGACTAAAATGTTATGGTGTAAAATTGCCCCTGGGCACACAGGCAGCATGCTAATGACTTTGGGAAGACATTCTGGTATGCAGATTACATATAACAATAACAATTTGTTATCATCAGGCCATTAATGGCAGTCATTTAGACCTCTGTCTCACACCCAAAGGATTCACCCCGTGCCTTATTACATGCACACCTCTCACTAGGATGTGATTCTCATGGGGAAAACTCATGGCTTTTTGAAATGCAGGGAAGAGCAAAAAGCAACCAGAGAAGGAATTCCATTTCAGTGAGTGAAAAAACCAAAAAAAAAACCCCAATTATTCATCTATGGAGTGGAAGAGATTGTATAAAGTTTTCAAATGAAACATCCCAGATACTCTTTGGAATGTTTATAGACACAATTCAAACATTAAATGGAAAAATCTGGAATAGCCCCAAGTTCCAGACTGGGATACACAGCTGGGTTATGGAGAATCAAAGCAGGATCTGAATTTAGATTCCAAGGCCAGGACACACTGCAGGACCCCACCTTTGCTCTGTACAGGGTGTGACACAGCACAGAACATGGAAAGAAGGAGCCAGGGAAAGATGTCAGCACTCGAATTCTGCCTCACTACAGAGATATTACAAAGTCAGTGCTAATATGGGTGAAGAGATGAAAACTGCAGCACCAGTTCAGGATTTGTTCAGAGTTCTCAGGGAATCACAGGGTGAGTGAGGTTGGAAGGGACCTGCAGAGGTCACCTGGCCCAACCCCTGCTCACCACAGCTACCCAGAGCCCAGGACCTTCCGAATACCACCAAGGATGGGAGTTCTAAAAATAGTAAAACATTTGTATTCACAATTGAAATATAACTGTGACAAAACAAAAGATATCTTACTCATTCTTTCTCTTCATCCCAAGAAGAGAAGTTATGAGGCATAAATATATAAAGAATCTCTAAGCTGAGAGAACACTTTGCAACTGGTTCCTTGTTGTCTTCTAACTTGTGATGAAGAGTCTGATAAAGCACAAGTGAAGTGTTTAGGCAGAAGCTGCAATAAAAATTCAAAGCACGATCACATAAAGATATTGGAAGAGATGGGGATTCTACTGGCAGAGGAAAATACATCTCAATATGCTAAAAAGACCTCTGTGATTATGAAGAAAAAAACATATAAAGTCAAAAAGGTGAGCAGAAAAAACCCAGTGGGTACTTTGAGAAAGTTATGTTTCCTTAGTGGGAAGAAACAAAAAGAAAAAGGAAAATAAAAAAAGATTTAAGAAAAGTAATTTTTGATTAGAAAAGGCTCAGTTCTGTATATAAATCTTTGAAGCAAGTGGTTCTGCTAGACAGACTGTATTAGAACTTTATAAAGTTTTTAGCAACTACATCTTTTGATCTTGCCTGTTAGCATAAGAAAGGCACAAAACAAGAGGAAGTTGATTTGTTATAATTTTTTTTCTAATTTAAAAATAGAAAATATTAGTACAGAGAAGATGTAACAATGTGGAATAGGTAAAGATGATACAGAAGGAGATGTCAAGTGTAGAACTGAGTCTAAACTACCTCCCTCTGTATTTGGTTTTGCAGCTTGTATCAAAGAGACCACAGCGCCTCAGCTGCAGCTGCCACCAGACTGGGCTACACCATCCCCTCCCCTGACAAGCAAATTTCTCCTGTTTCCTGTCTGGGACTTTCAGAAGGATCCAAAATACCCCTTAGGGCACTCTTGAAAATCTCAGCTTTTACCAGCCCCTAGGGAACTGCTCACAGCTCTGCAGTGTTTGCACAGCACAGTGGGAGAATAGGGATTAAATGATTTGTCCAAATTCATACAGGAAACCCATAGCCAAGCTAAACAAAAGTGTCCAAACTCCAGAACAATTCCTCAATCAAAAATCCATCACTCCTCTAGAGTGCTCTGAGATCACAAGGTCTTAATCTTTGTCGGGGGAACACTGCATAGTTTACAGGAGGGTCACATATAATGGATGAAAATGTTATAGAAAGTGACAGGACAGAGCTAAGCAAGGTTAGCAACAAGTTGGAAAAGGCTACATGACTTAGCTTTATTTTATTTTTCATTATTTCCAATAACCTAGGTTTCAGCTTTAGTTTTAGGTTAGACTGAATGAGAGTTTTGTAACACAGCACAAAGGAAGCCAAAAAGTTTTACCTGTGTTTACGAGAGTGATGTGAAATTGTTAGGTCATTAAGGAGAAGAAAAAACTCAGTGCTCATGTTCAAGACAGCCCAATATTCTTAAACAGGACAGAGAACTTTCATCAGCATTTGAAGATTACTGTTTGAATTCCTTTTAAGGTTTATGACTTCAACACCCAACTCTACCCAAAACTCCATGAAGAGGACTTCATTCCTGACTTAGCTCTTTGAGTCAGATGTATGAAAAATCCCAAACCTATAGAGTTACAGTTACTGTTTAAGCATGTCCACAGCCCTTAGCCTACAGCCAGGGTGAAGTTGGCTAGTCTGAGCCCATAGTTAGGCCAGGCTGGGGGCTCAGCTTTGCTCTCTGAACATGGGCAGACAGCTCCCACTGCTTCCCTGATTCCTGCAATCAGCCCTGCATCCATCAGTTACCTTGGGAGGACCCCACGAGCGCGTCCTCTCCAACGCCATCAAGCAGACATCTGGTCCTTTTCTTCAAGTTCTATTTATCTCTCCCTAACAAGCTGCCTTATTATCTCACTTCAAACAGGGGCCCATCTTCACTCCCTCTCTAATCAGTGCTGATTACCAAGTGTGCACATCCTATCATTTGAGGATATGCAAACTCTCTCCCCAGACCAGACAGGTCAACCCATGCATTTCATTTCTCAGCCGCGTTCAGCTCAGCGTGTAAGATCTCTGTGTTCAGTCAAATCATGTATTCTACCTCTTCCCTGCCCTCTGAATGGATTGCCTTCTAGGCAGATTTATTATATAAATATTACATGCTAATAATTACATAAATATGTCGCTAATTGCTGGCTGCTTGCCAAATAAAGTACGTCCTAATTAGACGGAATTAAATGGAGACCAACAAAGTGACATATTCTACAACAAGATCACCCATAAAAATAACGAAATCAGGAGTTGATGGAAAAATAACCTACAAGGTACAAAATCTCCCAACCAACTAAAAAAAAAAAGTTTTATCTTTCTTATTCTCTAAAGCTTCATGTCAGATGCTGTAGTAAAAAAATCATTAAAAATTCCGTGTTTCCTTCAGTGTGTCACTGCTGTATTTGCTGTGACAGAGAAATACAACCTCTTCCTGAACAGTCACCTCCTCAAAATGAGTAAGGAGGAAAATAAAAGGGTGCGTAAAATATAAAATATAAACTTATTTTGAGCACACCAGACAGGTTCATGAGAATGCAGAGACACAGAATTCACATAATAATCGATGTCATGGTCACCCTGTAGGGAGAGTTCCAACAGTAACTCCTTCCTTGTGTGAAACACTTGTGCAATTGGTTCAAAACAAGATGCAAATTAGAACGTGATCTTAGCCTTTTTAACTCACTTTATAATGTCAGTTGTGTAATAGTTCATCAGATAAGCCTTAAGGCTAAGTGTGAAAAATTAATACCTTCTATTTTTAATGGAGGATCCACGTGCAAATAGTCTGATATAATGGCAAAAGGAGATTTCTCTTAATCAAAGGAAAAATTAGCAGTTAATACGTAATGATTCCTGCTTAAATTATTTTCAGTTTTAGCCTGTTTATTCTTCCTCTAGTAGAAGAGTGTTGGTGGTCTTTTAATCTTTACTGCAACTGAGAGTTTAAAATGAGACTCCTATCTAGTTTCTCATTAATTGACAAAAGTGCAATTAGAGCAACTAATAAATTAATTCCTCCTCAGCAGTCTGTGTTTTGGATACGACAAAACAAAGAGATATTCCATAGTGAGAGCAACCAATACATTTAAAAAGAAGGAGGGAAGGAAGGAAGGAAGGAAGGAAGGAAGGAAGGAAGGAAGGAAGGAAGGAAGGAAGGAAGGAAGGAAGGAAGGAAGGAAGGAAGGAAAATAAAAAGATTCTTGTGCCATATTTACCAATCAGGTACTTACAAATATTCTAAACAAAACAAAAGTTAACCATGAGGTGAACACAGAAGAACTTCTCAGATGCAATATGACTCTGCTGGGTAATATATTGAGGTGGTGATGGGGCAGAGGTCCCACCAGAACCTTTGGCCTCAGGACATCATTCCTCCTACTCAGTGAATTAAACCCGTTTCCAGGAAATCAAACATAGGCAGTGCATTGTCCATGAACATTTCCATCACAGAAACTCTTTTTTTGCAGAAAACCTGGAGGAATCAGATGTACCCATCAAGTCAGAAGTGGTACTTAGAAATCTAACTCTTTCAGAAGGTAGCTGATTAAAAATCTGGAAATTTATTTCCAAATATTATGTCTTCACTTAGTTATAAATACTACTATGAAATACTTCTGAAGTCCTAGAATATCATAATCATGGGTACTGTGAGTTTTTAAGGAGTTATGTTTTTAGAGCACTTAGGGAAGCTTTGATTAAAGGCTGGTGGAGCAATGTTTCACAGAGCCCCAGGATGGGTGAGGCTGGAGGGGCCCCAGGGGCTCCTGTGGTGGCAGCTCCCTGCTCCAGCAGGGCCATCCCAGAGCACAGGGCACAGCAGGGAGTGCACAGGGCTCTGCAATGTCCCCAGGGAGGAGCCTGCACAGCCTCTGGGCACAATCTGCTCAGGGCAGAAGTTGTGCCTGCTGTGGAGGGCAATTCTGGGCTCAGTCCCTGCTCTTTGATAAATTCCAAGGAGCTGGTACTGCAGATCTTAGTGCTGTTTGTGCAGAAGTTCTGCACTCAGTTAAGAACACCACCTTTCTGCCTGCTAAGTAGTTCAGTCTTGAGACCTTGATTAAATGTCTATTTTCCCATTATGTGTCTGTAATTAAGTCACACTGAAGATTCAATTTGTTCTTCTCTGCCATTTCTTTCATCCATATTCCAGCTTATTACCAAACCAGACAGATTTTCAAGCTAATTTACTGACCAAATTCTTCTGCTCTCCTGTTTTGTTTTCACAACCTTCTATCCCTTACTCACTCTTCTTTAGATTTATTACGAAATTAATGGAATAAACTGGAAAAAGAGAGCTAAGGACATTACATTAGTGAGCTTGATGAAACTCCTACAGCAGGAAAATTCACAGCTGTCCAATCCATTCCCTCATCATGAGTAAGCACTGTCGTGCATATGGTGCATAACACTGACCTCAGATCTTTTTCACTCAGATTGCATCTGGTTCTCAATTAGTTTGATTTATAAAATGAAACATAATTGACGTCTTGGCAACATTCTGTTGCTAGCAGCACAAATAATAAATTAAGAACGAGTGAAGTAAAAGTCTCTTTAGTCATGTATGCATAATGGCAGGCTGCACGAATTTGGGATTAGCCTGGGTCTCTTCACTCCCACTGGATGCTGTTTGGGGCTGGGTCATGTTTGCATTAGTGCTCTGCAATAACTGTGTAATTGTGGTTGATTCAAACGACCAAAAAAAGGCAGTCTCTGAAAGGATGGGATGCTGTGGGAATTAGTCTGATTTTCCAATGTACATAGACAACTCCTCTGTAGCTGTCTGGAAGTTTGCACTGGGGAGGCTCGGAAAGAAGTTGTCACCACAGAGCTGAACTGAAACTGGATGGAAAGGTTAAACAGCATTTGGAACAGGAGCTCCCAGGAAACACGTTGCCAGTGCAAAACTGTAAAGAGTCCAGACGTGCTGGGGAGCACAGCAGAGCTGAGGAGGAGCTGGAGATGCCTGGAAGAGGACAATCAGCTTACCAGATGGCCCCCTGCTTGCTGGTTCATCCATCAGCTTGGCCTGTCCAGTCCAGTGAAGACTTGATGGATCACCTCTGGCTTAGGGCGGAGGAGAGTGGGGATCTGTCTGGAGTCCTGCATCCTGAATACAGGAGAGGAGTGAATGAGGATTCAGATGGACAGAACAGACAGAAGGGTCACAGGCTGGAGGAGCTGGCAGCTGAGCTAGCCTCTGAAGAGTTGATCCTAGCTCTGTTTCAGCTGAGTGCACCAAGAAGGAGTCACCTCCTCAGCCTATCGAAGTGGTGAAAAGCACATAACCTTTGTAAGAAGCTTAAATCACCCAGACAGGGCTAAAAAGTGTTGGTAGAAGAGCTGCACTGAGTCTTCACCTGGTTTGTGGTTCTAATCAGAAAGGAGTCTGGAAAGAGCAGTGATCTGCATGCAAGAAGAAAGCTGGGAAAGACAGCAGAAGCAGGTGTCAGCAAAGGAAGTGGCACACAAAGGACTGGAGTGGAAAAATGCTGGCTTCCCATCCACATTAATGCAATCACTTCAGAAAACAGCACCACAGCCATCCCTGTAAGGGAAGTTGTTTTGAATCTCACTCAACTGATATTCAACATCAAGGAAAAACAGAACTTCAGGGAATAACAGAACACGGCTGATAGTGATGATAGTAAAGGAAGAAGGGGGAGAAGAAGCAGAAAGTTATCAGCAGAAAGATCCATACTGAGAATATTGTCACCAGCACTCTCAGCTAGGTGGGACTAACACTGCAGTGCCATGGGAAAGTGCAGCCTTGCTAGGAACAGTAGAGAGGAGTCAGATATATCACCTCAACTGAAAAGTGAAATCATACAGTGAAAATGGAAATGCATCCAGAACCTCTGAGCACTACTGGAATGTATTGGGGTCCCTTGGGAATGTTATCATTAACTGGAAATTCTACCAAGTCTTCTAGAATTTGAGAATAATCTAAAGATGTATAACACTGATTTCCTCCTCACGTAGCTCATCACTCTGTCACTGAGAAAGGGCTCCTCTCTTTGAGTTCTTAAGTGCAGTCTGTAACTTCACAGGATGACATTACATCTTAGAACTGTCAGATATGTAAATAAGAAAATTGATTACTTTTCTCACAAAGGATGATCTAACACAGTTTCTGATCCAAAGCAGTTTCAGGCAGGTGAATTGTCTAAGGACCAAGGGTAAAGGAACCTGAGTACAACAAACAAAGAACTGCATTTCTTCTGGTGTAAAAATGAATTATTTCAGGGACTTGCCACTTGCCACCCAATGAACAACTCGCTCCAGCAAAGCTGTTTGCACTGGCTGAACATCACTTTCTGCACATTAATGGAGTGGAAGCCTGAATCACTCCTTCCCTTCCATGGTGTCCCTGCCTGCTGCCACAGTGAGGGAGGTGTGGCAGGACAGTGTCCCCTGGTCCTCACCCAGACCCACTGTGACCCTGACACACCTTCCAGCAGCAGAACAAGACACACGAGAGACATAATTCTTAAAAAAGGTCTCAGCAGTTTAGAATAATGTGCAGATCATCAGTAGAATGTGGTACTGCAGGCCTGTAAATCACGTTTTGTTTATAGCAGAGAAAGGCAAGTATGCATCCAAAATAAAATAAAGAATTTTCTGGAAAAAAAAATAATGCCAGATTATTCTTAATCCATAGAATGGCAATGTTTCATAGATCTTAGTTACCTTAACTATTATATGATTTGTTTTGATAATATTTAGGCCTTCCTACTCAGCAAAATAACATCTTTATGCTTTGTTTTAATTTCTTTAACTTACAATTTCTAATAGAAGCAAAAAGGAACTTATTGAACAAAATCTTTCAACCACGCTACAAAGGAAATATTTCCATAATTTTGTATTAGCAGTTTCATTATTAACTCTATTAATCATAAAAGAATCAATAAGCTGAGGTTCTTCTGCCATGAACAGGCTACAAAAATGTTGAACTTTGCTATTTAAACAACTCCAGTTTAAATGCCATGCTGAGAAAAAGATTGGTAGTATGATATTTATAATACATTTTTCACACAATGAACACTCCTGGAGAAACATGATGTGTGCCTGTGGATGGCAGATCCTGACACACGAGTGCCAGATAATAGGGTACTTTGTGTTTGTTATTTTTTAATCCATTGCAATGCTTTATTTTTAACTCTGCTCCTTTCACACTTCTTGCACCTTGTTATGCAAGTATTCCTCGTGATTTCTGGTGACAAAGCCATGTCTATTAAAAGAGATTTTAATCGATGCTTTTTCTTAGATTATTCCTCATATTCCTTTACGTCTTCTGGATGTTATTCCATACCACTAATATTGAGACAGATGGTAGAAAAATAATAACTTATAAGATGCAAGACTGAGCACATCGCTTAATTTCCGGCAAACCACTAACAAGGATGTGATTTGGTGTGTTTTGGAGTTTGAAAGTCTAATTACCGATATATGAAAGAGATGAGGATGATAATTAAACACATCAGAAATACATAAGCATGTGCTTTCCCTGGAGCAGAGCCATTGTGGGACACCCTCTGGCACGTGGCAGCTGGGCCACAAAGTTTCCCCAAATTGCCTGAAACTGCAGCAATGTGTGAGGATGTGCTGCTCACATCCCAGGGACCGTTTGGGTGCTGTTATTCTGGATGTTCACTGCACATCCACCCAGAAATGATGGGTTTAATGATGTCCCTGCTCTGGCAATTTGTACCTGGGGTCAAGGGGTTAACTTTGAAATTGGGCAAAGTGGAAGGAGGGCAATGAAAGAGAGGAGTCACCTCAGAGCTCTCTGAGGGATGTATTTGGAGAGAAAAGTCAATCAAAAACACAGAAGGAGCTTTAGCTGGCAGCTGAGACAACGGCAGAGAGACTTATCCAGAAATGCCAAAAGAAAGTGTTTCAGAGAAAGACTTATTTTAACACATGAGAGTTACTCTGGTGGGAACAAAAGACTCACCCTCCAGGTATGTATTTGACAGATGCTGCTAAAAATACTTTCATGAAAAAAGATGGGGAAAAATCCAGGTTTTATTGTATTAAAACCACAATGACACAGAAGCACTTTCAGAAATAAAGTGCTAATAATTTGTTTCTATTATTTGGGATATTAGAAAGAGAGCTTGCATGCAATTGTTTTCCTCAGCTATTGTGAAATAGCCTAGAAATATTTGCTTTTTAATGATAAAGAGGTGATGAAATATAAAATAATCCATAGTATACAAAGCATGCAAGGCAGTGATTGAAGTGATCATACCAGGCTATTTCCTTTAAAATACATGACACAGCGTCTGCACTTTCAAGGCAGCCCAAGGAGGACATAAGCAAGATTTAACTTGAAGGAAAGAACAAAAGAAATGGAGATTTAAACATGATCACTCTTGGAGCTGTTATATGTATCATAGGTGTAATAGACTGAGCATGGCTTAGAATAAATTTTGTTTGTTAGAGAGAACCAACAGAACAGTTCATCACTTCAGGGGATATATAATACTTCAATTAAATAAAAAACAAAACCAACAAACATTTTACTACGCACTCACTAGAATCAGGACCAAATTCAGAGCTCAACAGATGGACATTGAATGTTTGGGGGAGAGAGGAGGCTGATTACTGATAATCAGCCTATTGCAAGCCAAATCAGCCAATTACAAGGCTATTGGATCTCTGCAGGGACATGAGCTCATGCCAGTAAGGTTCTTAACCCAAAGGTAAGCCCTGTCCATGGCCCAGGCAACCCAGGACTGCTCTGCTGCATAAACCCTATAAGAAGCATGGAATATCCCATTTATCCAGGAGAGATGCACCATTCCTCCTGTCAGAAGAATTCTTGCATCCAAAGGCACTGTGGAAAGTTCCATTTGGGTTTTATTGCACTAGGAAACAGAATCTGGCACCAGAAAAATGGAATAGCAATGGCAACTTCTCGTGGGAAAAGCTTTAGGTCTCTTTATGGCAAGGAGGTGTTTGGTAGTTTTTGACAGTAAAAATTGCATTGGCAACGTATCAAAACGTTTGTATGTGTGAAAACGTTCCTAGCACAGAATTCTGTTCTCACTCAAACAATCTCAGAGAACCTGAAGAATTCAATGCTGAAAACAGGCACTGCTGTGAGGGTGTTGTTTGGGATGCAGCAGAAGATCCATGGACTGGCACTGGATTTTAGGTAATGTTCTGTGAAGACCATTCACCTGAAAAAAAGACTGTCAACAAATTCTACTTCCATTTCCAGAGGTCTCATTTCAGTTTTCTGATGCCATGACAGTACAAAAACCTCACCACTTGTCTAAATTCCTGTCAGTTTTTTGTCATTTATTGTGAGCCTACAGTTTTTTTGGAAGGGTTAATTCCAGTCAGTCTACAACACATTGCTAGAATGTATCAACACTTGTCTAAACATCAGATATTTTCATCTGAAATTTGAAGTTTTTGTGGTTCGAAGTTTCTCAGACACACCACACAAAACACGGGTTTTCATTTTTTCCCCCATTTCTGCTCCTATGCAGAAAATTCAGCACAAAGGCACGTGGAAAGTGCCCAGAGATGCAATCAGGGACTTGTTTTGTCACATAGTCACAGGTTTAGTCACAGGACTAACACAGAAAACATGACATGATTTTCATCTAGCATTAACTTCTTATGTTTTTGTTATGCAACTCTATTATTTCTCTTGAGAGGGGATAAAGGTTTTTGTCCTTTGCAATCCAAATGATCAGTGTGCCTTGATTAGAGCTTGAGAGGGCAGAATTTCCCTGGTTTGATTATCAAACACTGCCCAGGAATCCAAGGCACAAAAAAACCTACACACCCCACCCCGTAATGGACATCTGAGCTCAGAAAAGGACAGAAAAAATGCATCAGGAGATACAGAAAATAAAGATCACTAAGAAACTATCTACAAAATTCAGTGAGATTCATGATGGCATTTAAATTTACATTTTTTACATTATTTACATCAGAAAAGCACCACAGCCTCCACAGTTTTGGTTATCTTGTCTACAGAAGGGATTGTAAATATGGAAATTCAACAAAACAAGCAAATGAAGAACACCAGTGCATCATTTCAAGGTACAGACTCTGATGTGAGCACAGCATAACTTCTATGCATGTAAGAAAACCTTCTGAAAAGTGTTTTGGAGTTTTTTTGTGTGTGGTTCCTGATGAAGACACCTGTTGTGTCACTTAGTTAAACACATTTCCCAGTAACAACGTGGCCAATCATAATATTTGCAGTCGATGTCAGCAGCAGAGTTAATTAGTGACTGTCAAGGGAACTTGCCTTAGGGTGATCTGGAAGGTTTGAACAACAGAACCAGCCTGTGTGCAACAAAATAAATTGATTAATGGTTGTGCTCATGTTCCACACAGGAAGGGAGCACTCCAAATCACAGGCATCTTATGTATTCTTAATTCAGAAAGAGGATATTGGAGATTTTCTCCTGGCAGATGCCAAACTGCACTGTTGGCACACCAATGTCACCACATTCAGTGTCACCACATTCAGTGTCACCGTTACCTGGTGGCCAAGTACCACACAGTTACCTACAGCTCAAGAGAACTCAAAAGGGCAATAGCATTTCACAGATCTCTTGATGAGGGCTTTTTTTGTTTATCTTTGCCCTCAAGAGAACTTTGAAGAAAGGCAAAGTACGAAAAACTATTTAAATAAAGAAATGTGCTAATTCCAGCAAGTAAAAATTGGGTTTCTACAGCAGTCCCTGGGTGGAATTGGTAAGAGGAGAGCATTTCTTCAGCAGCCATCAACTTTCTGCTGCCTTGAAGAATTAATTTGGCAGAGTGAAGGCTCTGGGAGGAAATTGAGGCTGAGGACACAGTCAGGAAGATGTCAAGGATTTTGGGCATGTTTTACTGTTCCAAGCTTTACTGTATTGAGCATTGATCTGATCTCCAGAAAGGAGAGGAGGGTTTGTTACAGGCATTTCCTTACAGTTCCAGACCACACCAACTTGGCTATGGACAGCCCAGACACTGAGTAATACATAAAAAAATGAGAAATTTGACTTCTGAATTCAGTTTTTTTAGGCATATTGGAGGTATTCAACAGGAATAATCACTCATGTGTATCTGGCAGATACATTCAAGACAAAGTCATGGTCAAGTTCATTGTTTAAGTGGCATAACTAAATAAAGACTTACTGAAGATCTATGATGTTTAAAGGACATAAAACCTCACCTCAACCAAATCACACCCTGATTTTGGCTCTGACAGGAGGATTTGCTTCCTGTAGGAGATCGTGTTCTCACATCAGCCATGCACTGCACCCCTGACTGTGCAATCTTGACAGACAAGGATGGCATGCATAGTTGGAATTGTATTATTGGATACTGAAGGAATAAATCAGAAAAGTCTCTTCAAGCAGATTTTTAATTTCAAGAGATTTCAGGTGGTTGTTTTAAGAGGATTTTCACATTTAACTGATTCAAACACATTAAAAACTGCATAAAACTGAGTGTCAACGCTGTAACAAAACCGGACTTATTTTTCTCAACCTTGCTACATAGAAAGCTTCCTCACTCCCACTCAGCTCAGGACTCCTTTTGCCACTGTCTGTGAGTAGGAGCAGGAGTGGATCTTACATAGGTAACAGATTGGAAGGACAAGGGTAATTAGCAAAGTGAGCTCAGTATTTAAACATGAAGAGAAATGCTAAGATCTTTTTTACTTTGTCATGCTGTGCCAAGCAAACCACCTCACATTTAGGATGCTTAATTCAATTTGTGTTACACTGCTGATGATTATGAAATGCATTTTGAAGAGGCTTGTTTTATCTTCTCCAGAAAACACACAGAGACTCATTTACTACAGGAAAATAGAGATATAAGTGGACACACACTTTGTGAATGCTAGAAGAGAAAAAAAGCATCTAAAGAAAAGGAAAATATAGGATATATTTAAACAGGTTTAAGAATTTAGGTGCAGTGTCATTTAGCAAAACAGTGCCATCATGCTTCTAGGATGGAACAGATAGAATAAAAAATGCAAACAGAATTTTCTCTTTAATTGACATTTCGTGTATTGCTTTTACACTCCTGCACATACAGCTCACACATGGACTAAACAGGGCTTTACTTTCTTACAGTTTCAAATAAAATACTGAATTTGACTGGAATTCCTGGCAGGGTGTGCTTTATTAAAAAAGAGCCAAGACAGAACAACTTTGCTGAATATTCAAGTGAGTACAAACACATCAAACACTATTTATAGCATTCTTGGGATCAGTCCTAGCTCTTTCTCTCACCTGACCTTCAAACACATCCGTGTGCCAAAGAAAAGGATCAGTATAAATTTATTGCTCAACAATACTAAGTGGGTCTTTTTTTTTCCATCACACGTGAATGTCCCCTTCTACCACCCTGAAAAATGACATTTTGCCTTTCCAGACCTGCTCCAAAGCACAGAGACTCAAAGTGCCCTTCTGGGCTTTTCTGACCTCAGGGATTTCTCTGTCCAGCAAAAATTCCTCACCAAAATACTTTGGAACCTCTATACACACAACAAACAGGCTGGAAAGGTGCTTGCTTTGGGAGATTTAGTAGGTACTTAATTTTATGTTCCCAGCCATAAACAGTCAATGTAGGAATCAACATTTATTTATCCACAGTTTCAGATTTTCATCTTACACGATATCTCTGGAATTTCAAATTAATAGGAATAATACAGGCAGTAAATCCGTCCTTTCATTTTATTTAAGCCAGTGAGCTGTCTTCTGGACCTAAATTCCATATTCATTTTATTTTCTTCTTATCTACTTTAAAGTTATTGGAAAGAGCTTAAGAGATATAATGAAGGTACCACTGAGCTGGTTATTTACATTTTAATTGCCCAAAGGACACACTGGGAAAATAACTGGAAGTCAACAAAACAATTCAAAACCAAGTTCAGATATACATTTTATATTTTTTCTATTTACCTTCATTTTTCTTGATGGTGAAATTTGGATTGTTGACCATTTCAGGAAGAAGGCTGTACAGGAAATAATGCCCATTTTTAGGATCATCCTTGTCAACAGCACTGACAATCTGAATTACCTGCAACAGAAATGGGTTCGTTAAGTTTTCACACTCCTGATAAACAGACAATGCTGAAAAAAAGTTGTATTTTTTGGACACATTTAATTTCTCTCCATGCCAGATTAACAAATCCTAATTTATAACTTCGAAAGTTGTTGATTTTAGACTGAAAACCTTAGGAAGAGGAACTGTATCTGCCCCTTTTAAAATGTATCCAGAATGAGGAGGCAGCAAATAAGGAGAGACAGGTAAGACAGGCCAGCAGAAACTGCTGCTGATTTAGACAAGTAATAAATTATTATTCAACAAAAAAAGTAAAATTGGGCTTCAGAAATACTCATATTGCCTATGGCAGTCTTTCATTTATGTGACCACACTTCTCACTGGACCTGGATCTATAATTTATCTTTAATCCTTTCTCCTTCCCCCACCCCACATTTGATGTCATCGAATAATTATTATCTTTTTAAATTAATTTGGATGTGAAATTTTAGATGAGAAAAAATCTAAACTGAGAAATAGAAGAAAAAGAAAATTTCGAAGTCTGTATTTTTTTTTCCCCTTAATTCCAATAAACCCTCAGTTATTGCTGTACTGGGAACACATGGTTGTTTGTTTTTTAATAACATCATTATTAACTAATGATTCCTAGAATAATGTAGGATCACAAGGTGAGAAGAGTGTCTTGGATAGTTTGGATAACTTTGAAAAACCAAATAACTTTTGCATGGAGAACTCAAATGATTTACATGACCAGCTGCAGTGTCTGAAATGGATTTACCCCCATTTACCTTCCATTTACCTTTACAATTTTTACCAACTACATTACTCAGGTACTGCATCTTATCATCATCAAATCATACAAAGTTGCACAGGACTATGAAAGGAATAAACACTATTTTAAAATAAACAGGAAATTTGAGGTGTTGGGGGTTTTTCGTTTGATTGTTTGGGTTTTTTTGTGATTTTTTGTTTTGTTTTGTTGGGATTTTAAAAAATATTTGGTGCACTTGCTTTTGATTCCAAAGATTTTCCAGAGAAACAGAAACAAAACCAGTCATGGATCCAGATCCCACCCTCAGACCTGACTTTCAGTGCTAGTTAGCTCGTGCTAGATGAGGTTTTTAAGAAATTTAATTAGAATTATTGACCTTTCCCATGTCCATGGAATCCAATAACATTTGTCTTATGTATTTATTTGCAGTGCCTAAAGCAATGCACCAATAATTTCTTGCACAATTAAATTCAAATTAGGAATCACTAAAAATTTTAAAGTGTAGAGTGAAAAATGGGAGCAGGGTTTGATGCTGCCCAAATTCATTGACTTTTATTTTAAAATTTCCACGTTTCCCTAAGAAAATGCCAATAAGTAACATTTTATTCTGGTTTAACCACAAGGACTATCAGTCTGTATGTGTTACATATATGACAATACTCCAAATCATATTTATGTTCTTCAAGAGTCAAGGAAAGAACACAACCTTACTAGATAACCACAGGGATCAGCACCAAAACATAAATATTTGAAATTATATATGGAAAAAATGTTTGAGCAAGTAGTGATATTAGTAGGACAACCCAACTTAGGAAGGAATGCGAGACAATAAATTCCTTGCCTAATCATATTCTGGATAGGTCAGATTTATCATTACTATTATCAAAAATCCACTGAAAAAAAAAATTAGATTGCTTAAATACCACATAAATAGTGTGGGTTTGTTGTTTTTTTTTTTTTCTTTGATAACTTCATCTATCAAGGTGGAAACCTGGATTTCAATCTTTGATAGGATTTCAAACAAATGTAGTAGAAGAGATGGACACAAAAAAAGGGCCTAACTCAGCTTTTGCTTTAAGAAGTAGGCCTCGAATTTAATAGCTGAATAATGGATCCTAAAGAGGAAAAAATATAAACACTGGAAAAATATCTAAGTAGCTTCTGTCCATGCCAGTGCAGAGATGGAGCCATTTGCAGAAGGGAAATATTTTCAGCTTTCTCTTTGCAGAGGTGTCAGGCACTAAAGCACCCACTGTGATGTGCCCAGGGTTGGAGCAGGTACCAGTAATTCATCATCACAGGGAAGTGCAATTTGGGCTGGGATCCTGAACAAGACAGATATATTTAGACAGATATACTTTATGGCTGTTCAATTTTTCAAACCCTGATAGAATGGCAAAGCAAGAGGGAAAAAGGATAATGGCAGAGTGAAATCTGGAAGGGCAAGTGCACATAACAGGTGCAGTTTATCAGGTTGTTATAATATTTTGTCTGTACTGGTATTCCATCCATTCCCTTCACTGTTTACAAAATCCTTCTTTCTTGGAAAATGCACCAAAAATTATATGCAAAAGACAGGCTTAGTGCAATACTACATTTGTTGTGTTACACGCACACATCACAGAATTAAGAGTTAGAGTTCCCATAGCAACCTTATTTCTTTGTGCGTTTGCATTAAAATAAGCTCTTAAAAAAACCCAAAACCAAAAAACACAACGAAAAACATAATATATATGCAGTGATATAAAACTGTGGTATCTTTTACTCCATATGGGTGAGAAAAGTCCAGTGATTCTTTCCAAGTTTTTATTAGTCTGCTGATAAGCGTATTTTGCTGCTCCGTGTTGTGTGGTCACACAGTGGAATACTGCTGAAGTAATTCTCCAACTCTTAATTTGTGGTTCACAACATGGTTGAGAATCACAAAATCACAGAGTCACAGAATTATTAAAGTTGGAAAAGCCCTCCCAGCCCATGGAGTCCCAGCTGTGCCCTGTCCCCACCTTGTCCCCAGCCCAGAGCTCTGAGTGCCACCTCCAGCCCTTCCTGGGACACCTCCAGCCATGGGCACTCCAAAGCTCCCTGGGCAGCCCCTGCCAAGGCCTGAGCTCCCTGTGCATGGAGAAATTCCTGCTGCTGTCCAAGCTGAGCCTCCCCTGGCCCAGCCTGAGGCCGTTCCCTCTCCTCCTGTCCCTGTTCCCTGGCAGCAGAGCCCGACCCCCCTGAGCCCCCTCCTGTCAGGGACTGTGCAGAGCCACAAGGTCCCCCCTGAGCCTCCTTTGCTCCAGGCTCAGCCCCTTTCCAGCTGCCTCAGCCCCTCCTGGGGCTCCAGCCCCTTCCCCAGCTCCGTTCCCTGCCCTGGACACGCTCCAGCCCCTCCAGGGCTCTCTGGCCAGGAGGGCCCAGAGCTGGACAGAGCCCTCGAGGTCCCTCAGCAGGGCCAGCCCAGGGGACGGGCACTGCCCTGGCCCTGCTGCCACCCCAGGGCTGGCACAGCCCAGCTGCCATCGGCCTCTTGCCCACTGCAGATGTCTTTTCTTCCCTGGTAACAACATGCACCCCAAAGGTGTTCCATTATAGAGCAATTTGTCAATACTCGTCATGAAGAAAACAAGATCTGATTTTTTTCACTGTGTATCCAGTGAAAGTTAATAACCCTTTGGCTGTTCAGTCTTGAAATCTCTGAAATTCTTACAAGTAAAATTCCAACTTTGATGTTGTATTAATACTTCATGCATGCATTTGATTCTGTACATACATTTAGCAGAAATTTAGCAAATCAGCGTATTTTGTTTAGCAGACAGCTCTGGATTGTAATGAATAGTTAAATGGTCCCCTAGGACAACTTGGTTTTCTAATTTGTAGGTTTGTA
The DNA here is from genome assembly GCA_034509425.1 of Eopsaltria australis. Lineage (NCBI taxonomy): Eukaryota > Metazoa > Chordata > Aves > Passeriformes > Petroicidae > Eopsaltria > Eopsaltria australis. The sequence continues at coordinate 144,686 of JAVTVJ010000531.1, forward strand.
TTGCAGTGCTACAAAGCCACGTGTGCCTGAAATAATATACACAAGGATAAACAAAGTTATTATCAATGTATCACAGCTATCTCCGTGCAATTTTAGTACATGGTACTGCTTAAAACCTGTGATGCAACTTGTTAACCTCACTTAGAATGGCTCCTTATCACTAGTAAAGACTTTCCTAATTTTAATAAAACTGATCTTACAACTCTGAAAAAGCTTTAGCAGTCCCACTGCTGTTGATGGTTATTTCTGCATTATTTTGCAGACTCAAAACACCATAAGAGTAGACTCACCACAGAGCAATTTTAACTTTGCCTTTTCAGCTAGAGCCATCCCTTTACGGCCAGAACCTGCACTTGACTCTTCAGACAGACAAAGATCTACCTGTAGATTTCTCCCATTAGAAAGAAAAACAATTCTAGTAGGAGAAGTGAATAAAATAGAGACAAATTGCAGGAGACTGGAGGAGCACTGTACTCACTTTTATACTGCTCCAGTTTAATGCTGCCTTCAGCTCTCATATATTGCTGTCTGCACTACTCAAGTGAGAATTTTGTTGCTTTGTTCCCAGCAAACAGCACTTCCCTGGAAAAGTCTGAGTATGGACTGGGGAATAGTGAGTCAGGCACTTTTCTTACTCAACATTACAGAAGTTCTGTTCTAGGAGTACAGGCAAATAATTTTACTGTGCTGGGGAACAACCAAGAGCACAGCTATAGCCAGCAAACCATGACTGTTCTGGCTTTAGTAATTGGAATTATGCAAAAAAATAGGGGTAATAAGAAAAGGCAAGAGCTGGTTTGTGGCTAACTTAGAGGTAATGTAACAGTACATTCAATTTCTTTATTTTTTTTCCCCTAAAACTGACAAAAACATTTCTGGCAACTTTCTGTTGTGAGCAAAAATGTGTGAGGAGCACACAAATACGTGCATAGACAAATATATTTCCTTCTCCCTCCCTTTCCTCTCCTATCAGCTGTGGAACCTTTACTCTCAGAGCTAGGTGAGGGCAAGGAAAATGCTTTGGCAGCATTGTACATCAACAGTTTTTAATGCATTGTGTCACCTCACCAGCAGCTGCACTTGCTACTGCAATTATATCAGAACCCAAAATAGAGCACTTAGAAAGTGAGCTGGAATAGATGGTGCAATGTATTTAGTGGCTGCACATAAGGTTTTACCAATAGTTCAAATATAATCTCCTTTATGGTAAATCAAATTTGATTGAAACTTAGATTAAATTGAACTGCAAATGTCAATAGACTGGAATACCTTAAGACAATTGCACCTTTCCTGTACGTGTAACATTTGAGTTTAAACTTTGGACAGCCATCCCAATTGTACTTTTGCTACTGTGTTACTGTCTTATATCAGCTATTTCACAGCTGAGATATATGTAGTTTCTTGAATTCTACATCCTGACTGATTAATAGGATTTCTTCCAAAACTTGAATATAGAAATACTCATAAGAAAATACAATAAGGCGGTGGAGTTACTAAAATTTTTACAGGAGTTTATAATTTTTGAATGACAACTTCAATTCAGAACCTAACCTTGGTGATTACTCTGGACTGGTTACTGTTCCAGTTGTGTTATTTGTTTAAACACAGAATAAATTGCAGGATCAGTGTCACCTCATCCATGCTGGCAGCCAAATATTTAATAATCACTGTAAAGTTCACGTAAGGATTCACCCTCAAGAGTGACATCTGCCATCAGATCAAGAGTGTTGGAGGTAATGGTAGATAAAGAATATCATGCTTTAATGAAAGTTTTCTGTAAGTGCTTAAACAAAAGCCTCTTTTACCTGCTGATTCTTAATCATCTCATTTCTTGTTTTATTCCAAAATGAAATGCAAACATTTTTCACTATCTCTTAAATCACCTGACATTCAATAGGGATACCTAGATAAATACAGTCAGAAAACAGTGTACAACAGAACTTTCTGATTTTAGGGAAGCTCACTGAGTCCTGGATAAAGGCATAGCCATTAGGATTTAATCTATCCTGGAAAATGTAACTACTCAGCATCAGAAATGCACCCTGAGCTAAACAGAAATGCACTCTGAGCTAGAAGAGCTGAAATGCCAGCAGTAACATGACTGTGTGCCCATAAGGGCACATCTCCTCTTCAGTGGCTGAAGAGAATTCTCATTCCTGAAATGACACATTTTTGACACCGTTTTACTAAACAAAAAGGGGTGCTAGAAGTCAAATCATCCTCTGTAACAATACAATCCTGGCAGAGGTGGGTTGTCATACACTGCTGTATAGGTTGTCATTTAATTCTACTAAAAAGAAAATAACTCCTAACTCTATTGTCAGGTAACCTTCTTTAGAGAGCAGTGAATTTAATATCTAACACCCACACGAGACACAGGAATAGTTGGATTAACAAGCCATGTCATGCTGTCAGCTGCTGTTTATTTAAATAAAATGTCACAATCTAGAAATAAATTGCAAAGTTTAAAAACATTGAATTGTTGTAACACCCAGTGTTTCTCTTGCTGGACAAAAGTTACATCTCATTTGCACTGCATTACTTTCTAAATGTCTGTGCATATTCTTGAATCTTCACCTTGTCATTTAGGTGGCATATGAGACATTCTTCCCTATTTCTGTACATTTGTCCTTCAAAGTGAATACCTTTGAACAAATCTGCTTCATTTTCTTCGAAAAAGACTAAACAGTTTAAATCCTGCTTCTGACATGTTGCTGTTTACCTCACCTTGGGGAGTGCTGTGTGAGTTCCTTCACCAAGCTTTTTCTCATTAAATGAAGAAGGAAATAACCTTTTTTTTTAATATAATGAAAACTTGAGCTTCCCTTCTCCAACACTGTATTTAGATACTTTAAACACAATTACAATTTACTTCACTTTCCATCAAATTCTGGTTTGCTGTCTTATTTCTTTCCCAACTGTCATAAAAAAGTAAGAACTGAATAGAGATTATAACTGAGATAAGGTCAAGGGGAAATGGGTTTATTGTTTTAACTGTTTCTTCTAAATTATACCTGGGAGCAGCTGCAATGTAGGTCAATAACTGAACTGGAATTCAGATTGGATTATACTCTCACCTATTAGCACACATGAATTTACGAAGTGCTGAGCTCCACCACACTGAGTGTGACGTTGGGAGCTTAAAGACTCTCAGGATTTTTTCTGGATATTGTCCCAAATTACTCACCTTTAATTTAAAACTATACTTTTAGGGAAAAAAAGTTTGTTTATACATAGAGAGACATCCCACAGAAAGTGGTCAGGGGTTTATCTTAAGTCAGTGCTAAGAGCTGTTACCATGAGCACATGGGCACACATTTTGGGAATAAAGATGACATAAAGGGACAGGGAGAAGCTCCAGCCCATTCTCCCACACTACATAAAACCTGGGATACTCACCTGTCCAGGCTTCCCATTCTCACACAGAAAGGCCTCGTGCTCTGATGCAAACTCAGGGGCGTTGTCGTTCACGTCGAGAACTTTGATGGCAACGGGCACCCGGGAGACCTGGCTGTGGTTCCCTAAGGAAAGGAATCAAAGTACCCAAGGTAAGCATATTTAATTGGGAATTAAACACAGCAGTGCTGTATTTGTGCTCTTCCAGTCTCCTGCCCTTGCTTAATTGGGCTGCCTCATCTGTAATGGATCGTGGAGTTGGAGCGTGAGATAAAGAAGGATGGCCAGGGCTTTGTGGTTGAAAAGGATAAATAGATCCCTGTTGCAAACAGCATTTGTTGGGGATCAGCTCAATGAAGACCTTTCTAGGTCTAAATTGGTAAGATTTTTCTTTGATGAAGTTTGTATTGTTTTATTGATAAAGTCCATTATACATGGAAAAGGGAAGGCTGCAAACAGCAGAGATTTATTTCTTTGTTTATCTTTGGCAGAGAACAGCACATTTTACTCCATTAATTGTTCTGGCTGCACATCTATTATTTCTTCACTGCAAACACGGTTAAAGTGCTGACCCACGTTGGGAAAAAGATGGATGGGAGACTGGCAGGGGCAAAAACTAGACAGTAATTTGGACTATTAAAGCACTTTGATCATCTACCACTGACCAAAACCATGACCTATGAACTTCTTTCTTCACTGAAGTAACAACTCATTATTTATAATATAGAGCTACTTTGCATAAAATTGCTCATCATTGTGAAGAGTAGAATGAGCTGTAAGGCAAGAAAAGCTAAACCAATAGTTTGCATCTACTTTGAGTAGATTTCAGAGACAGCTGCCTGTGTCTTTCCCTCCATTCAGCATAATTAATTTGCTTAGAGATACTTATAAATACTTTAGATTATTTTTCCCCAAAGAGCAAACTCATGAATTCAATTTAAACTGAGGTCACCAGATGATTTGGAGAGTTTGATAAACTGTTCCACAGCACATGCACACCTCCACAGTTAACTCAACCCTAGTTTCAAAGTCCATCTCCCAGCGAATATCATTTTCCAGTCATGGTATTCTACCTTGTTTATATCATCAGCAATGACAAATCTCAATATTCAGGGCACTTCTGAGCACAAATGACTACAAAGTACAAGAAGATCAGGACCCACAAGTGCTCAGGGAGCAACTGGCGGCACCCTATGAGTGACAGGGATAAATAAAAGCAGAGTTACCATATACACTATGGCTTTTCCAGTTTCCATCAAGGTTAATTCTGTTGTGACCTAATCAAACCCAATATCTTACAGCCCTGCGTCCTCCTTGTGTGCTAAAGGAATCCACAATTTGGGGGGCTCCACCCATAAATCTAAATGTGCAAATTTCAACTGCTCTACTGACATTGAAATAGCATAAAAATAACAATTTCAAAATAGTCAAACTCAAATATACCATTTCTATAAAAGGCTTTGTATTTCTGAGATTGTCTGAAATATCAAAATTCCTCCTGTATAGGCTATGGAAGATAGCTAAGCATCAGAATTTAAATGTTTTCCATCTTAAGGAGCCAAAAGTTTTAATATGGAAAGAAACATATTACAGAAGAAAAAGAAACACCAACCAAAATATTATATGAGCAATATTTATGTCCATTTTGCATCTTATGATCTTACTGACTAACAGGTGAGGTGAACAATTATGCCATGAAATAATAATGTACTTGAAACCAAATAAAACCTAATATGTAAATCATGAGTCCCAAACATTTTAAACATTTCTTTTTATCTTCATTTAATAAAAACACAGACAATGAATCTCAAGCTTATCAGAATTCTCAGCACTAGTGTCATATTTAAACACTAAAGATTTACTTTTATCTAAATTAATGAAATGATGGCAGTTCAAATTTTAAAGACATTACAGAGAAATGTAATTAATTAGATAAGCTTCTAAAGAAATTATTCATGTCCCTTGTGACTGCCCCCAAAATGTTTGTCTTTCATCAGAAATACAAACATTAAATTTAAAGATATTATAATTAGAAACTTGATGAGAATTCATTTAAAAAATTAATTTACTAAACACAAGAGAGACCCAGCCAGTTTGGAAATCTCCAAACAAGGGGATATCTGTTGCCTTTTAGGGCTCCTGTGACTGTGGTGAAATTTGTGGTTGAGAAAGAGAGAGAGAGAGAGAGATGGAGAGGGAAATATATCTACAGCTTGTACTGCCCAGCACCCTGAACACACTGCAGTGTTTTGTCATCCCAGACTTCCCAGGGAAATCCACTTTGTGCTCAGTGTTTTCCTTCACCCCGAGCTCACCTATTCAAACACTCAGCAAACCCAGGCTGAAAACGCTGTCAGGATGAAATAGTTCCATCTGCTCATTTCCATACGTTTCATGTCTGCAGGCTCTCAGAGGTAAAACATGCACAGAGGATGTCCAGGCTTAACCCCAGCTCTGCTGGCAATGCCCCAAATCCTTGAACTGGGAGTAGGAAGGGACTGAAGTGGATCCAGGCTGGCCACAACTGCAGGGTCACTGCCCTTCACGCCATTGGGTGTCTCACTCATCAGTATTCAATGTTCAGAACTTCTCCTCATTTCTATGAGTGGACAGTCAGTTCTTTCTAAACTAGGCACAGAACTGAGTTTAATTACTACGTGGGTTTTTGTTTAGTTTGGTTTTTTTCCCAGTAAACCCTCAGTCAGTGGTTTTAAGGGAGACTGAATCTTCTTACATGCACCAGGTAGACAGCAAGACTGATTGCCTAACTTCCAATCTGTTATTTTATGCAAAATCTTAAAAAAAAGTGTAAAGTTAGAGACCCTCTAAGGAACTAATCAGACTTTTAAAAGCTTTATCACCTGTATTTATTGTGATGCACAGTTTAAAAAGATCTATCTTGAATCTTGCTATATGAAAGTATCATTAAGGCTGTCACTTGAGAAGCATCAGCTTCATTTGGAAATTTAACACTCTGAGATGCAAGATTGAAAAATACTGAGAAAATTTCCACTAGTCTATTTAAATAAAAGTCTTTTCAAGCTAGGGCTGCACAGAAGGACTTAGCTGGTCATCTGGGGACACCACCCTGTGTCTGGATGAGCACAGAACATTTCTCAAGTCCAGCAGTGAGGTCCAGATGAGCAAAGAGCACACCGAAAGGAGCATCTACTCAGATACAAGGAAAGGAAGACTCAGTGCAAAAATAACTAGTGGAACTTGGTTTGGGTTGATAAATAAACCTTCAAAAATAATGGAAAATCCACCTGGGTTTAGAAATGCATATTGAAAGGTTTACAGGCGTTATTAGCACCTAAAAAGCTCTTCTGCTTTTCTCTTCTGCTCTCAAGATCCTATTGGAACATTAAATGCTTGAAATACCCAACTTGCTGGTCCTCCTCTGAGTAACCCATTGAAACCTACTCAGAATTTTGCATTACAAAGCACTGAGTGTTGTCAACATTGCTGCTGCACACAGCAACAGCTTCTGGGAGTAACTGGAGCTAATGAATATAATTTTTAGTCTTGTGTCACAACTAACAAAATACAATGCAGCTTTTCGACTCCCATAAACACTTAAAGACTCCATAAACTTGCTTAAAACACTCCCCCATCGTCTCTTGACTGATAAAATGGGCTTTGAGATAATTATTGTGGCCCAAAATAAAGTTTATAATCTATTTAACCCAAAGAAATCCAGTTTAGCCCAGTTTTCCTTTAGGTAATTAAATCATTCAAAATGACCTCAGTGTTCTCTTTAAAAAGTCATTAGCTGTCTTGCGTTTTACCTAAAATTTACCTGAATAGAAAGTAGATTCCTAGAAAATAATCAATCTTTTATTGATTATTGTTATTATTATTATTATTATTGTTGTTGTTGTTGTTGTTGTTGTTGTTGTTGTTGTTACCATCTGGTTTGAAAATGGCTATTTCATGCTTCCCTGATTCAGTGAAATTTCTATGGTAATAATATTTTAAATTAGAAGTAGAGGAAGTCCTAATTCTAACAAAGAAATGAAAACAAAACCTGAATCACTGACTTAATAAAAACAACAGCGCTTGGTTTAGATCCCTTATATTTCAAACTTATTAAGTTGTATTTTAACAGATCCAGTCCCCATGACTTTATCAAAGTTTTATCTGATGACTTTATTCAGATAATCCACACGCAGGACAAGTTTATTTCTCCTGTTAGAGTTTATGTTGTTCTTTTCTTTAGGCAATCCTTTACCTCTAGAATGCCACAGCTTATAACAATCTTTCTGTCATATAAAACTGACAAATCTGACTTAAAGAATCCTTAGATACACAGATGCTATTGTGAAACAGAGGTTTTATTTATGTTGAAGCTTAGCTCTAGAAATCACATCGTGCAGCAAATACTGGGCTCGTTTGTCTGCAGCGTTGGGTAATGATCTGCATCAAGAGAGGCTGAGTGCCTGAAACCCACTCCAGAATTGTCAGGAAGACAGCAGTAATTGCCAGCATTTCTGGTAAAAATACCAGAACACAAGCTATTTCAGAGCTAGGATAAAACTCAAACTACCAAACTAAAAACCCAGACGGAACTGTTCACCAGGAAGATTTAGGCTCCCCACTGAAATGATTGTATTTTTAAAGGATGAGAAGTCGTGGATTATCCAAATAGCAATATAAACATATCAGTACTTAGCAGGAAGGTTCCTGTACGAGCTGCTCAGACAAGAAACAAACACGGCCTCCTAATTATTATTCAATTTGTATTTCTGCAGCACATGGAACACGCCGGAGGAGCGCAGATTGTGGCGAGTGTCTGTGTGTACATGTGTGTGGGAGGCGCGTGGAAAGGGAGAGATGTGGAACATATTTCTCAGGTTTGTTCCTCAAGTCATTCTCTGGGAGAAAAATAATAACGGAGCTGAGAAGTTTGGTCTCCTTTCAGTAGCTCGCTGGGTTTATTTTGTTGTGGGCTCCAGACGGATGAATGAGGCGAGAGCAAAGCTTTGTCACACTCTGTTTCTATTTCCTCACCGAGAGACTCACGAGTGTAACCGAGAAGTGGCTTAATATCATCCACCTCTTCAGAGCTGAATTTGGAGTTAAGAGGTTCCCAAAGTTCAGCAACTCCATCTGTAAAGGGGTGACTCAGGAAGGGCACGTTCATCCACCTTTAATCAGTATATGGGGTGTATCACATGGGAATAAAGGACTGACTTTACTTTCAGGTTGCTGATGATACCAAAACAAAAAATAAAGATAAAATTTCTTTGATGCGTGCACACACCATGCCAGAAAATGTTAATTAAATACACTGTATTCTTCAGGTCCTGTTTTCACTCACTTTCTTTTTCTGTGGCATTTTTTTATTTGCATGTAAGTGCACATAAGACATTAAAATTATTACATGTAACCCAGAACCAATCTGATTCTGAATCAATTGCCTAATATTTGCAGAAAATGGAGACATGCCTGCAAAAAGACCAAATGAATTCTGTTTTTATCAGATATTCCAGCTAACCCTGCACTCAGTGCTTTGCCTGCCACTGTAAAAAGCAATACTGCATTATTTCCTACATTTGAAAAAATTTTAGATTTCAAATATAAATATACTTTAAATTAAACCAGGGGTTTCAACTGGGTACTTTGTTAACTTCAAAGGATCAACACTGATTTGTAAAACTTGATAATAAACCCAAATGTAAAAGGGAATCTATTCCTTTCTTACAGGTACAATGCATTCTGATAGAATCAGTTAGCCCTCATTTTGCTTATCTGAGGTCAGGCTGTAATTTGACATTCAAATGCAACCTCTCTGCTATTTTTCATGCCATGAAGCTGTGCAGTTATCCAGCAGCCTCACAAAGAGTTACTCTGTAATTACCTCTGATACTCTGTGAATTGCAAGATCCATTTGCAAAACCAGGAAAGGTTTGTAATTTTCTGCAGAAGTATCTTATTTTGCTTGGTGTATTTGCATGATATTGTCTTGTCTGAGTGCACAGACAGATCAAAAGGGCTTGGAAAGGAGAGACTAGATCAGAAAAGCAAAACATCCCCTCAAATGCAGTTCACAAGTGTGAAAAGGGCCTCTTCTACCACAACCCTGGTTATAAGGGAAAATCAAAAGACCCTGCATTTAAATTTAGCTGTGCATGATAAGATATGCACAATAAGCTGTGCATGATCCTGTCTTGCAATGAGAATGAGAACATGGGCCACAGGGAACTCTAAGTTTGTCCTGGAGGGAGCAGAGGATGCTGAAAGTAATTCACACCCACCTTGGGACTGGAGGGGATTGGGAAGAAAAGACAACACCCACCCCTTGTGCCGCCCTTCCAAAAACCCAACAACCCAGAAACTCAAGGCCTTCTGGTTATTCCAAATCACACTGAATGGTGGCTTGATTTTAAACACAACGTTTATGTTCTGAAGACTCCACCTTGGTGTCACCACTTGCTATTCACCAGCATGGGTTCCAAAAAGCAAATGCTACAAGAGGTAGGAGATGCTCCATGTACTGGATAACACAAGTGCTCATTACGTGGAACACACATATTGCATCAGAGAGTGATTTGGAGGCTGTGGATGTGTTTACCTGCACTTCACAGCAAAGTCTGTGGCTGTCTCCCATGGCATTGTCCTGGAGGAGCTGCAGCCCATGGCTTGGATGGGTTCATCCTCTCTGGATTACAAACTGGCTGCTGGCCCAGCCCAGAAATGGGGAATGGTGTCACATCCAGCAGTGGCCAGGATCTAGGGGTGTCCCCCAGGGCTCAGTGTTGGAGCCATGCCTGTTCAATATCTTTATGGATGATCTCGATGAGGGGACTGGGGGCACCCTCAGGCAGTTTGCAGACAACACCAAGCTGGGTGGGAATGTGGATCTGCTGGAGGGCAGGAAGGCTCTGAGGAGGGATGTGGCCAGGCTGGATCCATGGAATGAGGGCAAGGTGTGAGGGACAGCAGGGACAAGTGCCAGGTCCTGCCCTGGGCTCACAACAACCCCATGGATGCTCCAGGCTGGGGCAGAGGGGCTGGGAAGCTGCTGGTGGGAAAGGCCCTGGGGGGGCTGGAGACAGGGCTGGACACGAGCCCAGGGGTGCCCAGGTGGGCAAGAGGCCGATGGCAGCTGGGCTGTGCCAGCCCTGGGGTGGCAGCAGGGCCAGGACAGTGCCCGTCCCCTGGGCTGGCCCTGCTGAGGGACCTCGAGGGCTCTGTCCAGTTCTGGGCCCTCCTGGCCAGAGAGCCCTGGAGGGGCTGGAGCGTGTCCAGGGCAGGGAACGGAGCTGGGGAAGGGGCTGGAGCCCCAGGAGGGGCTGAGGCAGCTGGAAAGGGGCTGAGCCTGGAGCAAAGGAGGCTCAGGGGGGACCTTGTGGCTCTGCACAAGTCCCTGACAGGAGGGGGCTCAGGGGGGGTCGGGCTCTGCTGCCAGGGAACAGGGACAGGAGGAGAGGGAACGGCCTCAGGCTGGGCCAGGGGAGGCTCAGCTTGGACAGCAGCAGGAATTTCTCCATGCAAAGGGTGCTCAGGCCTTGGCAGGGGCTGCCCAGGGAGCTTTGGAGTGCCCATGGCTGGAGGTGTCCCAGGAAGGGCTGGAGGTGGCACTCAGAGCTCTGGGCTGGGGATGAGGTGGGGATGGGCACAGCTGGGACTCCATGGGCTGGGAGTTTTTTCCCATCCTAAATTATTCTGGGATTCTGTGAATGCATGGGCTATGCACTAAGAGAGAAAAATGAGATAGGGAAGCAATGGGAACAAATGGATGGGATGAGGCTTGAAAAGATTTGGAACGGGCATCCTAATCAGAAATTGTAGCATCTCTGCAATATCTGAGCAAGAATTATGGGTCCTTGTCTCTTGACAGAAGCTCGGGATGCAAACAGCATGTCCTCAGAGGCTGCTCTGCATACCTAATTTTGACCACAGTGAGCTTTATATTCACAGTGACACATAATGAAGATATATGTGACACATCAATATGAGTAAACAAATACATAATTCAAAATAAAGTATTAGTAGAGCTGCTTGAGCAGGTTGTATTGGAAGCTGGTAAAGTCATGTCAGGTTTATGACAATGAAGCAATTCCAGTTTATTCACCGAACCTAAGTAAATCCTTAAGGGAAAACAATAAAAAAACCGAATACTGCCAACATCCTTCCACCCACACATCTATCCTGAGAGCAAACTGAAACAACTTCTGGCAGAAAACAACCTGGATTTGTGATAAAGCACGGTGTAATTGAGCCTTGTTTGTCTAACGAGGACACAAGTCAGGAGGAAGTTTGTTTGCAGTTATGTCACACTCAGTAAATTAGCTGGGTTATGTATTGAAGTGGGGAATCATTACGACTGCAAAAATTAAAAATACAGCTAAAGTTTTAGCACTTACTAGCAGTGCACTCATTAACTACAAGAAATGGCAACCTAGGAATGTTTGAAGTTTTACAGTTAAATTTTTTTGCAAAAGGTCAAAGCAAATCAAACAAACAAATAAACAAACATAAAAGAAATTATTCCTAATTTCAACACTAAGCGATAGAAAAACAACATTTATGATCTCTGGAAGCATCTCCAAGTAGGAAGCATTGCTCTACAGACCCAGCATTCCAGCAGAAGTCAGAGGCTACTAAAAGATTTTGAACAAAGGTTTTCCATTTCCTTGTGGCAAGTACCAGCAGGAAGCAAAAAAAAAATAGGAAAACAAAGAATCTCAGAATCATCTTTCTGATACTTTCATTATACACTCCAGAATAATAACAGTGTGATGAAATGCCGCTGGATCTGTACTTTTGTGGATCACAGCACCACAAGCCTAATTAGGATTTCAGATTTTCTGAGGCAGTGTAATGCCTTAAATCATTGTAAGGAACTAACAGGTTTTAATTTCGAAAAATAGCAATGAGAAAAAAATCCAGAAAATGATACGGTGTCCTTGAATGACAGAAAAGAATTTGACTTAAAAATAAGGCAGTGAACAGGCAGGAAAAGAAATTGACTGAAGAAAAAAAGTTAAGACACTACAAATGTACCAGGACATGACTTGCTACTGTGTTTCTCAATTCCATCTTAACCAAGGGAGTTATGCTGCCATAAAACAGCCAGGAATCTGGCCCACACTTTAGAGCAATTATATTATTAATATGCTAATACCTCATGCATATTAAAATCTTAGAAAAATATTGACTTAGATATGCAAGGTCTTATTGTCAATTATAATTAGCTATGAAATTTTTCTAATGACTAGCAGCAATAATAATAACAATAAGCAGACTGATTGAGGACAAGTTGTCTGGAATATTTGGGGGGTTTTATTTGAAATGATTTCATGACTAAAGTAAAACAATTTACAGCTCAAATGAAATCCCTCCCTTACTCATAGACAAAACATCAAAATACTTTAATAAAGATTGTTATTAAAGCAGAATTTATTATAGAAGCATTTAAATGTCATTACTTTTAGAGCTCATATTCCTTTCTGAGACTGATTTTAACAGTGCAATTTAATTACTCTTATATTTCCTTTACAGATAAAATATTGCTGGATATCCTGGATATGAATCAGGTTCTAGGCATCAAACCTTCTTTCTTGCATGCCTTCAGCAACAAGCAAAAAAGACCTCTCCAGCACATCAGAATGCACCTTTAAAAATATCATCTTTGTTTCTCAGACAGAAAATAGTTCCATTCTTTGCTGCCCTGCACCTTTGCCAGAAGCTCAGAGCACGCTGCTCTGAGTCTTTATTCTAGGGAGAAATGTGCCTCAAGAAGATTGTCTGAAACTATACTGAGTTACAATCCCCTACTCTGAGCTGCTGTCATGCAGAAAAACCAGTGGAGATTTCAGATAGTCCCAATCTGCTCAGAACTGATGAATTCAGCTCCTCAAATGAGGTAAATTCTACACAGGATTTCTAAGATTAATCTTATTTTCTTTTAATTCAAATGTTTGAAGTGCAGATGGCCAGTTGGTAGCTGGTCAGGGTAAAGATGCACTTTGCTAATATCACATATATCTATATTTCTATATATTATCTATATATCTATATGGTCAGCTTAACCAGCCTCTAGATTTCCTCAAAGTAACTAATAAATATTCTGTGCCTTAATTAGTCGTGGACATTTCTGCTTGTACTCCTTGAATCCTTCCCTGTTTTTTGCCCCAGGAAATGTTATTTCCTTCTAAAACACCACCTAAAGCCCCAGCATTTTGTATTTTAAGCTTTGATCAGAGTTCCAACTCCAGTATGTCTTTGTGAAGTGAATATTTGCCCATCTAGAACTCGGATGTCTAGCTTGGATTTATACTGCCCAGAAAAAAGAAATCTAATTTAGACTGTTCCTGCAAATGTCTCTCATTTTCCTTGCCATAATGATGTTTACTACCTGCTTTGACCATTTTTGGGTTTCTTTAATTGAATTACTCAGATGTTTATTCACAGCTGCCTTCCTTGCCTCCCTCTGGAATCAGAGGTCTCCAGCTTCTACTCAGCATCCCATACCTGAATTTTAGTGCTTGCTCCTGAACTACTGAGGCCACTTCACACAGAGATTGTTCCACAAGCACGCTCCTTTCCCATCCCTATTTCCTCACAGTGTGGCCACTCCCATGCTATTATCCATGTGGATCACCTCTCCTGCTACTCTTGAGCTGTGTGAAACACTGATGGGAAAATATGTGCTACGTTTGAATTCCCTTTCACAGCTGAGAGCTGCAAACTGGCTTGACAAGATGCACCAGCCCTTCACTGCCCAATGGCAAACCCTCAGTGACCCACGAGGATCTGAGGAGCTCTGTGTAACCCTGCAGCTATGTGCAAATGGATAAAAACCACCTTAGTAAATTCTGTGTTTCAGTGTAAAAATGATGGATTATATAGTTTGAGTTTCACTAAACCAGAGCAAAGAGGGTCAAGCAGAAAAGGTTAATATTCCTGAGCTTCTCTTGTTTAAACCTCCACAAAGGCTTATTTCTGTCTCTATCTCAAACTTACTGAAATTTACTCAGCCCTAAGTTAGAGATAATTATATGATGTACCAAAGTAACTCCCTAAAATGTTAGAATTATTGCTAATAATGCCTATAGTTATTTTTACCATAAAAGGCTAAATAAAATTAAATAAATGAAAGCATAATGAAAGCAAAGGTATTCATGGCATTAAAAAGTACATTGTAGCTGAAGGCTTGTTCTGCAGAAATATGTCTCTCTTCCTTTTTAATTAGTGTCCTTGCACTTTTTAAAGGAATACACAATATAGATAACTTTAGCAGTGCATGTGCTGGGTGATGATTCAATTACTGTATTTATATTCTCAGTAAACCATATAGAGCCTTTCTGGCTTTATGCCCTTTCCCATTAGGTGACAAAATTGCCTCATACTTCTTCATTTCCAAAGAATGCCGTTGGTGTGGGTAATTACCTGTGTCAGACAGAGCCCACGGCTTTGTCCTTGAGACTCCTCTGCTCTGGGCCTGGAAAATATTTATTGTGGTCAAACCACCATTTACAGTTCAAGATCTTGTCTAGATTTTCACCTCTTGCTTTGAATAATTATTCAGGAGCCTTTCTCCTGGTTGTGGCAGTGCTGGTGCTTTGCCCAGCCCTTGGGCAGGGGGCTGAGGCTGCCACAGGAATGCTGCTTGCTTGGCACGTGGGGCTGAGTGCCAAGAACCCTTTGATCAAGCACTCAATCACAATGAAAATAACATCTCTGGGACTGCAGTGCCTGAAGAATAAGGACAACTGAAACTCCACTAAAACCCTTCATTCAGAGATTTGAACCTTGGCTAAATGCACGGCTCCAGGCTTAGCGAAATATCCTCTCCCAGGCACTGGCTTTGGAATTCCCCAGACTGCTCTGTTGTGTGTCTGTGAATGTGATGTGCAGAGTGTGAGGATCACAGCATCCCAGAGTGCTTTGGGTTGGGAGGACCTAAAAATAATCTTCTTCCACCCCTTGCCATGGGCAGGGACACCTTCCACTGTGCCAGGCTGCTCCAACCTGGCCTTGGGCACTGCCAGGGATCCAGGGGCAGCCCCAGCTTCTCTGGGCACCCTGTGCCAGGGCCTGCCCACCCTGCCAGGGAACAATTCCTTCCTAATATCCAACCTAAGAGGGAGAAGAATCCAGTGCTGCAAATGATCATAAAATAGCTCAGAGGAAAATATAAACCTTGAGTAGTCCACTCAGTGCTACGTCGGGTGAAAGCAAGCTTGGGGATTTTAAAGGGATCATCATTTAGCTGTCTTTAGAGATAATGAGCCAGGCTTTCTGTTATTTATTGATGTGTTTGCCACAAATCTGAGCCGGCCAAGTGGAATATATTTAGAAGTCTTTACTTGTTGAAATCTATGGTATCATTCAAGGAAGCTCTACTATGTAATACACATATTCTGGGGGAAAAGATTACCTCACTTTTTAAAAAGAGAATTTCAGATAAGCATTGCTAATAATGAAGGCATTGCAGTATATTTTGTTTCCAAAGAATTCACTAGAATCCTGTATCTCAAGCAGATCTCAGCTTCAGTTTGGGAGGGATGAGTATGCAAATATCAGGATATTCATATTTAAATCAGAGGAACGTTGTGCGGTCAAATTATGTTGCTAATAAATTTCTTTCTAGGCTAAGTTAAACCAGCTTCTCTGAGATAAGTCTTTGCTTTGGTTTCAAACTGCACCAGTCCTCCATTTATTACTGCTGTTGTTTTATCAATTAACCAGCAATGATGGGCATTTCTTTAGTATTAATGGCTCACATTGTGAGTGTGCTAGGATGGTGTCTGCAAGGTGGCTGCTCCAGCCATGAGAAAATGAAAATGGAAATCCATGGAGCTGGGGGCAGAAAGAGGATAGAGTTTAATTATTACATGCCTTATCCATGTCTGGCAATCTGATCGCTCGAATGATCAGTGATTCTGAGCTCCATTCAGAATCTGCAGGAAAAAACAGTCTAATAAATAAGTCATGGCTGTTTGATTTTCTTTTCCTCTGACTAGCATTGACAACACATAACGTGGTAAGTGCTGTGAAACCTGTGCAAGAAACTGGGAGAATACTGAGGAGGTTAAGCCCAGCCTGAACCCTGCTCTGCTTCACTGCCCAGCAAAATTGCCAGCCAGTTAGTGCCAGCAACACAAGCATGTCAATGGGAGCAGCAGTTACAGCTATAATTGTAATCTACACAACGAAAAAAAATGTATTTGTGGGCTCAGGAGAATGGGATCACATCTGACTATTAGGATCCTGACTTCACTAGATTTTACTGAATGGTAGGAAATTCATTTCAAGCAAGTAGCAAAGAACCAAAGATGTGATGAGCCTTTGTACACATAAAAAAGATGCACCAAAAGAGACGTCTGTAATTTAATCATTCATTCTTACTGCACTGCAATTCAGGCTGTCAAAAAAATCCTTGCACATGCCCCTAGATTCCTTTCCTGTTCAGGATTTAGCTCCAGAGAGCTCAAACACATGAGCAGCACTATCAACCCTGACTTACAGAGCAAGACTGTATTCACCCCTCTTCTCTCAAGCATTTAAAATTAAAATAAACCTCCCAACCTTGGCTACAACTTTAAGCTCATGTAAGTCTCAGCTACACCACAAACTAATGAGAAATCTCATTAGCTCAGTATTTAAAGCCCAGAGTCAGTGACAACGTTCACACTTTATATCCACAGAGCACAAAGGTTCATTCTCAGGGCATCATTTTGCCAGTGGACCTGCTTCCTCCAGCCTGTCATCACCTGAATATCCCTGCTCCTTTCCATTCAGCAGGGTAAACCTGGATGAATGGCAACGTAGAAAGAAAATTTAAGATTCAATTCACAGGTTCAATGGCTTTGAGTCTTGCCCTTGCCATGAGTCTATTTCTTCTGCACACCCTAAGCCTGCCTTTCAGAGGCATCTTTCAAAGATATCAATGTTCTTTCTAATATTATCTTCTCTTAAAAATCCATGTGGCAGGATTCATCAGCACAGAGGAGACGAGTGAGGAAAAAAGTTAAGCAACAAAGAAGCAAAAATTAATTTAATCCCATAAGAAAGAGATGTAAGAAATCACACAACAGGAAACATGTGCAAAAGATATGGGATATTTAGGAGTAGACAGATTTAAGGGTAGCAGTTGAGAGGACCAAAGCTGCAAAGGAGTTTATAGTAAGACCTGTAACTAAACCTGAAATACTGAAACCAGCACCTAAACATCACCTTTATCACCTAAACATCACCTGTACCGTGTTAATCTCATTCAATTCATTCTTTCCCACTGATGGCTCTTTGCAAGGTTTCATCTTTAGGAACCATCAAAAGAATGAAGAATTCATTTCTGTGGGCATTGGAACTTCCCAGTGTGACCATTCATGGGCCTCTCTGTCAGTCACACTCCCATCACCCCACACTGTCACTGCTGGGACCCAGCAGCAGGTCCAGGTCCCCTCTTGGCTCCCCACACCCCACTCACAGCCAGATCAGGTTTCCTCACTGGTTCCAGCCCAGGTTTCCCTCGGCAGAGTCTCAGATCTCTCGTTCCATAAAACCATTTATTCCCAGCACACTCACACAGACACAGCTGGAGCCTGTGCCTCTGAGGAGAGATCCCACAAAGGCTTTTATCCCTGAGCTTTTATCCCTTCCCAGCCTGAGCACAGAAGCTCTGGTTCTACATCCTGAGCCCTGGGCTCCTGCCCTGGCTCTGGGTGTCCCTCACTCAGCTGTGCCACTGGTCCTTGGAACTCTTGTCGTGCAAAGGGTCACAGGTCACATCCTCCTGTCCCTCTGGGCTGCCACCAGAGCTCAACCTGCAGCTTGCAAACCAAGATACCTGCACCAGGTGTGTCCCTCAGCACAAGCAGAACGCAGTGCGGCCACTGGGATTTAAACAGGAGGCAAAAGCTCTGCGCATTGGCCACACTGGCATTTCAGGAACCTGAACATAAAGGCAATGCAAAAGTCTGGGCAAGTGTTTGAGGGAGAGCCACTCAAGGCTCAAGCTGTTCTTTAGTCTGGCTGGCCAGTTTAACTCCCTGAAAACAAAGGCTGTACAAAACTAGAAACTCCTTCAGAAGAGTCTGTTAGCAATGGGAAAGTGAAGGAGGGAACAGCACCATCCAAAATGTCTCACTTTGCACGGGTCTCTGAATACAATACTATTTGTTACCAACAGCATGAATTTGTTCTGAACAAACACTGGCCAGACACTTGCCTATCAATAAGAACAGGAGATGTCTTTCTTCCAAGTAAAAACACAACTAAATGAAAAACTCCACAAAAATCCCACAAAAAAAACCCCAAACTGGTCCTTTGCCTGTCAAGTACGCATAGAAGAACCACATTCCCCACTGGCTCATATTTTTCTCCTCCTTTTGCTAGACATGAAAGGGTTAAACTCACATTTTGGAGCATTGAGATCAAAAATGTTTAAAATTACCCACACACGTTTTAAATCTGCTCACTTTTAGAAAGATCAGTCAGTCTGAGCCTGAGGATGTTCATCCCCAGTTCAAGTGAAAATGCAGAAGCAGCAATGCTCCATTCAGCCACACCAATCCAGCCTTGGAAGACTCCTACCTAAGACAGTGGCTGAGAGATGATACAAATAAATAACTTTGTCATGATGACAGCAGAAATCTGCCAAAAATTACCTCAGCTTGGAGCACAAATTCAGCTGCAGATATCTTACCAGCACAAAGCTCTGAAACAGTGAATTATGGTTTGGTGAAAGTTGGTGTTTATCTATCAAAGTGTTGCTAAATCAGGGCATATTTAGGATCTATCACACTGGGAATCAAGAAATGAAAATCTGGTATGATGGCTTATGAGTAGTAAGCAAATTTAATGGCAATTAAATGGTCTGGTCATTGTCCTGCAGATGGAGAGGAAAGCCTTGCACAAGCCCTGGGAAGCAGCCAGCCCAGGAAGAGGAAATGTTCCTGCATGAACAATCCTGACAGATTTATTTTCCTGGGAGAGATCAGCAGTCCATTAATAAGACTGTCACTGAAGGCATCATAATGACACACTTTGTATTTGCATTTGCTGCTCGTGTCTGCCTCCAACAGATTTCGGTTATTTTACAACAGAGATTTTGTCTATTACTGTCTTGGAAAAAAAAAAAATCTAAAAATGTCCATTTTCCCCCGTTTGACAGTTCTATAAGCAAATTTAATTTCTGCTTGAGGAGCTTAAAAATAATTTCACTTAAATAAGCAAATACAGTAGTCTATGAAATTAAGCCCTTTTTTTTATTGTAAATGTCAAATAATTATATTAGGAATGCAAAAATAAGCCATCAGCAGGAACACAAATCCTTAGAACAAGATTGGCATTATTATTTTCTTAGCCAGTCTGATAAGAGGCAATTTTACAATAGCAATAGATGCTGAGGCTCCCACGAAGTCTAATGACAAGGCTGATTTCTAACAAAATTCTTGAGTGTAATTATGTTTTAAAAAACTGAAAATGCAATGGGCAGAATTCATGCTTGTGTGGCTTAGTAAAGTGCACTTCTGGCAACTTTACTCTGCCACACACATGTAAAGGAGATGTAAAAATGAACTGGAGGAGTGTCTTGCAAAAGTAATCTTGCTCCTTTTTGACTTTTTGGAGGAAACAAAATGTAAAATGACGTCACTTTACATCTTACCATTCCAATGTCTGAACCTCTTGGATCATAAACTAATAACTCTGCTTTCCATGCTCTTGGAAAATATCATGATCTGAGAAAATTAGTATGGGAATTTTATATTTTTTTCCTTTAAAAACACTTAAATGATTAACTGGTTAGGTATTAACCTGGGAAAATACACCCAGCAAAACCATACCTTCCTTCCTTTTCTCATGTGCTTCCCTGCAAGCAGAAAGTGTTTCTGCTAATTTATCCAAGTATTGTTTGGCTGCAAGATAGAACAGTAACAGGGCACTGTTGGCACTACTGGCAATGAAATCCCCAAATTCCTGAGGAGGGGAAGAGGAACACAGGGTACAAGGATTGGGAGTTGGGAGCTCTTTCTGACCTTTCCCACTTATGTATGCCATGAATTCCTAATATGTT
Organism: Eopsaltria australis; assembly: GCA_034509425.1. NCBI lineage: Eukaryota > Metazoa > Chordata > Aves > Passeriformes > Petroicidae > Eopsaltria > Eopsaltria australis. The sequence goes on from JAVTVJ010000531.1 coordinate 165,111, forward strand.
TGGTTTTGAAAACAAGTACCACAGGAAAGATATTAGACAACCAAAATGGGTCAAATAAGCTTATTTTATCCCCCAATTTATTATGTTCATAGCTGCAGTATACGAAACTGAGCTTCAAATGCTCTGTACCATAATGCTGTGTCCTTCAAAAAAGAGATTTGGGGGAAAAGCCAACATCACATCACCCAGTTCTCTCCAAGCAGGAGTGAGCAGCAGGCTCTGCAGACAGAGATTCCTACAGAGATTCCTACAGAGCTGGCTCCAGTGGGGTTCTGCTGTACCCTGAGTGCAGGACAGAGCCATCAGCAGAGCGTTCCAGGGTTTGTGTCCCAGCTCAGGACACGACAGGAGGAAGCAGCCCCACGTTCCCCACCTGCTCCTTTGCTTGTGTCAAACGCTTTGTCTAAAATACAATGCTAATGTGAATAATAAATTACACTGTCATGTGTGATCCTGTCAGCAGCTCCAAATTAATTAAGAATTCTCCTTGATTAAAATCTCTGACCCGTGTAGCCAGGCAGGGCAGCTCTCCTGACTCAGGTGTGCAGAGCAGCCACCAGGGCTCTGAGGACCTGAACAATGCAGAGCTGGGTGTGAGTAAACTCATCCATACACATCCAACAGCACTACTTTCATGCAACATTACCCCTGTGCTTAATCATTTATGGCTCTGAAACATAATAGCACTCAGAATTAAGAACGTCTGGGTTGAGCCTTCAATTTACTTCTACAATAGCCAAGCTTTAATTTTTACTGTCTTAATACAGCTAATTATAAGGATTTAGTTTGGGCTTTTTAAAACCATTTTTAATGTTCACCCTGCATACCCTGTACATATGTACTCATCTATTTCTTCAAAATCTCTATCACCATATTCACTGGGAAAAAATATGCAGTTATGAAAACTAAAAGAGATGGAGCTTGCACAGAAATTAAGCTTTCTTTCCAAAATTCTCTAACTTGAGCACCAAATACATTTTATTTTACTGAATTCTGTGCAGTTCCCACTGCACAGGCTGTTAAAATCAATTATAAACCCAGCAGAACAGTCAGAGCACACAAACACTCACTGGTTTCAGTGGCTACAATAGTGATGTTGTGCCACGTGCTGGTTTCTCTGTCCAGGGGTGTTGCCAGGGTTATTTTGCCATCCTCTGCGTTGATGTTGAACTGTCTCTCAAGGTCAGTGTGGCGATCAATGGAAAACCTGCAAAACAGACATCCCTGTAATCTACTTAATGAAGTTGGTGTAATCCATACAGTCACACAGATAATTTAGGGAGCCCTCTGAGAGCTGCAGTTTTATAGCCAAATGGATTGAGAAGCTCAATAGCATAATAATTTAGAAGACAAAATGACAAACTGAAGCTAAAAAAACTTAATAATTATTGCCCAAGGAGTAATTAGCTGTATACTCAGTGTGAAGGTCGTAAAGTGCCCTCAGGTTCACTGGGTAGCATCTCTGAAAAACGGTGCTGATCAAGAGTTAATTACACAATCCATCACATTTATTGGACAGTTTCTATGGTATTTCACAGTAACTGATGATAATTTCAACAGTAATGTATTAAGCCACAAAAGTGGTGGGCTTTGTGGTTATTTTTTAAAAGGGCTGAATAATATTATCTCACCAATAAATTTCAGATTAACGAAGCATGAACGATTCACCAAATGCATTACTTGCTTATGGTTCAAGCAGCTCCATAGGCAGAGCAGAGAATCACCATTTTTTTTCCTATAAAACACTACAAATGCTGGAGGCCTGATTCTCTCATAGGTTGGCATCACTGATTTTTAACCAAACAAGTTCCATCTGACAGGTGGCCAGAGTTTGCAAATGCGACTGTCCAGGTAAATTCTGCAGCCCAAGCAGGGGCAGCCTGACAAGGAGCCAGGGATGCAGTGGATTGCTCCAACGGTGCATTAAGCAGGATGATGATTTAAAGCTCAGCTCCAGATCCCCAGGAAAGCTTTTATGTTTGTCCATCTGCACAGAGTTATTTTATTAATGAATTATTCGCCAAAAGAAACTAAATCACAAAATTGAGCCTTCAGTTTCTTGACAGGGAAGGAAGAGGAAGAGGGAGTTGAGTGATAAACTATTGATATGGTTCAACAGAAATTGACTTCAAGGGGTTTTACTGAATCCTAATTGTGGATTTATATAAAAGCCTTTTAAGCCTTTGTGTGTGTGTATTACAGAAGTTACCAGCATTCACTGGCAGTTTTTACATCTGTTCTGCATTACAGCAAGGCACAATAGGTTGAGTTAGGATATGGTTTCAAACTCAATTACCCTATGGAGTGGCCAGAAAAGTGACTCCAGACTCTCACTTTCTCATCACTTTTCTACCTTTCTCAAGCAAGCTGTTAAAATTCCCCAATAAAAGAAAAAAAACCATATTTTTCTACAGTGAGAATGGCAGAGTTATCCGAAAATCAGCTTTTCCATTCTGGTTTGTGCTCTATCAGAAGTAATTTCCAAAAAAATTCTGATTTGGAGGTCCCTTTATACAATACTACAATAAATATATTCCAATGAACTCAAACTCATTCCAGCCTAACACAATTGATTTTAATAGACACAGCATTAGGATCTGATTTCAAAGCTTGGGATTATTGTATTCATCCTTTTAAAAATTTAGTTTATTATTTCAGTATCAGATATTTCCATATTTAGAATGAAAGTTACATTGCAATTAGATTATTTGTGCAACACATTCTGGAAGATACAGCTCGCTTTCAAAAAGACTTCTAAATGATGAAAATTTATCAAAATCTCAAAGTTTAAGTGTTTAAATACTTCACTGCCAGAGATCAAGGCTAACCTGATCACACTGGTAAGGCACTTAACAACCAATGGATTTAAGAGGGAAAACCCCAATTTAACTAGGAAATGGGATTTGTTAGCTATGTACTTGTTTTGTTTGAAACTCTGAGAAGAACTAGTTTAACTCATCTATGACTAGTTTGGTAGGAAGAGTACCAGAAAAATATGAAGCCAAATTCCAAATATCTGTGCTGAAAGCTGGGCACATGCATCTGTATTTGGACATTTAAGTAAACTGATTTTCTCGTGAGCTCCACATACTCAGCTCTCGATGGTTTAATGGGAATTGCACTAAACTCAGCACTTCTGAAAATCAGGTCACAAGTGGAAGAATAAAGCTGTAGGTACTTAACTTCAGGCAATCATTTTTGAAAATGGATCTTAACCGTATTTTGATGTCTCCCTACTTCCAATTAAAGTTTTAGAAGTAAAATTCTGGTACTAGTGAAGTTAGTAAAAAATACCTTACAGCCTTTCCCAGGTTTAAGATTTCACTCAAGAAAAGACAGCAATCAGCTCTTTTCAAGAAGTCGTCCCTTAAAACTGTCTTTTCATTCTCGATTTCTATGTAATGATGCTGAAAGAACTCTCCTGATATTAAACATACGTGAAATTTTTACAGTCCACAAACAAAATAAAATGTGAAATGCTCATAATGCTATTCAGTGTTTAGTTGATCTGGGCTTGACATAAATTCCACTGAGGGAAGACACAGTTTTTCTCCAAGGATCAATCCTTCCTTAAACTTCCACTCACGGCCTTCCTGCCATGAAGGTTCTGAAGTTATAAAAGAGGGAGTGACACATTTGTGGGTTTATTATATCACATTTCATCTCATCCAGCAGTATTTATTCACTAAACAAACCCAGCAATTCAAGAGGAAACATTTTTAACATAAGTTGCGTGTCTTTGCGAGACAACAAAGAGGTAAAACCCTCTCCTGATTTTAATTTGATAAATATTTGTTACAAAACCAAAAAATAAAATCCGCAGTGTCATAAACCTGGGAAAACTAATGGTACATTTGCAGTTTCCTTTTCATGATAATGGAGTTGTAACTCTTTTTAATGGGAATGCATTGTCAGATCCATAAAACATACATAAAACATATATTTCTCTAAAAATGAGAAGGGAATATCTTGGGAAATAATATCTTTTGAAATTGCCATAAAGCCAGCAGAGGTTATTGGGAAGTTTGGGTTAGTTTATGAGTCTGCTATGGCAATTATAGGAACAACCCCACAGTGGTTTCACAGGAGCCTGGAAATGATTCTCAGTCCTGCTCTTGCACTGTTGCTGTTATGACTTCATTTAATGTACTCCTTATTTGCACCGATGTAAATAGGAGCAGGAATCCTTTTCTTTGCTGCTCCTGCTGAGATTTAAACCCCAACACTGCCAGCCCAGGAGTGGTAAATCTCCATTTTTATTAATGCCAGGCAGATTGGACAGGGTACTTAATGACAGATAAACAACTGCACCATTGGGGAGGCACAAAATATTGGATGTGGGTTTTTAAGGCCTGCTGTGAATTAAGAAAATGATCAACTGCTGCCAAAGATGAAATCTCTGCTGAAAGGAATGGGGAAAACCTGCTCCAGTGAATCTTCTCTCTCCACAGAGAAAGCCACTGAAGGGCAGTGATTTATAGGAGGGCAGTTGCAGTATAGGAGGAAAGATTATTACTCGTGCTTTTTGCCGTGTGCCTGGATCATGCTTTATCCCAGATAACTCACTGCAGATAAACAGCCCAGCATTAGAAAGTAACACCAGGAGTGAGCACTGCTGGAGCCCAGAGCTGTGAGCCAGCAGAGGATGCTCTTCCCAGGCCAGAGCTGTCCCAGGATGTGCCACCCTGCCCACAGCAACCACAGCAAAGCCTCACAGCTCAGCTGGGCTCACTGGGCCCCCTTCCCAAGGAAGAGGCACATCCAGATGTGGCCCTGACACAATCCTGGAATTACTGGGCTGGAACACAACCAACTACACATCATTTTCACAATTACCCAACTCTGGAAAGCCTTTTCACTACAGCCTTAAAAATGAGGAGGCCCCTAAGCAGCATGCACTGCACAATGGCAACCAAGGATCAAGAAGAACTTGTGCTGCTTTTTTTAAAGCTGATGGACTAGAAAAAATATCATAGAATCACTGAATATCCTGACCCACAAGGATCATTGAATTCCAGCTCCTGGCTGTGAACAGGACAGCCCCAAAAATCCATCTATGCACCTGCTTGTAAACCTGTGAGAGCCTTTGTGCCTTTAGATCAAGTGAGACAAAGATCAGACAATGCTTCATCTTTTCTAAGCAAGCATTAAAAACAAACTACTGGTGTGTTGTTAGAAATGAGGATGAACAATTTCTTTTCCTTTAAAAAAAAAAAAAAAGAAAAGAAAAGAAAAGAAAAAAGAAAATCATAGAACAATCTGAGTTAGAAAGGACCCTGAAGACCATCTCATTCCAACCTCTGCCTTGGGCAGGAACACCTTCCACTAGACCATAAACTTCTTTCCAGGCTGTCTTTTATAATAATTTTTCTAAATTCTTTAAGATTTTACGCTTTTACTCAATTACCAGACTCTTCCCATGCTCAGAGATATCCAAGTTTTATTTCATTTGTGGCACTGCAATCCTCTGAATGTGTGGAGCCTTTGTGTGCCAGACTAATGCAAAGCAGACATGGTATTGGGAGCACAGAAGGTGATTCAGATTTTGTTTGTGCTGCCTGGCTTTTTATAACAAATGTACACAGTAGCTCTGCCTAAGCAAAATATTGATAGAACAGATATCTATTGAAAAATGTAATTTCCTTGAAATACAATTCGTTGTTGCCTGCTAAAATTCTGCTTTGAAGGAAAAAAACAAGGCATTTAAAAAAGGCCAGGCAACACTGAACACTAAAACAGCCCATCAGTTTTAGAACAGCTTGGTGTAATTTTTCAGATTTTTAACTAGAGTTTAATATTTTTGAAATTGAATCATGGAACATATGCATAAAACCTGCATCATATACATGATATAATAACAGAAGAAACACCTAAAATGTGCATTCCAATCAATAAAACCAGTGCTTGAACATATTTCTGGTAGAACCTGCCAGGTTAGTATTTTGTTCCAAACTTAAAGGAAAAGAATTGAATTTCTGCTCCCTCTTTGTCTCTGACTAGTATTTTTTCTCCTTCAATAGTAGAATTACTAACTTGGAATACTTTTCTTTTTGTCCCTAAAATATTTTTTATGCAAAAAAATGGAAAAAAAAAAAAAAGATTGAGCTTTCTAGAGCTCTCCCAGATAAAACCAAATTAATCAGGTAAGCAAACAAGAGCAAAAAAGTTGCATAGAAAATTGAGCTCTGTATATGCCTTAATTAGCTATTGAGCCAATATTGTAGGAAAAATTAAATCTTACAAAGTACTGTATCTATTACTTTAAAAATATTTAAATCATACTAATAAATTAACTTGTTTTAAATGTAATGAATTTTGGCCAATTCTGTTTCATGTATGCTAAGTGTTTTTATATGACCTAATGAGCAATAACATTCTAACTCAGTTTACATACACAAAATATTTTGTTTTCAAAAGTTTGAAGGTCTCCTGATTTATAAAACGATGAAAAAGTAGAAATTAGGTAAATCTTTCACTCAGATCCATTTTTTGGGCTTGAACAGAATAAAGAGGCTCAGTTTTAGAACAGAGGTAGGTTTGTAGATGATGTAAATTATTAAGAGATTGAGGAAGGTGAGAAAGGAATTCCAGGGCAGAAGAACAAGAGTAGAAAACAGCCAAGGTGAAAGAGAAGCAGGGGTGAAGCCAGGCTGGGATGAGGAACAGAGGGGAGGGGGAAGAGGCAGAGCCAGGACTAAGCCAAGAGCAAAGCAGAGCAGGGCAGAGAGAAGGAGCCGAGGATCAATTGGAAGAGAAATTGCTCTGGAGCTGGAATGAAGGAAAGGCAGCCAACCTGCTGTCACCATGGCTGGTCTCACACACCTTTCAGAGGATCCTTTTTGTATCAGCAATGCCTTTTTCGCAGACACCAGTGGGCAGCAGCAAGAAAATCAGGGATGGAACCACCTCTTCAGCTGTGACAGATCAAACCCTGCAATTCTGTGGCATTTTTGTTTAGAAATCTGTGGTAGCTGATGCTGTGTTTATCTGCTTTTGAAAGTCTGATTTAGAAATGAGAATCACAGAATCAGAGGATATCTTGAGTGGGAAGGGACCCACAAGGATCATCGAGTCTGACTCCTGTCCCTGCCCAGACCCCCCAACAATCCCCCCTGGGCATCCCTGGGAGCTCCTGGAGCTCTGGCAGCCTCGGGGCTGTGCCCATTCCCTGGGGAGCCTGGGCAGTGCCCAGCACCCTCTGGGGGAAGCAGAACCTTGCCCTGATCTCCAAGCTGAGCCTGGGCAGTGCCCAGCACCCTCTGGGGGAAGCAGAACCTTGCCCTGATCTCCATCCTAACGCTGCCCTGCCCAGCTCCAGCCTTCCCTGGGTGCTGTCCCTGGCCCAGGAGCAGAGCTTGGAGCTGCCCCTCGGAAGAAAGTTGTATAAAACTCAAACATACTCCCCAACATATTCACACACAAGTTCTAAAGCACCCAAACATGTTGGCAATTCTGAATTTCTGATTCTGAAGATACTATGCTGTGATATGCAACATGTAGGGCCTTTACACAAAGGTTTAAAGTCTGGCTCTGTAACAAACCTGATGGAAGTGACAATGATTAGAAAATGATAGTGATAGAAAATGATGGATTATAAAAACTAACATCATCCTCCTGATGCTGCAGATGACTTGCCTGGCTTGAATTCCCCGAGGCAGCAATGCACAGTGATGATTACTATTAAATAGACTCTCTCCCATCTACTTTTGCTATGAATTGCACGTTTTGGTGTTGGTTTTCCTGATGCTTTTACCAGGCAGTACTACACAGAGCAGAATGTGCCAAGGGGGAGGGGAGGATGTGTGCTCATGAAATGAGATAAAATCCACTGATCTGATCAAACTGGAATAAAAGATTTTGTTCAAATTAGATCAAAAAGCGAAAATATTATAAACTGAAGATGCAAAAGCCATATGGACATAATCATCTCTGACTTTGTATTTTTAAACCAGGAATGGGTTTAGACAAAGGAATACAAAATATGTTTTGACAACCTTACAACTGCATGGCACAAACTCAGTATTGTTAGTTCAGCCACTACTGGATTATTTAAATTCACTGCAGAGATACACTGTGATGATTCAACCCCATCCAGCCTCATCTCTCATAAGAACCACACACATTTCTTATTTTCATTGCATTCCTGTTTCATAAGACTGCTCCTATGGCAAGGAGCATTCTGGGGACTTTGAAAATGATCTGAACTGATAAATCCAACATCATAAACCAAATCCTATGCAGGCATTTTCACAGAAACAGAACGGCATGGGAGCAGTCACGCAACGAGGGGGGAAAAACACCTGGGATCTGCCAGTCAAGAGCACTTTAAAGCAGCCCTACCTGATAGGGCTGGAAGACACGTCGGGGTCATGGGCTGTCACCTGCCCCAGCACAGAGTTGAGAGCAGCATTCTCATGCACTTCCAGAAGGTAGGTGGGTGAGGAGAAGACGGGTGGCTCATCAGCGTCCTCCACCACGATCTTCACGGTCGCCGTGTCCTTGAAGGGTCCCCCGCTGAGGAAGCGAGGGTCGATGTGGATGTTGGCTGCCTCCACCTTCAGAGTGTAGGACTTTTTGGTCTCAAAGTCCAGTGGCTGTGGAGAAGGACCAAGATAAATGTCTTTCAGTAATGACCACAGAGAAGGAGTGGTCGTAATGATGATGGATGGGAGTTATGAGAATTTTTAAGCGCACGGAATGAGTTTTCATGCAGTCACTTCCCTCTCCCAGAAACCCAACCTCCAGATTTTCCAGGCACAGACTGGTATCTGTTTATTCACCAGCCTCAGAGAAAACAGCACTGTTTCTTTGTTTTCCACAAGAAATTTACTGAAATATTCTCTCTCATGAATTATACCATTACAATTACAGATCAGACAAATACTACAAATTTGTTGGGGATGACATGAGTTGCATACCAATAATGCACTTCATCAGTGCTTTACTGGTCGGAAATAAGAAAAAAAAATTAAACTGGCTCCACAAAGAATAAATATTTTATGACTTCCAGAACAATGTGAGAAATGCAAAGAACTAGCAATTATTATTTGTTGGACAGGAGAGGCAAAATGTAGAGCTAATCATATAAGAAAATACTTCAATATTCTTGCACTACAAGGACCTCTGTATTTCAGTTTATAGGAGTAAATGAGATAGACATCTCTCAGGAATTTTTTTAAACCCCAGCAATTTTCTTTTTTTTTCCTTTTTTTCCCCCCACAGACAGAATCACAAAACAAATTACTTTATTCTATCAATATACCTGCCATGTCACCACTGTTTCCACTATTTTACAGTTCCATATTAACTCATAAAAGATGAAAACTCAGTGGATTTAAGGGACTGAAATACCAAATAAACCCCAAATCTGTGACACTTTTGAGTGTTAGACATTTTCATTATGGGAGATTCAAGTTTGTGTCTTGAAGCACATCAGTATATTCACTATATAATTCTCTTGTGTCTCACAACGATTCAAATTTCAAAGATGCAAATTGCCAAGCATTGGAAAGATATTAAGATTTGCATTATAATGTCTGAGGGATAAAAAGAAGAGGACATAGACACTCTGAATCTGCAATGCAAATACCAGCAAGAGCACAAACAGGAATCTTCAGGAAGTCTGTCAAAGCCTTCCATACGGATATTTTCAAATTCTGTTGATTTTTTTCAGGTATGAATCAAGCCCTAATGGGATTTGCTCTTTCTCACAAATTCTAGTAAACACAAGGAAACCTTGCTTCTTTAGCAGCTCTTAAATTAGTAAGCTTTTGAAATTATGAATGGGGATTTATAAATCAGCATATTCACAATTTGCCAATCATGGCTCCTGTAGCACTTTTTCAATTGCTTTTCATATGCTTTACAGAGATGACAGCACCCCAATACATTTAGTCATGCCTAATCAGAATATCATATTGAAAATTTACTCAGCATTGTCTAAAGCCCATGATTTTATGCTGAAGAAAATCTGTTGGTGAGCAGCACCCTCCATACATCATCTACTGGAGTAGAACCAAAATTATTATTGCTGTCAAAATGAAAATATGAAGCAACATTATGGTAGAGACTCAGTTATGAAATAAAGCCAAGGCAACTGGGGCAAAAGGCTAATTGCCTCAGCTTACAGGAGAGGCCACAGCACACAATAAATAACAGTAAGGAAGAGCTGGGATGTATATCATAATTTTCTCTTTAGAAAAACAAATGTAAATTTAGATAAATATACACCCATTTATTATAAATCTACAGTGCTGACCTACTCACTGAGACAGGAGAAACACAAAGTTTTGACAGGCAATCTGCCTGACCTCTTTAACGACAGGTACGAGTGGAATATTAATTACCTGTGCTCACTGGATTCACCTTTTCTCACCGGAATATCGTGGTTTGGGTTTTGTTTATTTTTTTTAAATAAACAAAGATTCATTTAGGGTGTTCTATGCTATGCAGTTAAAACCCTCTCTGCCACTGTTATAAACTATATTCATATCCTTTTTGAGAACACAGCATGAGAAACAGCTTTTTCGCCTTCCCTGGGAAATAATGACAACTAAATCTGCAATTAATGTTTCCTTGGTTTTACTAGAGGAGTTTTGTTCTCTGCTTCCTCTCCCTGTATTTGTGCACATAATTGGGTGGTGTATTTGTAGTGTACATGCAAATACCTCACCTTGCACACATCAAGACTGTACAAGCATAGAGAAGGTGCCATGGTTTTCTTTAGGGCCCAAATTTGGCACTTCTCACGTGAAACTACTGATCTCCTTAATAAAATTCACTGAAATCCCTGTTCATTGAGTGAAGACAGTTCAACATGAGAGAAGGTACAAGACTAAGCTCTCACACATCAGGTAATTTAATTAATACACCGTGATTTATTTTTCTCTGAACAGCTATACAGGAAATCAAATAATTGAGAGAAGTTATTTGATGAATACCAAGATTTTACTGAAGTTTAAACTACCACCAAAGTGGAATCTAATCTACTCTTCTCCTTTGGAATCAAGGGAGCAAAACATGCAAGATGTGACCACATGGGAGCCTGGGTAAGATTAACACATTTCCAGCACCCATGGATGTCTCCCCAGGTGCCACCTCAATGAAAATTCAGAGGGACATGGCCAATACACCCCTTTTCACCACTCCACTGGCTTGACACTTCATCCATAAAGAAAAGAATCCCTGGAAATCCAGCATCTCACAGAGTAAAGCCTGGCAGGGTAGTTGTATGTACAATAAACATTTATGTTTTTAACAGAGACAAGATTTACCTTTCTCACTCTAATAATGCCGTCCTGAGTTTGGGCATCTGTAGTAATCTCAAATATATCCATTCCATCTCCTTCAATAATATCATAGGATGATTTAGCATTTTCTCCAATATCCAGGTCGTTTGCTTTCACCCTTCCTATTGGTTCACCAAGAGCAACATCTTCCATTACTGAGAAGTGATACAGACCTTACAAACAAGAGGAAAAGACTGAACATTACAGCTGGTCCCAGTGTCCCCTGTGTGCTCTTCAGTGTTTACACATCCCCAACACCAACTCTTGAGATGTGCAACTGATCCAACCCCCATTTACACAAGTTATTGACTGAAAGCAGCAGAACGTGGTCCTCACACAAGAAAATTCACTTTACTGTAGGTCAGTGTCCTTTCCACTCCAGCACTCCCCTTCTCCTGTTTTGTGTTGGCAAACACAAATATTGAGCTCCCTTCAACACTGCAGAACTTACCTTTTTATACAGATGTTTGATTGACAAGGAGTTACAATTCAACCAAGAATCTTTGGCTTTTACTCCCCAGAAAACTGGTCTAATACTTGAAAAACTTATTGTGTGAACACTCATATAACTTCAAATTACTACATAGCTTCAAATATTTACTACTTTTTAAAATGCAATTTGATTTTGTTTGTTTAAGCCCTTCCACATCCCTTCTGTGGTAAGAAACTAATCAGGAAACATTCAAGGAAACTCCCAAATTTGTTTTTTATTGGAAATGATAACTTTTGATAACTATCATTATTGTGTTTATTATTTGTTGTAGAGTTAGACTAAAATCCACTAGAAATTGCTATTCAAATTGTCAGCATTTCATTTTTTGTTACACCTGCTTCAAACCTTTTAAGCTAAAAAGCATCAAAAATCTATTTAGATATATTATTCTAGGCAGGAATTTTATTAAGGCAAAACCCAAAACACCCATTTTCTTTTGTATCTCCCTAACATGTTCCTAACAGTACTCTAAAAAAAAGAAGACACACATTTTACACCTAAAATTCTTTCTGGAGTCCCTATATTTCTACCTCTTTGTAATTTACACTTATTAAAGCTAAGGTTAATACATGATCTAATCAAATGAAATGCTGCTCAGGAGTTAAAATAGGCAAAAAGAATTCAAGGATACTGGAGGAGACCATTAAAACAGTTTTTGACACAGGATTCTGGCCTTGTTCCTCTCTGTCTTCCCTGTTGTTCTATGACAACCTGTTAAGTGCAGGCAATAATTTTCCAAAAACAATGTTCTGGAGTTCTTGCTTTACCTGTTGTAGCTGATTGCAGTAGCAACACTTGAAAAGATGAAGGAAACAGTGAGGAATTCACAAATACATGTATTAGCTACACAATCAAGTCCCAAAGTGGCTCGTTTTTAATGTTTCTAGGCTAAATTATTAGAGATAATTTGGAGATCATCAAGATTCCTCAGAACATCCATAATGGCTCAAAAACAATGAGCAGCCAAAGCTATGAAGTGCCTTGGGAGACTAAATTATGCGTTCATTATTTACACTGCTGTCCACACTTTGTGGTTTGAATCTCCAGGCACAGCTGATTGCATTGTTAAGCTGAAATTTTGCTCTCAGATTTATTAAAATAGTCTATAAAATATTAGGAAAAAGTTAGAAATTATGATGCAGCTGACTCTTTTACACAACTTCCTCTCCAGAATTATGAATTGTGTCATAGTGCTGAGCTGACCAAAATATCCACACTGGGCATCTCTGAAAGCCCTGGGTTTCCACAGCACTGCACAGTTCTTCTCATTACAATTCTGTGGTAAACTGCCAGGTTAAAAACTTTGGTGACTTATAAAACGCCTCTAAAATTATTTCAGAGAGATCACAGAAGTAGTGAAAGTTCATCTTTTTCATTTCTAAAACCCAGGAGGCTAACACTCTGAAATCAAACCATAAATATACATTTCTGTCCTGCCTGGAAACAATAACCCGATAAAACACCCTGTTTCCCGAGCTCATTACCATTTATTGTGCAAGCAGCATGTATTACATCTTATGAATTTCGATTTCATTCTGCCTGGGCTTATTGTAAGTTTGATCCTTTCTTATTTTCCTTTCCAGGCAAATGCAAACTGTGCTTCGACAGTGTAAAAAAAAATAAAGAAAAAAAAAGTCAGGCTTGCTCAGCTCTTGTCCAAGGGCAGAGTCATGGCTAATCTGTGGTGCTGGGCAGCCAGCTCAGAATGCTGCCTTTTAAAAGGCAGAATTTGTAATAACACCCAGCTCTAAAGTGACCATGGCTCATCATTAAAGCAGTAAAACATGATACCCAGTTAGGGTATGTGCAGGGTTCTTTTCCTAATGAATTTGCAGGATGGTCAGTGGTTATTCCCATAGGGAAGCTTGAATCCTGCACGGGCTGGAACAGCTCCAGAGGCAACTCCTTTCTCATTGCTGCAGGAAAACCCATCCAGGAGCCAGTGTATTCCAGGGATGATAATGCAGCCTTGTGATGCCCCCAGGCACAGTGTCACTGTGCCCAAAAGCCCTGGGAAAGGGCAGTTCCACCTCCCCATGCTGTGCTGCTGGGCTGCCCCCAGTCTGGACCAGCTGTGCTGCAGATTCTCGGGTCAGGTTTTTGCCCTATTGGCAGCCAAAGGCTTTTTGAGGCAGTGCTGGTACAACACAAAAGCCAGGTAAGCTGGCAAAGGAAGGTCTGTGCTCCCTGAGTTGGAGGCACAGGGCACTGCAGGAATAAAAGAGACATCCCCCTGCAGCCTGGTGATAGAGTTCATGTGCAGACACTGCATTGTGATGGCAATTGTTGGGAAACACAAGCACAGAGGGGAAGGCAATGCAACGGAACGTGAAGTAAAAAAATTATGCATTTCCTGCTTTTTGAGAGAAAACCTTTTATTGTGCAGAGTGCTTATCAGTTAAAAACCACTAAGATGAGGTAATAAAATTTATTCTTTGAAAATAAGCTTTTGCCTCTGCTTGTTTATATTAGATTTCTCTCTCTCTCTCCATCTCTACGTACATTTTCTACAGGATATAGATGCAGAGTTATCATATGGAGCACTAGGACAAACCCATTTTACTCTGTGTCCTCAGAAGAGGGCGAAAGTGGAGTTCAAATCATCCATACATGGAAAAAAAATAATTTTTTGCTGGGTTCCTGAGCACCTTGATAGAAAAACATACTTCTAAGAAAACAAAAATTATGCAAAATCTAGATAGAGGCTCAAAAAGCTTTTAACTTTCATTTTCCAGAACAAGCTGGATAAAATGGTAAGTTTCTAACAGTGTATTAGATTGCACCTGTTCCAAATAAAATCAATCCAGTCATTATGCTCATTCTTCCTCTTTTTTTTTTTCTTTTTGTCTTCATCTTGGAAATAGACTACAAAGCTTGCAGAGAATCTCAGCAGGATGCCAAATCATTTTAACCTAGCTCAGCAAGATACCCATTGGAACCACAGTAGAAAATATGGATTTTGAATTAAAGATCAACAATTATCTAGATTCAGACTTATCTTCTTTGTTTTCTTCAGTATTGCCTAATTAGTCAAGGCTTTATTCCTTTTATCTATGTGTCTTTTACTGGCGGTGTCACTTGTCTGCATGAGATGGAAGCAACAAAGCACACAGAAACAACTGCACTGAGAGGAAATAAATCTGTTTGCAGGAGTCTCCAGGCCCTTTTGGGTGGATGTGAGAGGGATAACAAGGGAGGCAGAGATCTGTGTACACTGTTGTGGGCTAAATTCCCTCTTTCCTAAGCTCTTAATCAGGGAGAGGACTATGAACTTTTCTTTAGCAACAACATTTTTTAAATTACATTAAAAACCCAGGCAATATGAAGATCTAAAAAAAAAAATTTAAAAATCCCCCAAGAACCAACACTATAAAACCTTCTTATACAGGAGCACACACACACATAAAATGGCACTTACTTTGTGCAAACTTAGGAGGATTGTCATTCACATCAGTCAGTGTAATTGTCACTGTTGTAGTTCCAGAGAGTCCACCCATATGTCCTCCCATGTCCTTTGCTTGGATGACCACAAAATATTCTTCTTTGGCTTCTCTGTCCATGTTGGGAAGAGCTGTTTTAATTATAGCTACAATAATGGGGGGGGAGAAACAGTCAGGTACAGACACAAATTCAGTTTGCAGCTGTTTTTATGGGTATATGCAAATATTGGTATACAAAAAATGTCAAAGGTCCAGGCAGGTTGTCCTTTAATACAAAAAGATGAAGAAGAATTTGAGATTTTGAAAAAAAATTACATTAGAGGTCACCTACCTTGATTTAATTAGAAGTGCACTGAGACTGTGGTTCAAAACCCTAGATTTAATCATTGCTGTGATTCATATTTGTTTTACATTTTATTCCTGGAAAAATTCTTGGTTTCTGCCCTACCTCCCACAGAAATCCCAAACAGAAGACAACCACACAGAAAGCTGACTCTGTGAACACTGTTAACCACATCTGTTCGGAGTGTTTAAAATAATTTAAACCCAAACCCAGTATTTCATCTGTTCTTGTGTAAATTGCAGGCTACAGTTGATCTGTTCAGACTGTTTAAAATAATTTAAACCCAAACCCAGTATTTAATCTGCTCTTGTGTAAATTGCAGGCTACAGTTGATCTCTTTAGTCTTGAACTGAGAGCCTAAACTTGAACAGAAGGGCAGACTCCACTGTCCCTGCTCCAGGGGGGTCACCTGTGGCACAGCGACCTCAGGAAGCTGCCATCACCCACTCTATCAGGTTAGAAGCTTTTAAACCCACTGAAGTTAAATGATCTGCTGCATATCAAAATATAAAATGTCAGTGGGCTGAAGGAAATATCAACAAAGGACAGCCCAGTTAATTCCAGGGCCAGATCCACTGGAAACTCCTGTAGATTTCATGGACATGCAGGAGAAGAAATTACTAAACCATTTTTTCCTTCCAAAATTTTTCCATCTCTAATGTGCTGTTATATTCACAATATGTATGGAAAGTGCCATACTAAATGTTTAATGGTAAATTTAAATAGTGCTCATAGCAGTTTAGTGAAGTCCACCATAATAGCAAGATCATAAATGGACTAAAGAAGCCCCACTAAACCTAGGGAAAACAATTCAAAATAGTCAGGTGAAATCTGGCTTTTTCTCTTTAAATCAATTTTTAAAAAATTTCAATTAAGAAAGGTATCATTTTTGCTTGCAGACATTGACATTAAATCAACAGGTCTTTGTTTTAGTTTTGCTTTCTCTGTTGGGATTGGAGTAGTTGTGGAAGTTCCATCCATCTCTTACTCTTTTGTGTGGCACAGGTTCTACCAACCAAGCTTTTTAGAAAAGGCACTCTGGCTGAAATGCTGAGACCACCTATTCATGTAGAATAAAGAAATATTCTTTTTGCATTAATAGAGATGCCTTTTGGTAAATTCTAAAATTTGCCAATTATAAAGAAAATGCTAATATTTATTAAATATCCATTTATAGTTAACAATATAATACTAAGAACCTGATCAGACCTTCTTTTCATGGCTGAGGACCACGCTAAGAGCAAGGGGGTGGGAAGCATTTAGAATAAAGCAATACACTTCCTCCATAAACCACCAAATATAACATGAGAACACTCCTGGAACCTACACTCTTGTAATTTTTTTTCCATAGAATATTTCCGGTGGTTGTTGCCTCACATATTTTATAATTCTGGAGGAAAATGAAAACTCTGCCTTGTGTCTGCAGCAGCCAAAGCAGAGAAATCTCTTGTTCCTGAGGAACTCAGAGCTGCAGGAGGGGATGTCTGGAGAGCAGCAGGTCCAGCCCCCTGCCAAGGAAGGGTCACCTGGAGCAGGTGACACGGGAACATGTCCAGAGGGACAGGAAAACCCACAATTAGTGAGTTTTTATTGCAGCACTGTGAATAAAAAGCCCACGGTGAGTGGTGTTTGGAGCCTCAAGGCCAATGGCACAGCAGGAGAAAGAGCCTCAGGAGGGAGCCCACATTGTTCTGCCTCACACTGAGGAAAATGCTTGTGTTAAGTTTGCTGAGGGAAAGCAGGGCGACAATAAACCCCATTTATCAGATTTGATAGGTGCAAAATACAGTCAGTGAAAGAGTAGGGTCATTTCCTCCATGGCAGCCTGGGTAAGGAAAGTAAATGATGCTTAATTCTAAAAGCATTTGACACTTGTGGCTGGTTTGGGCTGACTGGGTTACTATTGATGAATAATAATGATGTGTTCTGCAAATAAGTCCATTGTTATAAGTGAAATTACTCATAAAAAGCATTCTAATGCAAATCTAGGCTATCAGAATTTGGTCCACATTGATTTTTTTTCACTAATAGAGCAAATCGAAATATCAATGAACCCTTATGTACTAAACATACTATACTTCATCTCCATTATAATTTTTAGGCAGGGTTTTGTGTTTGTTTGGGTTTTTTAACCTAATTTACATAGTTAACTCTAGTCTACAGATGAGTTTTGTGAGATGCCATATTTTGTATTCTGCAGTTTCCACTGAGAAAAGTCAATTATTTCACTAAAGTGATGGTTTTTTCCTAGACAGGTATTTTAATTTGTCTCTTGATGTATTGAACAGTTCAGCCCTTGTCTGTGGTTTGAAATACATCAGGCAGATTAAATACCTTTAGAAGTGCCAAAATAAAAAGTAAAATTTTGGCTTTTAAGACATAAAAATTTTTGGGTTTCTTTTTTCTGTATAAAGGTACTAACACAAGCTGTTGTTTCAATACTTTTATACATATCTGCTGTCACAGACCATAAACCACTTGCCAGAAGCTGAGTCAAAGTCAAGTTTCAATTTCAAACACAATAAAAGGCTAAAAAGCAGTTTACTGTTTAAATTACTCTAAGAGGAACTGAAGGTTTTTAAGCACCAAATCTATCCAAATTACACGGGCTGATTGCTACCACTACATTCAGAATCTATAGAATTGGGGTCAGCAGCAGGGAAGTGTTGATATCTCTTAGGAGGCAAATTTATAAACACCAAAAAGCTCCATCCTCATCTATTGTGATCAAGACAAATGCAGGCTAAGAGAGTGCTGCATAGAGAATCTCAAGGATATTTATTTGTTGTTTTGCTTTATTCACCAGTCCTCAGGCTGGGCTTGCAGAACCCATCTGTTTATTTTTAGAACACAATCCAGGCTCACCAAACAGCAACACACACCCAGCACACAGAACATTAACTCACTGAGCATTCAACCTGCTCTGCTTCAGTTCGACCCAGAAACAAATGGAGAATAAAATCATAATCACTTTCAGCATGCAGTGATGGATGAGAAGGAGATGTGCCAAACAGGAGTAGTTCAAAAGGGAGAGAATTACCATAAACTAATGTAAGGCAGGTAGATGCTTGTTGGGAGATTGTATTCAGAACAGTTATCAATGGCTTACTGTCAAATGGAGAGATGGATGACGTGGTTCATGGGGTTTGTTCTGCTCCTAGAATCATTCAATATTTCCTGAATGCCAGAAGGCAGGGAGAACTTATCAAGCCTTTCAGATGACACAAAGTTGGGAGCCTTAGCAAGTACATGAAGAACAGGATTAGAGTCCAAAACAATTTTCACAATTTGGAGATTCTAAAATAGCAGGATGCAACTCAATTTGGCAAGTAAAAAGCATTTTGCGTGAGGGAAACAATTAACTTCCCAATTACAATAGAGCAGATGACTCACAAGACAGAAGAGAATGTGGAGTCAAAATGAGCTGAATGTGAGACAACAGCAATTTGCTGATAAAAATGCTCCAGCATTTCCTGGTGTATTGCTTAGTATGTTATGTGGAAGAGCTGTGGAATAATCTTTCCATTGCACTCACACAGGTGAGGCTGCAGCTGAAACAGTGTGCCCAGTTTTGAAAAATATTGATTTATATGGTCAGGGAAGTGTAAGGAAAGCCTTTACAGCCAAATATGTAAAAATTACTGGGAAATACCTTCCTTTTCCACTGGGGATAAGAGAAGAAATAATGGACCTAAAATATAACCCCAAAATGGGTTTCAGCTGCACCAGGAGAGATTTCAGTTGAACATTGGGGGAGTACTGACAGAAGGATGCCTGGAGAATTTGCAGTGTTCCCATTCCTGCAAGTTTTTAAGAATCTCAGTCAATCATCTGCCAAGAATGGGAAAGGAAAATCCTGATCCTTTTTAGGACCAAGAGCATTCACTGCATTCTCACTCAAGGTTCCTTCCCTCCGTATCTAAGTTAAGGCTTTTTCTCCTCATATCCTGAAATAATTCCCAAACCTCACTGCTATGAAAGCATTCATGTGGTACAACCACAGACCAGGCACCCCCAGAATTTCCCTGCAGATCCTCTCCCTCAGGCTGGAAAGGTCAGGAAGCAGCTTGGAAGGTGAAGAAGGCAAGAAGTAAACTATTCCTTCCAAGGGTGAAACCCCCCAGTATTGAAGTACATTTTTTTTTTTTTTTTTTTTGGCTGAGTTGCTTTTCCTGAACAGCCACGGGTGCCCCACTGCTCAAGAGCAAATAAAGCAGCTGCAGAAGGGGATTTACTTTTGCAGTGGTCCCGACTGCACACACTGAGCAATTTGCACAATCTGCCTCACAACTTGAATCAGTTAAAATGCACCCCTGGGGACTACTTTCAAAAACCTATTTGGAAGAATATACACTGTCACACTCTGAAAAAGACCAGGGGAAAGGAAGCAAAGTGGCAGAGGCTGCAGCTCGTGAAAAGAAAGAGGCAAAAAAAAGCAACAGAAATAAGGACCTGGCTTTCAGTTTGGTCTCCATTTTTTTAAGGATCTCTTTATGATAATGCTATAAAACTATACATAATAATAATTGAGCACATGGAACAAAACCAAGCAAGCACTATGCAAAATTGGAACCTGGCCCTGAAAAGCCTTTCTCAAGCATCCCATTCATCTCACACGCTTTGTTGAAGACTTCCTGCTATTTCGACTTGCACACTTGGATACTTTGGAACTTTCCCTACTTCATTTTGCAAGAGCTAAGTAATTGCTTTGATCTTCCTTCCGTGCTGAAACCTTGGTGGAGATTCTTATTAATATAACAGTCATTTAGGACCCAAACTCCTGAAAATCAATCTTGCCATTTCTTCAGAGAGCCATGAGTGGCATTCTTTGTATTCCCGTGAAGCACAGCGAACTCAGTGAGGTTTTAGCAGCCCATAAAAAAGGTTTACTTGAAGATCTGTGGAAAACCTGTGTCATAATTCTTAAAAAATGAGATCACAACTACCTTTACCTGAAGTTTAAAAAAATGTAGTACTTTGATGATGTGATGCAGGAATACTGACCCATTATTTTAAATTCTAGTTACCTTTATCATAAGCTCTTTAATTAGAATTATCATGAAATATTCAAATTTCTTGTTTGGTTTCTAAGGCCTTAGGATCTTTATTTCAGCAAGACAGGAAAGATATCTGCAGTCTCTAGCAAGGCTCCCTAACTTTCAATAAAATTTATTAATTACAGGAGTTGTATGAACTACATTCAGATCTAGATATATTTCAATTCAAAGACATTAAACAGAGAAAAAATAATTACTAGGTGAAGAATCAAATGCTATATTACATTTTATAATTCTGTGCCATTTTTGTACTTTCAACGGAGAAGTTAATAGTGTACACATTTTATTCCAATGCTTATTTTTTAAAAGTGTATGGGGAAGGTGGCATTTTTTGTTAAACAGTGACCTCAAGGTTGAATATGGTTTTATTAATTTATAAATTTATTAATTTTTTATTTTTTTTAAACCTAGGATTTATTGTATTTTCCTTTTCAGCCCATATTACTGTAATTTTTGTGGTTTCTCCACTTGTTTGCATTCTGAAGTAGACCCTGAAACTGAAATTACCTGCCTCTCTCTATGTGCATTCTGCTAAAAGAACATCCTGGATAACACCTATTATGATGCTGCCTTTTTAATTCAGGTGAACTTCTCTCTGGGTTTTAGAGAATGGGTACAAAGCTTTAAGCTCTGCTTACAAGCCATTCCCTTTTCCCTGGGACCATTTTATTGGCATGGTGAAAGGATCACCCTCTCACCAGCTGAGAACAAATGCAGTAAATAAATATTTGGCACTGCATTTACGACCTCTTTTCCTTAGGATTTTATTTGTAGCAGTCTAATAGCTGTGATTACACCAGACACTTTACAGAAAGTAGCCTTGGATTCTTTTTCAGGTGCTTTCCAGCTCCAGCTGTGTAGCTCAAATTCCTCTCTCTAATTCAGGCCCTTGAAGCACATTATTTAGATATGTTGCCCGTTTTCCTACTCAGCATGAGGAACAGTCAAGTTCAAACTACCTCACGAGCTTTCTAAAATGATAGAGCTATTGCTCTGAAATGCAAGAAATATGTGTGGTATCAGCTTTTTTTTTGTTACTGCCATTATTTGATAAACTCAAGAAGCAGAAATCGCTTCTTTCCAAACGCCAATCTGCCTTGATCTTAAGCCACTCAGCTTTACCAACTGCAGACCAGCAGAACTGTTTTCAAACGCCTCTGCAGTGATTTTGTACTTCTTTTATTAATCAGCAAGGACAGCTCTGGGTGCTGCTGAAGGGCCCAGTCCTAAATACCTGATCCATAATAGCTGCAGTTTATCCTTGCAGCTAACGAGCGAGACTGCGGGACTGACTCAGCTCCGCTCTGCCTCTGTGTCAGCCCAGCCCTCTCCTAATGGGCCGTCACCAAGACAACTCACAGGGCCACCAAACACCTCACTACAAACACCTTGACACATCTCCTCGGGTTGCACAGACTATTTAGTACACAAAGGCAAGAAAAGACTCCCAGCAGTGGGAGAACAGACTCTGCTTCCAGCACTGCGCCCGAGCGCTGGAGCGGCAGCGAGCGGCGATGAACTCCAGGAATCCCCATGTGTGCTGGAGCCACAGAGCTGCCCTTGGAATGGTGCTGGAGCCACAGGGCTGCCCTGGGAATGCTCTCTGGGCTCCATGGACCTGGGTGCTGCTGCACACACCTGCCTTCTTCTAGGGGAAGGTGTCCTTGCCACAGCAGGGGTGGAATGACATGAGCTTTAAGGTGCCTTCCAACACAAACCACTCTGTGATCCTATGCAAAGGAGTGTCTACACCCCTCTTGCTAAAGCAGAACAACAACCACCCATCCCAGTTCATGCCTCTTTTTAATATTTGAGTTAGGAGTTTACTTAACTCTAAATCTGCAGTAACTGGCACGGCCATGGCAGCAGCAGCAGTCAATAAAATGAGCTGGAAAGCGGCAGCTCAATCCACGCTCTGACTCATGTCGAACAAGTACTTTCTCTACACTAATCCCATGAGGGTTTAGATCTAAAGTATTTAGAAGCTGAACTATTTAGGAAGGCTCTGTTGAACACGAGTGAGTTCTGTTCCTAGCAGCTCATTACTTTCTCCTTACAGTAGGAGATTCCTTCCTGTACCAAAACTGATTCCCCATTTCTCTCCAGCCTGAAGTGCTTCCTTGCCATTGTATCACAAGTAATTACAAAAATAGTCCCTGTGTCTCTCTTTTATTAACACCTCTCAAATATTTGTGCAGTGATTTCATATCCTGCTTTAATCACCTCTGATCCAGTTTATACAAATTTAGTTTAATCAATCTTTCATTATAAGTAACATTCTCCTGACCTTAGCTACCCTGCTTTGAACTTTCTCAGTATCTCAGCAGAGTTTTTTTTATGATGACAGCTCTTATCAGCCCTACACACAATATTCTGAGGACACCTTGTACCATTGGGAATGAGCTGGACATTAACAGCCAGACAGAAGAAACAGCCTGAACATCACAAACATATCTGTACCTGGAAAGCTGCTGGTTTATACCCTCCTGCTCCCTCACTTGTTTTCATTCTGCTGGACTCTGATATCAGGTCTAAATAGAGGCAAGACTGCAAAGTAAAATAAAAGATCCAAACCTGGCTTCTGCTGAGTGAAGTTTTCATTCCTCCTAGGCCTGTTCATTTATGTTCTGACTTCAGGAGTTCAACACCGTGGACCAGAGAGGGTCACACACTAAATTAAAAACTCTGTTGTTTAAAGCATGTGCCCTTGCAGCTGAAAGTTAAACCAGGCATAGGAAAAAACCCCACAATTATTCACTCTCCAAAGAAATATCCACATTCCATGAGGAGAGTCTTCAGCTTGGTGGGTCTGCTGACTCTTCCATCCATCTCAGCTGTACCTCCTGGAGCCTTGGCTTTGTACCAAATGCCCATGTCCAAGATAGCAGTGCTTAAAAGCTGATCTTTTTCACCCAGAATAAGGGCTTGTGCTCCACCAATCCCATGAGCTTTGCTGTAATTTGCCTTGTAACTGTATTTCAGGTGTGTGTAGGAGTGACATTATTTAAGTTCATGTGAAATGTAAATAAGTCAGACACAGCTGAAAATGTATTTCCTCTGCCATCCCTATATTGTAGAACACAGTGTCACTTCATATTACTTTCCATTATGATAATCATATTTTAAAGCTGACAGTCATGATTTAATATCCTTGAAAAAGCTTAAAAGTGAGAAGTGTACTCCAGCTACTTTTAGCAGTCTTGAGGAACCCCCTTTTCCCAGCATTTGGATTGTCATCATTTGGATTATGGGAATCCATACAACTCGTGTACCTTTATAAATAAAACACACTAGGCAGGGAGCCTGGCATCAGTTACTGAGATGGAACCATAATGATATAAGGAATATATTTCAGCCCACCATGAGTTTTGTTACTAATCTGATGCCATCACGTTGTAAGTTTTGTCTCTCATAGAAAAAAATCTAAAGCTGTATCTTTGTCATGTATTATTTATATCCACTCTCTATCCAACAAACCACTGGTCATAATAAAATTCACCTACAAAAAAAAGCAAAAAATATTCCGAACAAGCCATCAAAAAAGCATTTACCCTAAGCCACATTCAGAGCACTGAGTGTAAAATAACTTCCGAATTACCTCCTTTCATGTGTCTATAACTCTTACAGAAGAACTTGCAAACTAGAACTGCAGCAGTATATGCATTTTTCATCTCAGGCAATGGGAAATTATTGTTTTATGGGTCACTCAGCAGCACTTGTTTCTTTGTGCCCAGCATTATAGAATTGTTTCAGTGGGGAGGTTGAGAGTAATGTCAGAGCTCCAGCTGAGAGTGATTCAGGTAAGGGCCACATCCAGTTAATGCCAAGCCAGGGGGAACCAAAGTGCAGGAGAGTAAACAGCTGCTTCCCCCACATTCACCCTCAGGTGTGACAGCCCTCCCCAGCACAGGCACAAAGCCACATCCTGCTCTCTGCTGTCTTTGTTCTGAGGATTCCAGAGGCAGAGGAATCAGGAGGCATGGCTGGGATGGTTCCTCATGGTTCACTCTCCATGTGCCATTGAAACCAAGCAGAAAGGGCAGACAATCCTTACCCTGACATTAATTAAAACATTAGAACAGTGCTGCCCTGGTGTTGGTAGCTGCACAGATCTACAGTTACTCTTGGTTTCTAAGGAAGATAATAAAAGGCCAGTCATCTAGAACAGTAAGCATCTCTCAATAGCCATGCTTTTGATAACACTTGATACGCTGCTGTGAATGACAGAAAATATTTACATTCTGAAGTGGATCACTCTCACAGAGCCCATTGCTTATAATGCTGATTCCATTTAGGGGGAGACACAATATCTGTGTACAGAAACAATTCTGTTTCAAATTAACTGCAAAGCTTTTCAACTTATCAGGGCACTAATGAAGTGTAACCACAGAGAAAATGCAGCTATACACACACACACCCACATTCCCTCTCACACCCCCAAAAATATCCCAAACAGCCCTCAAACCCTAAAAAAAGCACCACCCTTGGAGGATCATCTTCAGGTTTGATTTATTTGGGGTAAAACACTACTACACCAGCTCTGCTTTAATTTGTACACTGTCACAACAGCATCCAAACACCTTCCCACATGAAAACTTCCCCTGAGGGTCCTGAGAACTACAAGATAATGTGTTTTCCTAGCTTAGCTACTGAGAGTTGTGATGGTTCACATTGCAAAGGTTGGACAAATATAAAGAAACAATGAAACATCTCATATTTGCTTTTGGTTTAGAACAATCTCTTTCACCCTGTGTATGTGGCTGCAGTTTCTACATGAATTCCTGCATCTGGTTTGATTGATGATTAAACTTTTACATATATTTATATTTTATATACCCTAAACAAACATGTGCTGCTTGGTGAGAGCAGGATGGTGATTCCACTACAGATGAAGGGCACTGCATGGAGATGGCAAAGAAACAGGGAACAGCCTCAGAACAGGAACTCATCCAGAAGCAGTGAATTAGAGAAGAACATAATTGATGTCCTGCACAGATCTAGAAAAATGGGGGATCTGAAGCCATTTATTCACTCAGAAGCAGCTCCATAACATGAAGCCACTTAGGGACTGTGGCCACAGTTGAGTTCTTTGTGAATAAATTCCCCTTAGACACTAACATGTCATTTTCATGGTAACTGAACTGCTCTGCAAAGGAATATTTGTAGCTGGAAAAGAAGGGAGGAGGGGGGAATTAATGCCAGTGAAACCAGAGAAAAACCCTGATTTTCAGGCTCACCAAGAAGCTTTGGGGCTCTCTCTGGCTTTCATGATAACAGGAATCGCTGTCCTAGATGAGGAATAGTTCCTCCTCTGGATTGAGCATTAGGGTTTAATGAAATACAAATAGGAAAAGTGAGTAAAATGAAGAATTTTTTAACATTTGGAATACTTCTTTCAAGACGTTTTTTCTGTGAAAGAAAATCTGTGTGGGTGGAGAATGCACTTCTCAGCTCCTTTAGGAAAGCTGATGTGTTCTCATACTAAGGCACTCACTTCCCATAGTAGAACCTGGAAAAACCCTACAGCCAATTCCCCTCTAATTAAAGACAGCTCACACAAGTCATTACTGCAGGCAATAATTTCTAATATTGAATAAACCAAACAGTATATTTTGAACTTGATGGTCAGGGGTCTATTCAGAGTAATATTTCCACCTGATTGTGACAAATGAGCCACAAGAAATAAGGGCCTTCACTAACAACACTCTCTTAACACACTTATTTTTGGAACAAGCTGCTCTTTTTCCATTGTACTGTGCTAGAATTTTTCTCTGTAAAACTCCATTTTACATGCAGTGTAAAAATAAAAGGCTGAATCACATTTCAGAGATCCCCTTCACATTTAGGATAGCTGTCCTTCAACCAGAAAATCCTGATTTAATAGAATAATCCATTAATACTTACTGATGAACACCATTTACATGAAGTCCCATAAAGTTAGGCCATTTCTAGGAATGGGAAATAATTTTTCCATGCAATTTCATCAGAAAGATTTAAAGAAATTCCAGCTGTTAAAGATTACAGGAGTAGTGTGTTTCATGTTGGGGAGAAAATTTAGTACACCTGATCTACCAAAAGAATTTAAATAATTTCTCTAAATATTTATTGTATAATTATGTTACTCCGCACAAGGGCAAGAATTTTTACTCCTGCTTTACAGCTGTGTAAATTCAGGTGGATATTTGTATGTTTTAAAAAGAGTTTTAGTTTTCTTCTCCTTAAGAGATCACAGCTGCTTCACTCACAGTGATTAAAAAGTACTTCTAGTAACATGGGAAAGAATATTGGAAATATTACCAAATCGCCTTAAAATTTTCTTTTTAGACAAAAGTAAATTAATTTGTTGAATGGACAACATATGCACAGAAAACAAGAGGAAACGGATTTATTGGCTCTTCTTTCAGATGATTTTCAAGACTATAAAACCACAGAGAAATAAAGTTACCCTAAATGCATGCTAATGAAATTTCTCACCAACACCCACAATTGATGCTCTTTCTCTCCCCAAATTCATCCAACCAATCAAGAAGGAAAAAGAATTTTCCATGAAAACACAAAATATATTCCCTGAAATCCCCAAGCTGAACTGTACTTTAGCTGGGAATGCTATAAACTTATATTAAACATTACATTCTACTCATCAAACCCCTCAGGCCAAGCCCTGCATTCCCTGACCAGTTTTGTCACACAGCTCCTCCTCTGCCTTCAGCTGCTCCAGTAACTTCTGTACCATTACCATCACCCCCACTGCCATTAATCCCTATTTTTGCTGTGTTTTTCCCCAAGATCAGACTCTGAGGAACACGAGTGAGACCTGAGTGATGAGATACACAGGAGGCACCTCTGCAAGTACAACCAGAGAATTATTCCAGCTTGGGAAAAGCCTCTTAGATCATTCCCAAGCATTCCCCGGCCCTGCCAAGCCCACCTTGTCCACAGCCCCAGGTGCCACATGCACACAGCTTTAAATCCCTGCAGGGATGGGGACTCCCCACACTGTTCTGGGCAGCTCTCCAAGATGAAATTTTTCCTAACCTCTAATCCAAGCCTCCCCTGGAGCAAGCTGGGTGATTTGCTAAGCCAGGGGTTGCTGTTCAGGGTCACCTACCTGTGTGGGGCTCAATGGAAAAGTAAGGCTGTCCTTCCAGGATGCTGTAAACCAGCTTGGCACTGTTCCCATACACTGGATCATCTGCATCTGTAGCTGTTACTTTAGTAACAAAGGTGCCTAAACAGAAAGAACACACACAATTAATGTTTGCACTCACTAGAAATTTGCATATCTTATCCAAAAACTGATTCGAAACAAAAATTCATTTCCTTGTGAGCTGTATAACAATAATAAAAGAAGGCAAACTATCAGTAACAAGTTAAAATATTACTTGTGGAACAGAAACAAAGCATTTTCCTTCGACCTGATATGTGCCAGCAGCCTGAATTTCTGGGTAAAATAAAAGCCTTTTTAGTATCTGTATTATTTAAAGTTTCTTTGTAGAATGCATTTAAAGCTACCTGAGAGATCTGTGCAGACTTCAAGCATTTGCAAAGGATTCATATCAAAGGGATACAAAACACAAGGTTAATAATACAATATAATATGTTGCATTTAAGAGTTGCAAATTCACATTTGAAAGACCTTTGCCAAGTTCCAGAGACCAGATAGAAAAACAATAATAAAAAGGGTTCTTTTTCCTTCCTTTGGCTTGCAGCCATGATAATGATTTGATGTGGCCACAGTGACAGAGTTGAGACAACAACAATTGTCTCTGAAATGAGTCTCTGCCACTCAGGGGGCCATTGTTCAGCCAGAGTTATAAATTCCATACTCTGACAAAAATAAATAGGAAAAAAAAAAAGGAAATTACCCTTTTTATTTCTTAGACAACATAGCACTTGCCATTTCTGTAAGAAGCAAAATGGAACGAAATGCAGTTGGTTGCATTAAGGTTGCTGCAGAGAGGTTTTTTTTGGCTGACATAAAACTATGATGGCATTAATTAAGCTGACAATAAAGACAATATCTACAGAGGGAGAGAAAGCACGAGCAGGAGAAAGGTTAAGGGCTGAATTATGTGCAGAAAGGAAAATAATTACAGCACCCACCAAAAATCCCCCTTTCTGGATATGCCAATAAAAATAACCTCCTGTTCCTTCTCAGCCTTGGTGTGCTGTGAATGCTGATCCCATGCCCTTCAGGACAGCAGAGCAAAGGGCAGGAGATCCCTTTGGCACAGCCCTGGTCCCTGCCCTGTGCTCCTTTTCCTCTCTCCCTGCATGGCTGTTACAGCTCAGGGCAGTTTTGTGGGTTCCAGAACATGCAAATTATTTAGAGGAATATTTGCTTATTTAGGAATATTTGCATATGACCCAAGGGCTGCCATTTCACTCTTTCCCACTTGGACACTTCAGACACCAGGGCAAGATTTGGCTGGGGTTTGGGAGGTCAGGATTTGAGGGATGGAGAACACCTCTCTTAGGGAGAACAAGCTCTGCAGGGACTGAATTGTGGCAGGTTTGCTGCGTGGAAGAAATGGGATAATTCCCAGTGAAGGGAATGTGGGTTGCAGAAATACATCTCACTAGGGAAAAAAAAATGGCTTTGGCTGGTATTGGTGATTTATTTTTTGGGTAAATTTACTCATTCTTACAGGGAAGAATATCATCAAAGGGAGGCAGGGCAGTGCAAGCTCCACCATGGCCCATCTGGAGGGAAAGTGTCCCCCAGCATCTCTCCCTGAGAGCTCAGAGCTCCCTTCAGCTGGATCCAGGCTCAAGTTGCAGGTGATGTGCTCATTTCTGTGGCTGCTATCATAAAACTTGTGGTTTGTAATCTCCTAAGACAGAAGAGGTTTGGACAGAACATCATACAAGGGGACAGGGCTGGAATAAGATAAGGCTCATCACAAAGTGAAAATTCTAGTTTGTGTATTTTATCTAGACTGTTTCATTTTGTTTCCATTATATACTTTATACACAAAGGAAAATAAAGAAATAAAACTGTTGACTTCTTGGAGATTGTGTTTGATTTTCCTAGCTGGCTCTCATTTCAAAGGCCTTCAGAAATAATTACATTGCTTGTTTAGAAAGATTTGATATATAATTTCTATTCTTATCTTACTTCACTTGAGAATTCCTGAAGACTTTCTATAGATATTTATTTCAAGTTTCCCAGACTTGAATGGATACGCTGATTCTTTGATAAGCACATTCTTTATCCTAAGTGTTCATTAGATACTAAAGTTGAATACACCCTAATAAAAAGAGTTAATCAATGTCTAACATTGCTTCCAATCCTGATGCTCAGCTACCAAGGGCTTTTCTTCCTGTGGTATAAAATAATTCAATCATTTATTGAGACTCCAACTTCAACTGAAGTTTTTAAATGTATTAAAAATACATGGGTAATATGAGCTCAGTATTTCCAGTTAAAGTACACAAAAAGCAGGGGGAAAGGCATAATCTCCTTTTTCTTTCCCTTACAGGTCGCTTGAAGTGTGATTATAATCTCACCTAATAAAACTAATGAAGGGAATGAACAGCTGAAAAACTCTCCTGCCTCCTAGAAATCATTTGCTTCCTCAGCCAGTGTCTGCCACTCAGCACTTCATTTCCACCATCACACACACTTCTCAGGCCTGTCAAATCCAGTAATTTGCTCCCAACAATCTCACTGATGAAAATTGTTTAAGGAAGATGTGAGCGATCATGAAACAGAAATTAAAGAAATTGCTTCCACTATTGAAATTACCTAAGCTTTGGCATAGTTTAAATTTTATCACCTTTAATTTGATTTTTTTTTTTTTTTGCTTTATGCCCTCAGTTAAATTTTCTGCAGGTGTGAAACACACTCCATTATGCTGTTCACACTGGCAATAATCAGTGTATTTAGGAGAAAACCCTGTCCCCTCTGCAGCTGCAGGTGATGCTGCTCAGTCAGTACTGCTCTGGTTCCCCTGCAATGTGCTGAGAGTTCACCAACCCCACTCCCACAGGTGACAGAACCTGGGCACCAAAAGATTTGGAGAACTGAGAGATTCCTGATGGTGAAAAATAACACAGGAAGAAAAAAAGAACTCACAGCCACCACGGCTGGTTTTTAGGCAACCTCCACACCAGAACCCTCCAAGCTTTGGATTATCAATATTTAAGCAGGATTTTACTCCATTTCTCACACTGCAGTTATAAACTACACGTACATAAATATTTTTTACAAGCGTAATGCGCTTAAAGTTTTAAAGATAAAAATTTTGCATTGAAAAAGCTGTAAGAATGCAGGGAAGGGCATTTATTAAGTAAATGCTCTTGGAGAAGCAACATTCTGGGTTCTGCTCAGCAAATAAACTGCTAAGGTTTCTGTTTGTGTTTAATTTTGACTGCATTTGGCTTGTGTTTGTTTCTTTGTCAATGCTACAGCAAACTCATTTAGCCAGAGACTATAAATTTGAAATGGTGCCATTTTTATAAGAAAGCCACTATTGTAGTCCAAGTCACTGTTGTCCTAATTACAATAATATTGCCCTTTTATATAATCTGGCCCAACAACATAATCACTGTTTCTTTTTTTCTTTATGTGCCCAATGTTGCCTTATATAAACCAAACCCATTTTTTTTTTTTTTGAGAGATGAGGAAAATGTTAAGATGTTCTGTTAAAAAACTTTGTGTGTTTTCTCCTCAGGTACACTTTTGCAATGCTAATGACCCTTAAATATGGATTTAACCACCATAAATATAGACTGCACAGAGATTCAACAGATTTTAATTAATGAACACTCCTAATGTGCTTTAACCATTAGCCACTGCTGATTGTTGTACTCTGTCAGTGTCAGATTGTTTTACTCTGTCTTTACAACAGGCCAGCAATCAGAGGCACAATTAACAACAGGACTGGTTTTATGTGGCTAGGTGAGAAAGACTGTGTCTGCTGGCAAACTAAGATTAAAAACCATCGTAAAAAATTAGAAGTGTGTGCTCAGCTAGTGCCTTTCTGTTGTTTTGGCTGTGTTTTTATGTGCAAGTCAGGGTATGGGTTCTGCACATTAGTCAGAAAGAAAAATGCATGTGCTGCCACAGGGAGTAGGGAAGCAAATTCTTTTGGTGTGGCAGTGAAATGTGCGTGCTGGGAAAAAAAAAATCCAAAAAAAATCAAATTTGAATGTTCTAGAGGAGGTAATGCATAGTTGGTGCCAAGAATTTACATGAATCCATATTCAATGAACAACCATTTTGTTGAAAGATTGTAAGGGCTGGCAAAAATAAATAACGTGACCATAATGAAACCTGGTGGGACCATGTTTTCTCATCTTCTCAGGGACTTCTGGGGATTTTATTTTGGGGTTTTTTTTTGCTTTTTCTGATGCCCTTTTTGATCTCACTCACTCTTTCTCTCCTAATCTTCCCAAATCTTGCCAGGCTGAAATCTCCATTTCATTCCCAAGATCTGACTGCCAACCTGAGGGCATCAGGAGAGTATTTGCATGACAAAGCCTCACCATTATTTACCAACTCCTTTGTTTTCCTAGGAGGATCCTGTGCTTCAAAACCTTCAGCTGGCTTTGGAGTTGGGCTGATGGAAGCCCTGCAGCCAGGGGTGGTCACACAAAGCATTGTTTGTACCCAGCAGGTCAGATAAGCATTCTTTCCAAAATGAAGCCTTTTCTTCACTGTCCTTCTTTGCTATAATCTCACAGGTAGCATGACAGTTGTTGTCATGGTAACAATTTTTTATTGAATAAAACTGCAATAATCTCATAAAAACCTGCATAACTTCTTGACATGTAAATTATTACTGCCTCAGAGCTGAAGGAACTTATTCTTATTTGTTTTTCATTGTTGCCCGTTTTTTTTTTTAAATGCAAAAACATAGTTTTAAGCCTTATCATCCTGCATTATTGCATGAGACCATTCCTAAACACAAAATCTATGAATTAGAGGTTTCACTAACCAAATAAAGGAAATGTATATGAAATAGGAATCTGTTTAAAGCACTCCAGAACTTGTTAACATATGCAAATTACCCACATAAAATATCATTGCATATCTTGGTGTTCATGCAGCAATATAAATACATACACACATAAATTGTGGGAATGTTGCATGAGTGTTCAAGGGTTCTTTTGAAGATAATACATTATTATTTCAGCCCTACCTTCTGCACCTGGATTTGAATGTATTTTTATTTTTATTATTAACAGCTACTTCATTGCCAAAGCTCTGGGAGCCCAGAGTGTGGATCAGATCTCTCGGTGCAGGAAGGTTCTCTCCCCAAAGACCCCAAGAACCAGGAAAGACAAATAGAGACAGAGGAGAGACAAGGAGGTTGTTGGACTCGATCCTTGAGGGCTCTTTCCAGCTCAGGAATTCCCTGATTTCCCGATTCTGTGAGGAGAGGATGTAAATCCCCCTGGGAAGCAGTGCTGCCAGCACACGGTGCTGCTGCCTGACCTACAGAGCCCCCAGGACCTCAGCACCACAAAACATGTCAGGGACTGCTTTGGGAACAGGTGATGGAGGGCTTGGGTGAGTTTTTCAGATCTTCCCACACTTAGAGAGAGAGGAAAGCATGTGAAAAATAGAAAAAATATCTTCTTTTTAAATATCCAGTGGACCCTTACTGAAGGAAAAATGAATGAGGCAATAGATGAGACCCTAAGCTGAAGTAAAAGGGAGAGAGATGGGCCAGAACAATCCACTGAGGGAAAAATGAACAATTTGTGCTTGCCATGCTGGAGAAACAGGAAGGCCAGCATGCATTCTGCTGTTTCTGTGGCAGAATCCAATATGCAATCATTTCTAGAGGCAGAAATGAGAAAGAAAATTTGTGTATGTTACAGATGTAATACTGGTGTGTTGGTGATGAGAACCACATAAATACACAGATACAAGGCTTCTCTTAATCTTCTGCAAAGAGAAAAACAACAACAAAAGCTTCCTTGCAATGAGAAATTGTACAAGGAGGAATAGCTTCCCAAGGGAAATAACAGAATCCTCCTCACTGAAGAGTTCACTCTCTTGAACAGGATGCTGGATAATGTATTCTAAGGGAAAACCCTAGAAAGACAGGAAGATTAACTAATAGGGTAATTTGTCTTTCCTGGCTGTAATTTATTTGACTCTAAGTAGTGAAATACTGTGATGCTGTCATGATCTTGTTTATGATGATTAAGGTAAGGAAGAAGGGAAAGAGGGTTATTCATACAACTCAGTTTGAGGCTCAACTGGCTAAATTAGATACCTAGCTGCACCAGCTGCCTGCTCTACCTGAGGGAGGAAAACAGAATCATCCTCTCTTGGAATCCTCCTTTCTTGGCTGACTGGAGAGGAGCAGAAATGAAATTGGCCAGCTAATGTGAATGCCTAAATTTCAGTCCTGTGACTCCCCTGTGGTGTGGATGAACTCAAAATAGGCCACCCAGTCTCTGATTCCAGGAACTGCAAGCGTGTACAGCTGACAATCCACCAAACGTGGCAAGGAGAACCTTGCAAGAATTTTGGTTTTGTTTACATTAATTTCTCTCTATCTCTATCACAGAATCCTAGAATCACAGAACCATTCAGGTTGGGAAAGCCCTCCCAGCCCATGGAGTCCCAGCTGTGCCCAGCCCAGAGCTCTGAGTGCCACCTCCAGCCCTTCCTGGGACACCTCCAGCCATGGACACTCCAAAGCTCCCTGGGCAGCCCCTGCCAAGGCCTGAGCTCCCTTTGCATGGAGAAATTCCTGCTGCTGTCCAAGCTGAGCCTCCCCTGGAGCACCTTGAGGCCATTTCCTCTTGTTTATATCTCTGTCTAAACACCTGTGTGCACCTATAGACACTCATAAACACTTTCTGGAATAAACTGCAACTGCTGCAGTTCATATCCTGTTTTTAATATTAAACATGAGTGACAAAGCATTACTTGCTTGTTTTGCTACTTTGTGTTATAAAGTAGCCGAATGTAATCTCACTGAAATTCATAGAAAAAGAGTTATTTCAGTACTTTACAGACTATAGCAAATGGCAGATGCTGCCCTAAAGAATTGGTAATATAAACCAAAAGTTTTCACACTTAAAAGTCTGGCTCAATGAAAGAATCTGAAAAAATCCATCAGTTTTGTCTATAATAAATGATGTAGTACCATGCAGGAAAATGTTTCTTGATTCCAACAGAAAAAATAATCTTTTCATACCTTTGATACAATAAGTGATGTTTAGCCCCATAACCAGAAGAGATATCCAGACTGTTTCTCCCAAATGTTACATATTTCTCAAAGCAATCTCTGGAGCAGATACTTTAGGAGGTTAATGAAACCTTTAAAGAATGTTAATATCATGCAGTACATGTTTGAGTCAAAATCCCTGAACAAACGCACGACCTACCACATGTAACACAACACTGTTTGTGCAGATTGCTCATGTGCCGTTTTGAGGACTTTTTACCACGTGAGGGAAATGGGAAAAACATATTGTATGCAAATGTGTGAGTGCAGAGATATGAGAGGAGCCTGGAGAAAAAGGCTGTGTGAGCATCGCGGAGCGGAGCGAGCTGGCAGCCCTGCACTCACAGCTGCAGAATGAGCAAGCCTGGCTGGGAGATCCAATCACCTGCACGTTTCACCATTCCTTGTCTGCATAAACTAATTGTTCTGGAACTCTGGTGCTACCTCTTTAACATAACCTTTTGGAATCAGAAATATTTCACCACAGAAATGCATATTCAGGTTTAGGGATGTGGATTCCTCCCTGGCAATTATCCTGGCTGATGTTACCTGGCTTTACCTGTGTGGATCTAACAAGAAGGGACACTGCCTTTTCAGTTTAAAGGCTGGCAGTTCTTTCTTGCTACAACTTATGAGATGGTGCCATTAGAGAGCCTGCAGGTATTCCTTTACAAATTCCCCAGGGTGGCTGTTTGTTAGGATTAGTACACAGTATCACAGGCAATGGCAGAAAGGTAAAAAATATTTTATGTTTGGCTTAAAGAATTATGTTCTCCTTTCATGCTATTTTTTTTTTATTCTCTCTTTAGATATCACCCTCTCTATAGAATATTAATTGATATTTGTGAGAGAAGTGGGAAATAGCTCCTCTTCTGTTCAGGACTTTTTGAAAGACTGCTTGTCTCTAATCAATTGACTATTTCATCAGCATTCATTCTGTGAGGTCCCCAGGCAAAGGCAGTAAAATTGGATGATCACTGTACACTGTATTACCAAGCAGAAAAAAAGGTACTGTAAGACTTGTTGATTCCAATGGAAGTTTCAGGTTATGCTCAGGTGTATTGTAAAAATATATAAATAAATAATACAGCAGCCTAGGCTGTTTACTGCAGAAATTCTTTCATTTATGACACTGTGGTGAGAACAGAAAGTGGCTGATATCATCTCTCAGCTTTGATGCTCTGCTGGCTTTGTTTGGGAGAGTGAAGCCTGGAGTGCCAGCAGCTGTGAGCCAGGGTGCAAAAGCAGGGTCTGAAACATTGTCCCCCCAGGCCACTGCAGGGCCAGCATATGGCAGCAGAGCCCTTTGGGCCCCAGGGAGGGGGCACAGTGGAATCAGCTGCCCAGCAGCTCCCAGGGATGCTTCCCAAGGAATCCGTGTTGACAGCAGCTCCACAGGCATTTGCTGGGCTGTTCTCATGGAAAAACAAGAAGAGCTGCAGATTCAGCACCTAAGCAAGGACAGAGGGGTCAGCTCAGGGTGGGGAATGACCAGTGCCAGAGAAAACCATGGATTCTGAATTGCATCTCATTTTGCCAAATATCAGATGTGTCCATCAGAGAGATCTCTAACACAGGCCACTGAATGAAGAATTTGAGGAGTGTTGGTCCCTGGTGTTCTAAAGCCAAGTCTTAGTGCTAGCAGAGGAATAGAAGTCACAGCAATCAAAGTTTCTGTGAAAATATTACCACACTGAACCTTATTTCCTGACCTAGAACTTTGTACCTTGTGGTGAGACCTTGTCTACATTTCCCATGATTGAAAAAGGTGAGATTATGCTCCAGAGCAGTTCTGTGGCATTTCACAGAGCATGAGTCTGGCAGGAACCTGTGCTGCTCTGCTTCCCCTCATCCCTGTTTTCCACTTAGGCATCATCCCCTGGCCAGCAAGCAGGCTCATGTCACCAGCCAAGCTGCTTAGGAAAATGAAATAACACAACTTCAAAGCCTGCAAAACCAAACCCTACCACTCTTTGAAACACCTTTTTTTTTTTTTTTTTTTCCCCCCTTCAAAATTTTACATTTGGGGAAATTGTGAGAAATCCATGCTGAGAATAGGCTTAAACTCACAACCAGAAGAGAATGCATCAGAAACCTGAGTCAGAGACTTATTTTCACACAGTCACAGAACACAAACACGATGACGCATTTGATATGTACAAATGGAAGCGACCACAAAGGATTTCAGAAGCAGAATATCTGCAGCAAGAACAAGATGTTTGTGACTATGAGGCAAGAAGAAAAACCTCAGTAGGACAGATTCTTGTAGGACGTTCACCTAAGACTGCCAAAATTTCCTCTGCTCTGCCATTGCATGATCAACATGTGACAGCTCTGTCTGTCTGTCCTCATCCCAAAACAGTAACACCATGGCAAGATGAATTTCTCTCTTTGGAAGAGCTCCATAAGGAACTATGTCTTCAGTTCTGATCCCAGCAGATTTTTCCTGCAGAGTTTATCATCCCTCTGTGTCATCTGCACAACTTTCCTTCGTGCCAAAGGAATGCATGTGTGCAAAAAAATGGACAATTTGTGACAAATTGCTGCCAGTGGCTGGAGAGGAAGAAAGGCAGTGTTTGTGTAAGAAAGGAGCACACATCAATAGCTCCACACCTTGCACAGGTAAATCAGGCCTCGCTCCTTAGGATCAGACAGTGCCTTCAGAACCTCAGCACTCAAGGACCTCCTGCCACTGGCACAAACTTGGAGCAATCCCATGGAATTTGGTTATTTTGTATTGTCAATTAACTGGTTTAGTCCAATAGGACAATATAGAGGGGGACAACTAAAGGATCAGCCTATAAACCCCTAAAGAACATTAATTTCATCACGGTCCTCAAGCTCACAATGACCATGTAAGAAGAGTGCAGAAAGATAATGACATTTTTGATCAGATCTTGTGAGTAATGGCAAGCACAAAAACAGCAGCACGTGCTCAGTACTGTGTTTTCTCAAGGCTCAACAACCCCTCAGGTTAAAGAGCAGGCAGACAGCCCTGGTGTTGAATGTCCTGAGCCCTTCCTCAAGGATGTGTGGGACCATTTTAAACAGACACACACTCACCAAGAAATCTCACATAAAATGCCTTGGTACCACAGCTACCGCATGAGATTATGCACAAGAGGAGCAAATGGAGGAACAAGACAACACAAAAATATACTTTTTTTTTAGCAGCTGTTACACTGTTGCCATATTTTACAACATCTGCTGATTTTTCCCTCAGCTTTTGCACTGCCTTTGCATTTACCCTTTGGGCTAATTTGTACTTGACCCTGGTGCTGCAGTCCCTTTACTCCACAATTTTGTGACAAACTATCATTGATTTAACAGTCATGCTCAGTGCCTTAAAAATCAATGATAAAAACCCCAGCAAGACAGCGTGGTTGATCTTGATAACATTTCAGGTCAGGTTTTTATCACAACTTTCTGATTTGTCAAGTTATTTTATCACTATTCATGTCAGACTGTGCGTGTTGACTTCATATGCAGCAGATTTTGTCCTTTTGCAAACAATTTGTGAGTGGAAGGGAATGAATATCTTTGGGAGAACCAGAAAGCAAAGCTGCACTATGTAGAGTGGGCTGGACTAAAGAACTCTGCTCTGCTTTAAAAAAAAATAAATAAAGATGATAGAATTTCCTATCTGCAGTGGTGTAATCAAGGGCAAACCTTGATTCAAGGGAAAACATTCCTAAGTAGATGTGCTTGTGCCAAAACTGAAAATTGATATTCTGACTCAACTGAAAGCCTAAACCCTTTCCAGTAAAGACCTTTCATGGAAGCATTTAAGGACAAAAATATTATTATTCCAAGTTTTTTCATATTGTTACTGTTTCCAGGTGGCAAAGGCAAAAGCATTTCTAGAGCAATGTCAGACTGAATTTATTTACATAAATAAATAACTTCAATAAAAGTTAAATAAATTTAAATTTAAATAAAATAAAAAACTTCATTTTTTTTATGATTGTCAGGAGAAGCCTTAATACTTGGAGATTATTAAAGTTTGTCTGTTTACCTTAATTCAGGCAAACTACGAGAGAATTGGCTTCCCTTATGGCTTTTGTTCTTTTTCCATCTGTGTCCTTTTTTATTTCACCAACACGTTTGTCACTCTGCTTCAGTCGTCTCCTGTCTTTCAACATGACACTCACTGTCTAAACACTCCCGGCTTCGCTGAGAGCGAAATCAAGAGATTTCATTCCTCTCCTGAAAAAAGGGATCCTAAAACTCTGCTGTCGGGAGACAATATCCACTTTGGCTCCCATTACCACCTCTGCACATGTTTTGGGGAATTCGTGAATCTGTGTGTGGGTGAGAAGGTAACACAGAAACTGAACACACTCAAAAGAGGGTGTGGGGTTTTTTTTCCCCTCATTTCTTTCTTTTTTCTTTAAATAAACTACAGAACTGGTTCCAATTACCCTTCTGGATCTTCTAAGCTTGCTCATTCATTTACATAATATTCTGTCTTCATTGCAGGCATAGATACAGAGCTCATAGACAAATGGGGAGGGGAAAAAATAGTCTTGGGGTTCTTACTCCCAGAAGCACAGATAAATCCCTTTTAATTTTTTTTTTAAGGTTTTAACTGAGTTTCTACCCCAGTGTGCCCTTTTACATTTAAAAGTGATTAAACAAGATTTACAGAAAAATTAAATTATTCCCTATTTGCGAGATGTAATACTTGCCATAACGAAGCAATTCCACAGATTTCACTTTTTGATCTTTAATTCTTTAAGAAAATTAATATCATAATTAAAGATTAAAGTGCACAGCTTCAGCAAAGAACATATTCTCCATATACACTATCAGCTTTCACAAGCAAATTCATCATTTTTGGAGTTGGGGAGCAGGGCTTACTATGGCAGATTGCATAGGAATTACAGCAAAAAAAAATTCAATTTAGTTCTCAAAACTTTTTTTTTTTTGTTCTGGAATGTGCTGGTCTCTTTGCTCAAAGAGAGAAAGAAATTATTTCAGAATAACTCTGAGCAGAGTGACGCGGCCGGCAGCGAGCGCGTGTGGGAGTGCGCTGTGCGGAGACAGCTGAGAAGTGAGCAGCACTCCTCCCGGAGAGAGATCCGGGTAATACTGATCCTCTCTGCACCAGCCTGTGTGAGGAGAGCCATGCAAATCCTTTTGTTTCAGCAGGGAAGCAGGATTTTCCAGAGATCACACAGAATAAAAGCCAGGCAGGGGACGCCGTGGCCGTGTGCGGCTCTCGGATGCTGGCAGACACACACAGCCCCACAGGGGCTGGCACACGCTGCAGTGAGGGACAGAGCCACAGAACTGGGGTGGAAGGGACCTTAAAGATCACCCAGTGCCACCCCTGCCATGGCAGGGACACCTCCCACTGTGCCAGGCTGCTCCCAGCCCCAATGTCCAACCTGGCCTTGGGCACTGCCAGGGATCCAGGGGCAGCCCCAACTTCTCTGGGCACCCTGTGCCAGGGCCTGCCCACCCTGCCAGGGAACTATTCCTGCCCAATATCCCATCCATCCCTGCCCTCTGGCAGTTTGAAGCCAGTTTTCACATCCCCATAATGTATAATTCCAGTTCTAGATAGTCAAAATAACCCCTGACATTCCTGTAATACATCTCTTCCAGCCAGGAACACAAGACCAGGTCTAAGGTCCTATTAGAAAAACTGCATTGTGTTAGAAACTTAGAACAATGAAAGGTTAAAGCCTTCCTCTGTATTTCATGCATTGCCTTCCCCTGAGGCCCAAAAATAAAATGCCTTGTACTGCATCCTCATTACATAAGTACTATATATAGAGAGCATATGAGTTCCTCTTCTGTTTCAGAGCAGAAAATTGATATAAGCATTTTGAAGAAAGAAAAGGTTCAGCAGAACTTTGTTTTATCCTGAGCAAGAATGCTGCCTAGTACTGCCTGTGTTGTACAAAAGTCAAGGCTGAAATTGGCAGTGGGTGGAGATCTCTTTAAGGGAATTAGGTAAGTGGATAATGGAAGTGAAACTCTCTTAATGGGGGAAAATAATAAAAATTCCTTGAACTCTGAAAGGAGACAATTTTCTTATAAACATTATAGAAGAGTTAATGTAATTTTAAGAGAATTAAAAAAAAAAAAAACTTCAAAAAACTTGAAATAATTTACAGAGAATAATTTCCTTCAGCTCTTGATATTGCTACCTGTGGGTCAAGAGAAGAAAGCAGGAAATAGTAACAGCAACATTAGTGAGGGGTAACACTCTCATTTTCCACTTTCCAGCCTTGACATTTGGTTTCATCAGAGATTAAGATGCAGACTCTGCTGCCTCTGCTGCAGAGACTTTACACTCATTTATGTCCCACGTAATGCAATCAGGAGCATTCTCTGAGTTTTGAAGCAACAGCAGAGAAATAGGTTTTGTTTCTCAACAACAGAGCAGGAATGCACGTTGGTGCTTCTGTAGAAGCTTGGAAACCTGCAGCCCCATGAATGTCCTGAGAAACACATGGAAGGGCCAGGGATCCTAAGGGATGGATGTGCAAAACTCTCAGAGTTACAGTAATAAATCTCAGACCTGTCAGACAATGTATTGCAAATCTCTGCCCATATTTGTGTTAGGACACGCTGCCTTTGGACAAAACTCTTCCATGCAGTCTAAATCCAGAAGAATGTGGAACTGTGCCACTTCAGAGGCAGGTCAATGAGGAACTGTTTCTCTTTCCCCAGCACACCTGGGGAACAGGTGAAACATTTTCCCCTGGAGCCAGCCCCTTTTGCTATTCCCTAAACTACATCCAGCCATTGGTCATTTCTGCTACAATCCTCTGTTATAAAGTTTTCCCAGATGAAGTTTTAACTTCCAATTCATCTCTCATGACCTTTCCCCACATCTTCCCTCCTCTTTCACCCTTTCTCCATTTTCACTTTCCCTCTCTTTTGTTAATCTGTCATCTTTTATTCTTTTTTATTCTCTGTCATTACATTTACCATCTTTTAAACCTCATGTTAATGATTTACTAGAGTTTTATTCATCTCCTGGTTAGTTTCCTGTCAAAGTTTTCAGTTTTGTTTGTTTTTTTTCTCCTCTTCTTTACAGTGAATACCGTTTGGATAGGGGCCATATCTATCACAGATTATAAATACACACAGATATAAGTTATTTTTATAGTAGGCTTTGTGATCAGAAGCCATATTTTCTTTTCTTGCATATATACTTTTCTTTTTCTCCTAGAATACGACATAAATCCCATTCACATAAGGAATGACAGCATCCAATTTTCCTTCCTCCTTCTCCTACACTGTTTTGTTTTGGTTTGGTTTTTTATTCTAATTTTATTTAATTAAGTCATTTGCTCACCTAGAGCTTGGCTGAAATATCTTCTGAAAGCAGGTCCATATTATGTTTGTGCTGCTGTATAATTAAAAGTAACTCGACATATAAAAGCTATGTTTTAACAAAGGAGCTGAAATGTAGGCTCAAAATTCACGCATCATTTTTGGCACAAGCAATTCAGCACAATCAAGATACGAAAACCTGTTGGAGAAGAGTTGATTTAAAAGATGAAGCCTCAGGTGTGACCATGCAGTCAGCACATCACATTTGTATTTGACAGTGACTTGGTGTAACTCTGTGCTGTGAGAGGATGGTTCTGGCTTCTCATATTCCTCCTCTTTTCAGTTAAATAAGAGTGGTGTTTTTGAAGTTTTGTGATAGGATGCTGCTTTATTTCACAAAGTGCCTTGGCACTCCTTCAATTACCTGCTTTGACAGATGTAGACAAATCGCTGAAAAGCACATTATCCTCCACCTAACACTAAAGTGCATTAGAGTTTCCTCTGCATTTCATGGCCACATTTTGATGCCTTTGCTTATGCTGAATTCTTACATTGCCTTGAAATGGATTCTCTTAGTTTGGTGGGTTTGCTTCCCTTTGGTTTCAGTGACAGCTGAAGATGAGCTGCACTCGTGTGTCATGGGGAGTGTCAAAATCTGCCTCTGAAAGGACACCCACTTGCAAACACAGAGCAAGGGACAAACTATGCAGAAAAGATTCTAATATATTAATCCATGAGGAAAGAGATTCACACTAATCCGACAAAATGAATAAATATAAGTAAAACATATTAAGAAGATTATGTTCTTCTCCTTTCTCTTTCCTGCTTTCACACAGTTAATTTCCCTTTTCACCATCTTTTTCCACAGCTTTCTCTGCTTTTCCCTTCCATCATCCATGCAAATCCTGTGGCTAATTGGTTAAGTCCACTCTAGAGCCTAACCATCAATTCCCAGACACAGCATCTTTCATTTCAATGTTTTTGCCTGATTACAGTTGCACTTAGAGGAAAACAAATAAGTATGTATCAATGCCCTGCAAGAGTAGGAAAACAACAAACAGATAATTAAACATCAACAAAATATCAATAGGATTAGAGCGTCATGCTGGAGCAAATCTTGATAAATCCTTCTCAATAACAATACTCTAACTGCAATGTCAGAAGGGAAATATAAATTTAGCCCATTAAAGTGTTGTTGGACAAAGAAAGACACATTAATACAGCTGTTAGTCATTTCCTTACTACTGAGGGACTCCACTATTGTGCTGCAGATGAAAGCTCCGGCCAAGAAAACATTTGAAAATATGCAAATGAATGCTAACAACATAATAAATACCTTATTATTCATCACCAACTCAACAGCCTCCTGGCATGGCCAGAGCTGTGAGCTCTCAGAGCCTGGGCTGTTCAGACAGACATACATACCCACAACAGACATCTCTGGCACCGTGGCATGGTAGGGGCCCTCTACAAACTCGGGGGGGTTGTCATTAATGTCCTGAACCTTAATGATGAATTCTGAGGGGGGCTCCAGGGGCTGGTTGGTGTCCCTGTCCACTGCCTGGGCTGTCAGGGTGTACTCAGCCTTCTCCTCCCTGTCCAGCCTCTTCATGGCGTGGATGTCTCCAGTCTTGTCGTTGATCACGAAGATGGTTCCAGCTCCATCTCCCGACAGAATATACTTGATTTTGCTGCTGCCAGGGTCCAGGTCTGTGTGCAGCTAAAAGGGGGGAAAAGAACAACAAAAAAAGGCATTTTAGAGATTTAAAAAAATGTACACACAGAGTTTTGGGGGTTTTTTTGCTTTGGTCTAACCATACATTTTGTCAAGCTGTTCCTTTGTGCTCCAATCCCAGCACCAGTGATCCACAGCCCAGCTTGAATACACATGGAGAAGAGGGATTTGTATGCATACTAATCAAAAACGAATGCAATCATAGGCATAATTAGACTTTCTATTTAAAAAGCAGCTGTTATATATATTTTAAATCCCCATTCTAAAATGTAAATGCCTTCAGAACCATTATCAGCCCAAATGAACAAGTACAAAATGTCCTTAACCTATTAGATCAAAGGGTGAGGGAAGAGTTAACCACAACATATGTTTTAATTTAACTTCTTATTTTCAGTTGTTACTTTCAGCTTATTTCCAGGTGACTGGAAATGGTTGAACACTGGCATCTGTGGAATCTTGTCACAGGCAATAGTCACAGAAATTTAGAACTCTATCACAACTCAGATCTTTGCAGAACTTAAAAAGTTCTAATATCTTTATTCTAAAAGCATGTGAAGAACCCTTGCACACTTCTTGCCATTCTCTTCAAAGACCCATCAGAAAAAGAAATTGCATTTAATTTATATTTAACTTTTCAAAAAATGCGACAGGATTATAATAATCTGAAGTAGAATGAGAAGGTGAGGTTTCTTATTTTGATTTTTTTTTGTTAATTAAAAACCTGGGGACAAAGGACTTCCACTGATATTTTGGTAGGCTCAGAGCTAAATACTGAATATCAGATTATCTCCAATAATTTTTAAGTTTTGAGAGTGTGAATTGGTTGGATCACATGTATCAGAATCAACATATCCAAAAACACAGGACAATAACTTGAATACACAGTAATAGTGGTTTAAATTGTGTTTACTGTGAGGTCTAACACACTCAATATGATCAATAAGAAGTGAATAACATCATTAAAAATTCAACTTGCATGTATTATTATTTATCTCTGCCTCACAAAGACAGTCTGAAGGAAATATGTACAACTTGCTTAGGTTGCACCTTGAGTTACAACCAGTACTAAAGACTTTTTCCTGTTTGCTCATTTTGAGCAGACAGCTCGACAGAAGTAGTTGCTGTTTATGCATTT
This sequence comes from Eopsaltria australis, assembly GCA_034509425.1. Lineage (NCBI taxonomy): Eukaryota > Metazoa > Chordata > Aves > Passeriformes > Petroicidae > Eopsaltria > Eopsaltria australis. Next base: position 210,090 of record JAVTVJ010000531.1, read on the forward strand.
TACTCTCAATTGATAGCAGGGCCAGGCAGCAGAGTAATTTAATATAAGAGCTTGCATTAGGATATTAAAATAGGTGTGGGGAAATGCCTTGTACCACCAGCTACAGCCAAACCACAGGGAGATGCTTCTGTCACAAGTGGCTCTGCAGGTTCTTCATCCGTAATTGGTCACAGACAGTTGTATCTACAACTCATCTGTTCAGGAATTCAGCAGCTCAGGAGCTCAGGAAACTCCAAGCTGGGTGTGTTTCAATGAGCACAGTGGACAGCAGCAGCCAGGGCAGATTTCCCTGCTGGTCTGGTTTGTTACAGACACAAAATCCTGGCCACCAGCGCACTCCCTGCTCTGCAATGAAGGCACAACTCCCACGAACCACACGAGCTGCAAACTCATCCTCTGTGTTTTGCTGGGCAGCATTTTATTACACCACCATTGTTTTAACAGCTTTTCCAAAGCACTTTAGCTGTGAATATGCATGACTCAATCCAGTTCACTCTTCCTACCCAGCCCACAGGAACGTACACAGAGACGTCAAGCGACAGCTGAGTCCCTTTTCCAAAAGTTCAGTCTGGTTTTCTTTTTGCACCTGCCATCAGCTCCTGCTTGAGAACAATCAGCCTCATTTACTGAGCTGCTGCCCTCTCCTCTTGGTTGGTGTCACAGTTTTGTCTGCTCAGAAAATTAACACAACTCTTTTTGCCTTTCAGATTATTGTCCTTATGACCCCTTATTTTCAGGGCCTGCAAAGGTCAATCCAGAATCTGTGTTTTGAACAGATTGTTTGTAATTTAAGCATCTGTTTGCTCCCTGAATAAAGTCTATAAGGCATTAACATTGCATATGAAGGTTTTGGCAGCATATTCAGAGCTGAGTTAGAATGATGTAACATCTCAGCATTGTCTGGACACCCACAGCTCAGCAAAGGCACTGGGAACATCTCAGCTCACCCAGCCACACAATGAAAAGCTATCATCTGAACTTTTAAGAATAAACCATGTATCCCACACAGACAGTTGAGAAGGCCCAAACATTCTCCAATTTGCTACTTGCTAATAAGTAAGAGAGGCTGTCTGAGAAATCTCAGGTTTTACCCATAATATCCAACAGCAGTTATGGTTCATAAATCAGTTCTGGTAGATATTAATGCAAAGCTATAAAACCTTTGCAGTTCTAGTGAGATACCAACAGTTAAACTGATAAAAATGTCTATGATTATTATTAAACGTTTCCTCTAATAGCTTAAATTCCATTTTATCAAAAGAATGAATTGTTATTTGCTATTTAAATATTGTTGTTTGAAACACTATATAATGAAGGGCTAAACATTAAACAAAGTACAAGAGATAGGAGCATTTTGTAATATTAAAGTTGAAACTAAATCTGATGAGTGGAAGATCAGTTTTTTATCCAAAGATTTATAGTGGTAAAAATTATTGTTTTTTCTTTTTTTGTAGTTCTTTAATAAAAGAATTTTAAAAAAAATACATAAATGTAGCATTTACAATCTACTGGGAGCATCCAGACTTAAATAATTAAAATAATCTTTCCAGATTTTGAAGTCCTTACACTCTAATATGAAAATATAACAAATGACCTATGGAAGAGCCACTTCTTCAAAATCATTTTATTGTTTAGATTTAAGATTAAGCCATCATCACCTACTACAAAGTTATATCACAGACTGAAGCCTTAAGTCAGATAGCACAGCATTTTTCCCAAGTAATATTTCTTCTCTTCTACCAGACATGAATGATAATTTACTGCAAGAGTCAAGCTCCAGCAAGCTGTGTTCGTGTGAAGGGTGAAGATCATTAAACACATAATTATAGAGGATCTAGGTGAGGGAGAGAAGGGCATAATGAATGTGAGAAATGAATAGTGCTTTCTGCTCAAAAAGCCTCACAAATGTAAATATGAAACTGCTTTCCACATCTGCAGCTTTGTTTGTTACTCCTATGCTCGAAAGCTGACCTTTTCCACAACAGCACCCAGATGCAACAAAAATTTCTGTTTAAAACAGAAAATGTCTGTGTCTGCCTCAACATCCCCCTGCTAGAGAGCACCCCAAAACAACCAGACAAGCACATTTCCTGGAGAACTTCATCATGTTCAGAGAGAGGCAAAATCGCTTCCATTATGTGAGATTCACTTCATTAGACTTCAAAGGAAGTGAAATCTTCCCCCACCACTGCCCTGCCCGTGGGACTTTAAATCCAAACACCTCTCTCCCTCAAAGCAGCAGATGCAAGTCCATCACCCAATTCATGCCTGGATTTATGGTGGCAGCAGTGAGTTTGGACCATCTCCATTTTAATGATGATGCAGGTGTCCCTGTATTAATACCTTACTAATGGCTCCCATGTAGCCTCAGCACAGGTAACTTTTTTCCTAAAAAATTAACTTCATTCCAAATGAACCCTCAGACCAGAGCAATTTCTAGTCTTTATTAATTGCTTTGCTGTTCTATCTGATAATACAGATGGTAATCAATGAAGCCAGGATTAACAGGACCAGCACACACAGGGTGCTGCCAGAAAATTAACACTATTTTATTAATAACCAATGCACACCTAAAAGCATTGCCAAGACACTATCCAAGGGTATAACATGCATTTACAGTCCCTCATGTATACATATTGCAAACATGTCTAATTAAAATCCACACCAGAGAAACTGCAGAGGTGAGACTTATTCCAAGAGCCCTCTACATTCTGCAGATGCTAAAGTGCTATTCTGCAGTAAAACACAACTCCAGGAGTGTGGGACTGTTATTAAATTTTCCTATTCCATAACTCTTTGTTCAGCATATTTTAAACAAGGTTTTCTTAGCAAGTACTTGGCTCCAAACTGCATTTGCAGCCAGGGATTTAATGTATGGACAAAGGCTGGAAGCGAGGTTGGTGAAGCTCCTTTGCAATTCTGAGCAGATTTATGAGTCTCCCCTGCAGATGGGAACTGTCTCACCTGCTCTCACTCAGCTACCTGGCAAACCCATGGCAGTCAAAACAACAGGTTGCTCAGCACAAAGAATTCCATGTGTTCACCATCAGGAGAGTGCAGGATGCTCTTGGGGCTGGGCCATGCCCAGGTGAGCAGAAAGCTGCTGGTTTTCCTCTGCAGGAGGATCAGGCACTTCCAGCCCTCTCTGGGGTGTGCTGCTGATGCACAACCTGATACACAACAGCCCATAATAGATCCATCATCAGGGGGAGGATTTGTAATCCCAATTTCCTTGTATCAATAAAAAAAGCATAAATATAGAGATAATTCACGTGGTGAGGGGGATCTACATATTACAAAAATGCTCCTGGACATTTTTAATTAAGGCAAGAGAAGGCGGCATTATGTAGTCCAGTTTTTATTTGAGTTTGTTAGAAAGTAATTAATTCATCCTCATGCAATTACAAGGGAATTACCCTGTCCTTGTTTCAAGGGAAAAGGAATCATCTGCCCTTAAAACTTCATTTTAAAATTTGCATCATTCTTCCCTGTCCTAACTCTGGAATCTTTTCTTTTAAGAAAGATTTTCACCTGATGTTACACAGGCACAAGCACAGCACACCAGCACTGCCCTAATGCTTCAGGTTCTTCTTCTATTTTTTACCTTTGCCTTGCAATAAAATTCCTCATTTATGAGGCAGACCCCATTTAATGGACTTTGAGATGGAATTTTCAGCTTTTTATGACTCTTTTCTGAAACTGCTGGGTTCTAAGAAGCTCTCACTCATTCTGTGAAAGTATAGAAGGGTTTTAGTGACTTTTACAATCATTTTATATATATATATATCAATGCTTTCAAAAACTGTAATGCACCTTACTCTTCAGGTGTTTCTTTCTGTACGTGACTTTGCAGGGCTGTTTTGTTCCTAAAAACATGAACCCCTTTAGGAGTTACAGAAGGTTTTTTTGTGTATTGTTGATGTGCTCTGACACATCATGGACAATGAACATGTTTATTGTTGACTCATGGTTTAAGGAGTCATTCCTAATTAAACTATTATAAACAGATTTGATTCACTTGCACAAAACACAGAATTAATAAAGTGAATTTAATTTCAATTTAATAGAATCTTTCATTTTCTCCATGGATAGGCTGATCCCATCTTTAGTAATGGGAATTATAAGTGCACAATGGGGAAGAGGAGAATCAAATATTCTGCATTATTATTCCGGGTAATGACAAATTGGGGCACAGAGTTGATGTCCTTGTCATAATGTCAGTTCTTGGAACACTTTCAGAAGGGAAACAGACGTGTCCGTGGATGACAAAGGTTCCATTTAAGATCCAAGAATCATGGAAGTTGAAGCCTCTGGAGTAACTGTCAAAAAACATTACTGCTCACACTTCTCAGCTGCAGTTTCATAACCAGATTCAAAGGGAATTAATGCAATAATATTCCTAACAATTTCATTTAAGAGTGTAATCTCTGCTTTTGTCTGCCTCAGTTTCCTACCATGTCATTTGAGCATCTTTGATTCCAGATGGCTTCTTTTATGTTTCTGTTTATTCTTTGCTACTGTTTTTTTATTCTATTTGATTTGCTAATTTTGTCTCTGTTTATATTCATGCTGCAACTGTGCACAAATGACTTTTCATTGCTTACCTTTTGGTATCATCCCACGGTACACTGGAGTGAACTGCTCTTTGAAAACTGCAGACAAGCCTGGCTTCTGACAGTCAGCTTATTTTAATTCACTAATTATGACCAGGAAAGAGCTCAGGAACCTGGCTGAATCTTGATCTAAGTCCCTCCTGGTCACAGTGCCATTGGTCCTTTCTGTGTCATGTATTGCCTTCCTCACCAGGCTGAATTAACGATCTCTAATATCTAATTTTGTTTAATGCATTTGGGAGGGAAAAAATATAGCTCTGCTTGTCTTTACAGATGGGAGGAACAGAGGAAGAGATAAACCCACACTTTGTCTCACAAAGCTTCACATTAGGAAAAAACATGCAGACCGTGGGACTACTCAAGCCATTCTTAGACAGCTTCATGCATTTATCTCCAGTTAATCTCAATATGAATTTGTAATTAGAAATTCTACATATTCCTGGTGTTGTTTCACCAACAACCGGGGAACTTTTTAGGAAGGAGGAAAGCATGTCCCCAGATGCAAAGCCTTCCTCAACCCCACAATCCCACCTGCATCCCAGTGGTTGTGATGGCAACGAGGACAAGGTGCTTTGTTCCCACCCAAACCCCGCTCCCAGGTTGGTTTTCCCCGCACACATTGCTTGCATACCTTGCTGCTTCTGAATCCTTATGTTAAGCCAGATGATAGCTAAAGCTTTCTGTTTTCCTAGCTCTGGCCTTGGCCTTTTCCATTTGGGAATACCATCTGTCTTCCCTTCTGTCCTGAGCATGCTTCCCCCCTGCCCCGTGTCCCACCACAGCTTGGCCTGACGCCTCCAGCCCCTGCTGTCCGCGGCTCCTTAACGCCCAAGTGCCCCGTGTCAAGTGGCCTCAGATGGCTGGCACCTTTTTGTAGCTGGCTCTCTGCCCAGCTGGGAGTTCTTGCAACTATTTCTGAGCCCAGACTGCTGTTCCTTCCCCCTGCTCCAGCAGACACCGCTCCTGTAAGCAGCTCTGGGTTTTTTTAACCCAACTACTCCTGACACTCGGAAGCATGTGATGAAGTTGTGTCACGCTGCCAAAGAGGAATCCTTTCCCATCTCATTTACTTCCCTATTATTTCATCTGCAGTGAACAGTGGCTCACCACGGGAGATCTGAGAGCCAGGCATAGAGAGCCTCAAAAATCGCACGCGGCTTTAGTCTTGTAAAACATATTCCCTCTTTTGTGTCTTTATGGGGGGAAAAAAAGTATCTGTCATCTCCCACTGTTTGGGGTCAAGCTCTTACATTAACAATTCCAGTGCTTCAGGCATTATAATTAACAGTGCCTCCTCCTGCTCTTGTCACTCTCTTCCCAACTCAGTGAAAGAGCAGCAAAGCCGTTTACTCCCTCTTCCAGCTTGTCAGTCTTGGACACAAACTATGCTGTAGTTTTTGCTACCTGTAAGGCTTGTGAAGCCTCCAGGAATGACTTCAGAGGGCTCTTCCCTTTGGGCTGTCAATTTTACTGCCAGCAGAGGCTGGCTTGATGCTCCTTCCTCAATACAGACAAAATATGGGGATGGCTGTACAAAACTATAAGCTACAGGAATTTCTATTCCACAGGCTAGCCAGAAGTTCAGCAGTTCCTATATCCCAAATCCTGCTCTGTTGTTCATTTAATAATCATCATCTTATTCACCGTGTTCTGAGCTTTTCTGCCATGTTGTTGGAGCTGTATTTTTCCTTTCCTCCTTAAAAGCTTATTAGAACTTGCCAGCCTTCATTCTCAGGCCCAGAGCTCACTGAAGTCGAGCACTAAGACCTCTTTGTGCTGCTGAAATGATTTCCTCAAGTGAATGTCAAAGCCATATTCAGAATACATAGTCTTTGGATTGCACAAGGGGAATAAAAAAGTTAATCACTACATAGGCACAGCAGTAATTTGAAGGCTGCTTACAAAATCTGCCAAACTAGACAAGCCAGAGCCTAGATCAGCAAAGGCCAGAATGGTCAAAGGGGAGAAGATATTTGTATTTATTTAAGCATATTTAAATTGTCATGATTTTACAATCCTTCAAGGCCCTGCTTTCAGCTGCTCTCACCATCCTGGCTTCTTTTCATGTTTTACTCAAAATGATTGGGAGGGTCTCAGAGCTAATATATTTAACCTGTCTTCCTTTTTAATAAAAGAATTTCAAATCCATGCAAGATGCCTTCTGCTAATAACATTTAATAAAACCAGCCTGAAAGCAGTAAAATACCTTTTTTTGTGGAAGGTAATTTTTCAAATTTAAGATTACTGCTTAGCATCCTTCAGTGTCTGAACATAAGGAAGTAAGTACTGTCTAAAACCACATAATGTGTAAAGCTGGCAGTGCAAATAGAAAGCTCTTCTCTAGCAATTGGCTGTCAAACACAGCTACAGTGCAGAAATATAAACATCAGCTCTGCAGCCAGCTCGAGCTAAAATTGAAAGCTGTTGAGAAGGTAACAGTGAAATAAAGAGAGCTGAAAAATTAAATTGTAGGTACTTACATATTGCTTCTCTTATAAACTATCTGCTTGCAGGTGACAACATGACTGATTTCTAGTGCACTTACACTAACCTGTGAACTGTGCACAGGGGTGCAGTAGAAGCTTTTTCTTACTTGAAATATCTTTTAAATTACTTGGAATGTGAAAATAAACACAACTCGGAAATGCTACAAAACAAACTCCTTATGAGATGTCAAACAAACCAGAACCAGTTCTTCAGAGCGGCTCTGTTTGCAATTACACAGCAACATCAGAGTGTCATACATCAGAATAAATAGATGTAACACGAGGGTAATTTGATTATTTTTCCCTCTTTTCTTGCAGTTAGATGTTTATTAGGGATAACTCATGCAGAATTCTAAGTTATTCGGAGGAACCTGGTTGAAACTAGTTATTATCATTTCATGCAGTTTCACAAGGAGTTATTTGCCTCATCACTTCTGTGGTTTTCAAAGCTTCCTAATGTAATTTCCCATGCATTTCCACTAAGTCATGCATTCCTGTGAATTTCTTACAAACTCACTCGCAAAGGTTATGTCTCTCATAATGCGATCAATTTGCAATACCATTAAATTTGAAATATTCTTTAAACCACTGGAGATAGATCATAGCTTCTGCCTTTGTTAATGCTTTTCTGGAAGAATTGAACGGGGAGAGGATGCATAAACCATTACACATCGACAGTATTAAATATGCAGAAATAAACCACTGTGCCTGCTCCTGCAGGGTTTAATACCCAGTGATGTATTACCTCTGATTCTCTAGCAACTTGCATGGAGCCCTGCAGTCCCCTGCCCAGGACATTTGGAGACTCAAATCTCAGGAACAATTATCTTTTTTTTTGGCACATCAGATAAATGGATCTCTTTCCAAGGAAGCAAAAATAGCAGTGCTGTAAATGTGGGCACTGTTCAGAGTATTTATGTCATTTCCTATAAACACCTGACGGAACTGTGATTCCAAACATCCAAAATTTGGGGTCAGCATCCCATCAAAAGAGTAGCTCTGGCTCAGCATGGACACAGCCAACTTGTATACAAATCAGTATCCCAGGAGCTGGAAGTGTGTAACATGTCAATCTCAAACCAGCCAGAATCCATATAGACTTACCAATGATTTAGTCTAGACCTTTATCCAAATTGTCTGAGCTCATGGAAGGACTCCTGTGGGAGGCTGCAGGAGACATCTGTACTAATTTAATGATGGCTGAATCACTGTCGGTTTTCTCTACCCACACAAGCTGGGGAGAGCTCGTAGCACTCTGTGAGCAGGGAACAGCCAAAACCCCATATGGCCCTGTCCCCATTCAGCTGTTCCCTGCCTTTCCCTGCTCTCCTCTCAGGAAGGACGGGTGAGCAGCTGTCCTGCATTCCCCTCTGCTGGGGATGGAAGGAGAGGATCCTCACTGTGGTAAAGACAGGAGGCAAAGAATCATAGAATGGGTTGGTTTGGGTTGGGAGGGACCTCAAAGCCCATCCAGTGCCACCCCTGCCACGGGCAGGGACACCTCCCACTGTGCCAGGCTGCTCCAAGCCCCAATGTCCAACCTGGCCTTGGGCACTGCCAGGGATCCAGGGGCAGCCCCAGCTTCTCTGGGCACCCTGTGCCAGGGCCTGCCCACCCTGCCAGGGAACAATTCCTGCCCAATCTCCCATCTGAGTCTGCCCTCTGCCACTGGCAGCCATTCCCTGCCTCCTGGCCCTGCAGCCCTTGGCAATTGTCTCTCTCCATCTTTCCTGCAGCTCCTTCAGGCCCTGCAAGGCCACCCTGAGCTCAGCCCAAAGCTTCTCCTGTGCAGCTGAACAATCCCAGCTGTGCCAGCCTTTCCTCCCAGGATAGCTGCTCCATCCCTCTGCTCATCCTGGAGCCTCCTCTGGGCTCTCTGCAGCAGCTCCAGCTCCTTGCTGTGCTGGGCCCAAGGCTGAAGGCATCACTTGAGGTATATAAGGATAAATAATGATTTCTGAGGGCCTTTCAAACACACTAGACATGTATTCCCCCTCCTTCAAAGAACTGATCATCAGGCTGCCCACTGGAGAACATAAATTCCATAAAAGGAACAACAAAAGAGAGAAACAGCTGCATGAGGGAGAACTTTGAAGATCTCCAAGGACTCTGCTGAGGTTTCTCTAATAAAATGTGTGCTCAGGAAGAAAATCCCACAGAAAAGTCATCTTTAAAAAGATGAGGAAGAGGCACAATACTGAGAAGTGGAGTCGAGTTCTTAAATGATCCGAATCATACCCTGGATGCAAGAATGAAACAAAATCCAAATATCTTATGAAGGTTCCTGCTACTCCTGTAGGAGTTGCTGAGAGAACTCTACTGAGAGCACCAAATGGCAGCTGGGCAGGAGACAACTGAGCCAGAACTGAGCTGTAAATAATGGTTATTAATTACTTGTACTGCAATAACACATTGAGGTCCTGGCTGGCACAAGGACTCTTATATTGTGTGCTACAGCCTTCCCCTACCTCACTCTCCTCTGTTGATGGAGAAATAGCAAATGGGTTTTTTCCCCCTTCCCTTTTTCTAAACCAGAGTCAAAGAAGAATGAACCCAAAATACATAATTTTAAAAACCCCAAAACTTTCTAAGACATTGGCTAATTTCTACAATTGCCACCTAGGGGTTCAGTATGACTCAAACTCACAGGAAAAGTAGAGCTGAATTCCTTCACAAACTTCTAGTCCTGAGATGATTTTTTAAATTTGAATGGTTTTAGGACCTGATATAAACACCAAGAACTCAGAAGGAATCTACCTCAAATTTGAAGGGACAAAACTCTACTTGAAGCACAAAGATTTATAAGAATGATACAGAAGCAAAGACACCCCCTCAAAAAACCCCTTCACAACTAACATCTAGTTATTAATTCATATTATGACACCACAACTTATAGCCCAATTAAAGTCAGAGTTTACCACTGGCCTACAAGTTTATTTTTTGTACCTTTTCTGATAACTAATAGAGGTGTAACTTCCATACAAACGAGATAAATAATGAGATTAACAATTATCTGACTGGGAGATAATAAAGTGTTGAAAATAGCAAGACCCTGAAGTAAAGTAGAATATTTGAGATTATTTATCAAGTCAGTAAAGCTGCCTTTTCACATTTACTCAGGATATAGGAGATGGAATGTTTTGTTTGCCTATGGAGATGGGATTATTGGGTATGTAAATGGACATTGATGGCAAAGTTAACTGAAAAGATAATCTGCTGCATGAAGTTCTTCAACAGAATATCAGCAGTGTAAATGCCCTCTTGGTCAGTCCTGTTAGGAATATTCTGACACAAAAACTGATCGAATTAACAAACCTGCCTTGGCTCATCAAGGATTAACTCTGTTTTGAGCCAAGCTGGAACCACGGCCAGTCAGAAACCACAACCACACCAGCATTAAAGCAAATTCTTTTTCCACCCACGCTGAAAATGCCAGGCTATTTAAATACCTCACCAGTGGCCTGTGAGCTGGTGTGTGTTTATCAGCTGGCCCAGAGCTCCCTGTCCCAGCTGTGCCAGCTCCACTGGCTTGGAGCTGCTCTCAGGAAAAGGCAGGAGGATGGGAATGCTTGGAGCCTTCATTTTCTGCAGCCTGGTGCATAAGTGCTGCAGATTATACAGCAGCAGAGCTGGCAAGGGGGCTGAGCAGGGAACCCCCCTGGGTTCCCCAGTCTCCTTTTCCTTCCTGTGTGACGAGGAAGTGTGAATGCTCTGCTACAACAAGCTCAAGCAGTATTTTCAAGACTGAATAATTAGGCTGAATGAAACGCTGCGCTTGTAACCAGCACAAAACCCAAGAGAAAACACGCAGCAATTCAGTGGGACTGCAACACTGACATTCCCAATAATAAGATAGAAATCCATAAGAAAAACAGAGTTCCTGGGCCAGTTATATATTCTGCTTTGGTTTCATTTATTATTGATATGCAGGTTTAACAAACAGGTCCAGGTCTCTGAAAGAATCCAGAAGAGTGGGAAATTCTTAGGTTTCAATTTTTACCTGAACAGCCCCTTCCAGATGGATCCCATTTGTGGAGACTGCAGCATCCATAAGGATGGATGGAAATTCCCATTTAAAGATCCAGAAGGATGGATGGAAATCCCCATTTAAAGATTCAGTGCCACAGGTCCATGAATACCCTGGATTTCTTACAGCTGACCTGGAACTTTAAACCTTGTTTCCTGTTTCCCCCTTTGGTCTCTACTCAGTCCAGTTCTAACAGTTTAGATGAACATGACATTAATTCTAACCATTCTCCACACTTTAAATGAATCTTTCATTTTAAGGCAAAATGAAAAATTATAGTGAAGTTGTATTCCATGCAGTGTACTTACTCTTCATGCCTCAAAAAATAACTTTTATATGAGTTAAATAGTTACAAGTCTGACATCTGTCCCTTACTAATAAAAAGGAATGAGGTTATGCAGATGAGGTGATGGATAATAGAGAAAAATGTAAAAAGCCTCCAGCTAAATTATGCTATATTGTCACAAGAAAAAAATAATTCTCATATCTCAGCTTTCTTCTATCTGCTGAAATGTAATTCCAAAGGGACACTAGTAGTGAAATTCAAAGGCCAAATATCAGCCAGTTTAGAGGCTAAAAACAACTAAGAAACAGAAATATCTAGAGTAAATACATGGGAAAGCAGGAAGAAACAAAAGAAAATAAATACCAAGCATATGGCTCCTAAAACACAAGGAGAAAAAAGTTACAGGAATGTTAGGCAATTTAAATCTTGCCACAGAAAATGAAGCTGAGAATATTTAACTTCCAGATGCCAGTTTATTGATTACAAGATGGTTGGAACCTTTTTTTCTTCCTTTTTTTTTTTTTTTTAATAAAAATCAAACAAACCACAGCCTTAAGCAAAGAGGGAAAATTCCCCAACAATCCAGGAATTCTTGTGATAATATTCACTGTGAGGGTTACCTGGAGAGTTTTACATTTGATAAGTACTTTTTCTTTCCATTTCTTGCTCTTGTCTACAAGAGATTTGACAATTACTAAATTTCCAGGCCTGTGAGGAAACACTGGAGAAGCAATCCCTCACCATCAAAGGGATGGGGGAGTTGCTTGATGGGAAGAAGCTCTTCCAGGAAATCAGGATAGCAGCTGGTCAAAACCAAGGAGAACACAAAGAATTACATTCTGTAAGGTGGGCCACAAGTTTGCAGAGATAATATGGATTTCAGTAGCTTCTCTGACTGCAGAAGAGATGGATTTGCAGCCTCTGAGTTGTTCTTTTTTCCCCCCAGAAATAATACCTGACTTGGATAGCACTATATTCAATAATGAATGTATTTTTTTGCTAAGAATACTCCCAGACTTTATTTATTCTTCCTTGGATCTTACTGCCAAGCTAATTTCTTCTCCCTCCCTGTGGCTAAAGCTCTCTTCTGGCCTGATTCTCTTCTAGAAGTGACACTTTATATTGATAGCCCAAGCAGAGAGAGTCATCATCAGAGTGGCCATGTCATCCAGCCCCGGGGTGCAGTGCTGAGTGATCACACATCCTCAACACCAGCAATTCACTCCCAGCTCCCACAAACCAGAACCCTTTTATTTGTCTCCCTGCAATCAAGGGGACGTTATCAACACTCAGATCTGAATACAGGAATGTGCTGTTCACCACTGCACACACCAAATGTGTCACCACAGTAAGCCAGAGAGCATCTCCACACCACTTCTAGCACAAACCACATCACCTGCCTGTTCTGCTGCTGGGGAAACACTCACAGACATGCAGGCCCAACATTCAGAACAAACTGAGCAGTTAAAGGTCCAAGGGATGGCTGCTCAGACCACCAAGAAGCCACCCCCAAAATACCAGCCTTACCCTTGGAGCTGCATAGACTTTTTCACCTGTTTTGTTTTTTTTTTTTCTGGATAAAAATAAAGATTCAGTGACACTCACCCCAACTGTTCATATTACTACAAAGTTGATTTATGGAAAATATAATTTGGGGAAAGACCAAAGCAGTATTTTTCCTGAACACATTGTTTTCTTCAATGTTCTTTTTCATCCAAAATCTTTTTATACCTGTATATGCATTAATTCCATTCTCCAAAAGCATTTATCTTTTTAAACATGCTTAAAGTGTTTAACAAACATTTCCTTTTAAATTAATTTCATCTGTTATCATACAAGGGGTTTCACTGTGGTCTAATTGAAATACTACGCTTACCCCAAAACATTTTTTGGTATTTCAAGAGTTTGTATTTTGAGTGACACAAAAGTATCTTTTCTCCTCAACTTTTCAACTGCACATGAAATGAAAATCTGTCATTCATCTCAGAAGCAGCACTCAAGTTCTAGGAGAATTAAATTCTTATTTCCTTTAAAAGCAAAGCCATCCCTACTGCCTACACAAATCCTCCAATTAAACCATTCCTTCCAACAAAAATAAAGCAATTTCATTCCGTTTGTTTATCATAATTTAATTATTTTCCTTATTAGAAGCAGCTTTATTTTAATGTTTTAGTCTTTTTAGGTGATGACTCACTCTGTAGATATTCGAGCAGCTTTCTGCCGTGCCTTTACTTCTGCACATAATTAAAACACATTTGCTGTGATTATATTTCAGCACATACAGATCAACATGTATTTTGCTCTTAGGTAGAGAATCCCCATTGTTCATGTAATTACTAGGAGGAAATAATGCAAATGAGACTGCTGGAGACAATTATTGGACTTTCTTTTTAACTTTATAATGCTATAAACAAGAATTGGCATTCAACTCAGGGGTGGACAGCAAACATTCATTTTATTGAGTGCTTTAAAGACTTCATGGAATCATAGGACACCAGGATGGAAGGGACCTCAAAGATGATCAGGTTCAACCTTTATTAGCCAGAGCATGATTCAAGCATGGTCTAGACAAGATGGCCCAGCATCCTGAGCAGCTGAATCTGAGAATTGCCCAGCGCTGGGGAATCCACCACTTCCCTGGGGAGATCATTCCATGGCTGGTTATTCACATTGTGAAAATTTTCCCTCTCATATTCACTTGGAATCTCCCCATAAAGAACTTTTACCCATTACCCCTCATCTTTTCCATGTGACTCCTGGTGAAAAAGGGGAATTGCTTCAAACTGACAGCTTTGGGTAAGAGATTAGAAGGAATTGATCCCTGGGAGGGTGGACAGGACCTGGCACAGAGTGCCCAGAGAAGCTGGGGCTGCCCCTGGATCCCTGGCAGTGCCCAAGGCCAGGTTGGACACTGGGGCTTGGAGCAGCCTGGGACAGTGGGAGGTGTCCCTGCCATGGCAGGGGATAGAATGGGATAATCTTTGAGGTCCCTTCCAACTCAGGCCATTCCATGATTCTATGACCTTCTTTGCAGCTGCCCTTTCAATATTGGGACATATTTGTGGTAAATTCTCCCCTAACCCGCTCTCTCTGCAGCCTTTTCCTGTCTGGCAGCTCCCCAGCCCTTGGATTACCTTTGTGCCCCTCCTCTGGACCCTCTCCAGCCTGTCCATGTCTTTTGGATCAAAACTGAGCCAAACATTCCAGGTGTGGCCTGGCAAGAACTGAGCAGAGAGGGATGACTTTGTCTCTGCTGGTGATGCCCTTGCTGGTGTGACCCAATGTCCTGTTGGCTTTCTTTGCTGCAGCACCCACTGGTCACTCATATTGAGCCTGCTGTCACCAGACTTCAAATTCACAGGAGCTAAATAACCATATCCTAATCATTCATCCAGTAGATACTAATTTATGTCTAGCATCACATCTTAGATTGTGCTCCTGAGTTATACAGATCAAGATATCTCTTATCACTTTATCCTAAACAGAATTGTGCATTGTGTGTGTGATAAAGGATGTCACAACTATGACTCAGCATCTTTCTGCACAATTTGAATAAATAATCCCAGCAGGAAGAGTTAAGACTGGAGTAAATTCCACATTTAGAGTACCTACTGAGAACCCTTCTTGTGTAGGATTTAGAAAGACCTTTAAATTATTACTTTTTTTGCAGTTTGTAATGAAAATCTTTGCTCTATATCACAGGATGACAAACATCCCTGTATTATCTCCTCCTAAACTACATTACATCATCACCAGTGACAGGAGTCCCTTCCAGTTCCTCAGCAATCCACTATGAACACAGAGAAATCTCACCTGTGAAGGCAATAATTTTCCCCCAGCAAACATGTCTGGAAATCAATAAACACGCTGCCAGGTCCCAGGGAACACGGAGCGCAGTGCAGGAGGCTGGCTCGGGGAAGGACGGGCACAGACGACTCCTGTGCTTGGGGACTGTGAGGTGACAGGGTCACTCCATGGTGAAAGGTCTCACATCTTCAAACCAAGCTCTCAAGCTTGTCTTTCTCCCTTTTCTTCCCCCCAGTCTGTCTTTCCCCCCATCATTTGGGCACAGTGCATAAGGGAACACCCTGCAGCTGACCCATCTGAATTTGTGGTGAGGACCGTGCTGCCCCACAGGAAGGGGGACAGGGCCACTGTGGATGCAGGGTCCCTTCCTCAGGGTCACACTGGTGCCAAGGATTGATCTCTGAGGCACCACAGGCAGTTTCCTGGACTTAGTCCCCTTGCTCTCATCACCCCAGCCTGAGTCCACAAACACTACAGGAGTTAGTTTTTTGCTTATTTTTTTCCAGGGATCAGAATATTATATTTTCAAAACATATTCTCACCTTATATAGCCTATCATTAAGAGTCAAGTTTTCATAAACAGCAAATACCACCTAGGAGTGCGAAAGCTGATGGACTGAGTTTTGGGAAGGGAAAAGAAATTATTAGACCTAAGAGTTCCTTAGTGCTTTAACAGTCTCTTCCTAATAATTTCTTCCTTATCTTTCACGGATCCTACCTTGGCTGAAGGATTTTGGATTACAAGTTTTGATGCACAAACACAGCCATTCCTGTGCACAGACCTTTCTGGGATTGCTTTGAATATGTTTCACTAGCAAATGAATTAAGCTGAGTGAGCTCTCCAGCCATAAATTCGAGGCTCTTTTTGAAGCGATCCATTTGTGATCCATATCTGCCCCATATTTCTGCCCTTTGAAATAAATGCAATCAAAGGAAAGGATGCAGCTCTCCTCTGAATGTGTCCAGCTGAAGACAAACTATCAAAATTGGAGATGCAAAGGAACCAAAATCCAAGGCAAAAAAAAAAAAGCCATTTTAACCCTGCTGCACTTGTAGACTCTGCCATCATTTCAAAAGCAGAAATGCAGTTAAATATCTCAGTATGCTCTGGAGGAGGAAGTTTTTGTCCATCCCTATACTGAACAGAAATCCAATGTTATAATTATTCCAACATTCTAAGAATCTCCCCAAATGCCTGTATTGACAAAATTGCTCTTTGATGCTAAATTTTGATTTATATTTTAGTGATTTTTTTTTTTTTACTTTAAGCAAGGGAATGGGGAAAGAACTCAATTATGTTTGTTCACATAGAAAGAAGACATGTTTTTTGAGACAACTAAAATCAAACTTCAAGAGCTTTGATATGTTTCCTTTTTTTTGTGCATCCTTATATTATAAAAACAGAAAGGAATTTTTAATTGATGCATATCTAAACTCCTCCAAGTTCTGTAGTACATATGTTTGAATTAAAATTAGAATTATTTCTGAAAGGCTAAGAAGTGCTACCATAGTTTAGCTCTGTTCAACCAAGCAGTGCTTGTGCTTTGAACTGACAGAAGCCTTTAAGTGCAAAAGCTTAGATAAGCTGATAAAAATGAAACCAGCCACATCTGCAGTTACTTAGATCCAGTTCAATTCAATTCAGCCTTATCATACTACAAATCTCAGATATTCTTGCACATTTTACAACAGCACTACTCTGGGGTAGTAAATAATAAGCCTGCACAGATAATGAGACCTCAGGCAAAAAAAGAGAAAACCCAATAGGTTATTTCTTCATTCCTGCTTCCTGACATATAAGTTGCTACCACAACAGTAAATTAATTATTGCAGATTAAAAATTCCCAAAATTTTACTGGGTTAATAATTAGAAATTTCCCCTTTAATGTGGAAAGAGCTTTCCATTTCCAATATAAAATTCCCTAGAACAGCAACATATTTTACACATTGACATGTTGATGTGTTTGTATAAGATCAAGCACTGTAAATACAGGGAAAATCAACAGTGGCAGGGACACCTCCCACTGTCCCAGGCTGCTCCAAACCCCAGTGTCCAACCTGGGCTTGGGCACTGCCAGGGATCCAGGGGCAGCCCCAGCTTCTCTGGGCACCCTGTGCCAGGGCCTGCCCATCCTCTTTCTTCCTAATTCTCCCTCATTTCTTCCTAATCTCTGATCTCATCCATTCATCTATGTCCTTAATGAAGATATTAAATAGCACTGGCCCCACTCTGGCCCCTGAGGAGCTTGTCACTGATAACAGTTTGCTTTATAGTTCACTTTCCAGGAAACAAAACAGATTTTGGGTCCTGTTCCCCCAGCCCTGAATCTGAAGGTCATTGGTGTTAAATATACTGGCCAGGCACCTTCTCTTCAGAGATCTCTGTGCACAATAGCAGAGAAATAATAACAGGAAATATAATAATAGGAAATGCTATATCCCTGCCACCTGAGCATTCCCAAACACCAGGGTAATCAGGACAGAAATGAGCCCACACCACCACACAGGCCCGTGGTGGCCAAATGGGTTGAGTAAAAGTCTTTTAGCAACATCTGGCCTGACACACTTGAGCTGCATTTTACCCTCCTTGGACACAGGAGAACAATATAAACTCCAGATGTAATCTGCCCCACTGTGCCCTTACCAAAGTCACTGCAACTCCACAGTGCCAATAACTTCTGTGATGGCTTTTAATTAAAGCAAATAAACAACGAGATTAAAATGTAAATTACAAAAAAAAAAAAACACCATCCAGATAATTCCGTGTTGGTTAAAGTTATTTTTTTCTATGTGGTCGCCAAAAGCACACAGGTAATTTAGTATTTCAAACTGATTTTGCAAACAGATTAGCTCTTAATGTAGAATTGTTAAGCAAATAATTTCAGGAGAAAATCATTCTGGGATACAGTCGCGGGAAGAGGTCGCATATGCAAAACTAGGCTTTGCCCAATTGATTTCCAATTATAAAATCAGAGGCTCTAGAGTTTGTGGTTAATAGTCCTTCCCTTTAGCCTGGAAAAACAAACTTGCAGCTTGTTTTCCCAACAAATCCACATGCAATGCTCCTCGCTGCATTAAGGACCGAGTGTGTCCTGGCACGGAGCAGCACGGGGGAGTCACAGCCCCTCGCTGAATCCAGCCATGGAATCTGGCCTACAATGCCTCACTGATGGCCAGCTGGGATGTGGCAAATTGCTCCTCAGAATAAAGCTACAATCATGTCTGTCTGGGGGGAAAAAGAAGCCACAGGCAGATTCTGCAAGGGCTGAATACATTCAAATGCCCATATTGTGTAATTGCATAATGCTGTGTTTTCCTTTGTAGAAAGATACTGGCTGAGAATTTCATATATTTAATCCATTCATTCTCCAGCACCAAGTGGAGACTGCCAGGACATCTGAGTCTCTTGTCTCATTTAATCTTTGTATGAAACTGGACAACTCTCAGGATGAAAAAAAAAACAAATAATGCAGTTCTACTTACTAAGTGTGCTCAACATAAGGACATTTTTCTGAGTCCACCCTGCACCTTCATTATGGATTAAAGTGCCACAAAGGTGAGCACTCTTTGTCTACAGCAAAAACAAGTCGGGAAAATCTTTACTATATGATGTGCAAGAGCATTTGATTCGCAGGTCTGCCTGTCTGGTTTACATTGCAGCTTTTTTCAGTGTACAAGCATCACATTTTAGAAACTAATGATTTTTTTCCTGAGCTCATAATTTTCTAATGATGAAATACTAATACATTCATAAACATTGCTAATCTTTTTCTGGGGGAATCTAAATCCTGTGTTGTGCTGCATGATTACTCAAATAATAAATCACTACTCATGACAAGAAGAGAAGAATTGTGATCTATACAACTTGTCATCTCCATCACTGATGTTTACAAATGAGTGCATTTAATGATTTGGCAGCTAGAAACTTCACCTTGTAATAGTTGCTGAAACTTACTCATCTTCATTATTTTTCTCTCTAAAACTGTAAAAAAAAAAAACTTTCCATAAAGAAAAATATTTTCTAGATAAATTATTACTTTCAGGTCTGGGCTTGATTTTCTGCTGCATTATTCCACTTGCACATCTATGAGAGTCAGCAGAGATGACATTTTTCTGAAGAAGAAGGTTTTTCCTTGCTCTGCTCCAGCCCCTTTATCACCCATTCAAAGTTAGACAAAGTAATCTGGAAAACAGTGCCACAAATCCAGTTCATATATCTGAGCAACAGGTTTTTAATCACATATTGATAGCAGACCAGCTTGCGAGCCAGCAGTCAAATTTTGTGGTGGCATCACCCACAGATGTTTCACAGAAAGTCAGACACAGGGAGTTGTCAACCCACTGTGAATCAATTTATTCATTCTCACCAACTCTCCAGCCAATTTCCTCCTTCAAGGTGCAAATTAGCAATACAGATGTATTCTCTGAAAAGATCTCCAGCTCCAGGTTTTTAAGAGCAGGTTTAGAGCCTGTTGGCTCTCATCCAGTGTAGTATCAGTTTAACACTGGAGGAATTCTTCTGCAGGGAGCCACATCCCCAACCTTGAAGCAACCTTTATAAACATGGATTTATATCAGAGATTATGTCTCTGCAGGCCTGCCTTAAGACTTCATAGCCACAGTCAAGACCTGGTAAAAGGCTGTTGGATATTCAGCCACAAGTAGAGTAAAGCTCCAAGAATTTGCCACTGTCTTAAACTATGTTTGACATTGTTAATACTGGGGACCAGAAATTGGAGGAGAGCAACTCTCCAGAACTACTGCATGAAGGAGAAGGAGCTTTAGTACTTTTAAGTTACGCAGAACAGTGAGATATCTTGTGCCAGTTCAAGATACATTCTGTCTGCAATGACCTCGAATGGAAGGAAAAAGGAAACTGGAAGTTGAATCCATAAATTACCCAATAAAGTCATTAAAGCTCTGTGACAAGATGAGATGAGCAGCAACAAAAGATAAACAATGGTGTGTTGCATCTGTTGCACACAGTCTAAGCCCTGTAGAGTGCAATTGTGTCCTTGTCATTTGTATTCACTGTGAGAACTTTCTGCCTTGCTCTGCCCCTCCCTGCACACAGAGACACCCAGGGACACCCAGGGACACCCAGGGACATCCAGGGACAGCCAGGCCTGAGGGGCCCTCTCAGCTGGGGCTCCTCTTGAGGCTGAGCAGCCCCAGCTCTCTCAGCCTTTCCTGGCACCAAGATGCTCCAGGCAAAAGAAACAATAAAAGTCTGTCACATCCTCTACTATCCCTAACATTTAAAGATTTTTTTTCCCCCCTAACATTGCATGGTGATATTAATAATGATATAAATCGGTTTGACTGATAGAAAGTAGATTGAATTTACCTGCCTAATTATGCCTCACTTTGGCTTAACTGTGAGCACTGTGGAGAACAGACAACTAACCCCAGTAGGCTGCTCTGCTGTTCTGCCTTAGCACTTGCAACATTGGTTTCTCTTGATAAAATATTTCAGAGGATCAAAGCAGAGGACTATGTAGGTAAAAATCAGCAATGAAAATGCTTCATTCACAATATACTTGCTACCCTTTTTTATTTAGCTAAGACTGCTTGGAGCAAAACGTTTCACTCCCGCTCAGAGATGCTGTAACATTTTTATTAATATGCACTGTTCTTGCGTTTTTTAAACCCCACAAAATTGAATCTGAAATAATACCACTCTGGACCCTGAGAAAGTATTTTGTACCTGTCACAATAGCACTGCTGTCTCTTTCTTTTTCATATTCACCCCTTCTTCTAATATGCAGACAATAACAATCCCTGGCTGTATAAACGTAAACACCAGAGAATCCATTTGAACCAGGACACATAAAACAAATCTGCAGAGGTGGAGAGATCAAGCAGTGCCTCACAGATGTGGGGAGCCATACAAATACACAGTTTACATGTTTATTACTGCCAGTGGATTCTCGACTCACTCTTGCAAACAGCCTCAGGGTAGTGACTCCAGCAGGGTGAGCATCGGCCAAACCCAACAAAAGGAGGAAAAACAATACACACATTTTTCATTTTTCTTATGGCACAAGACTGAGCACTCTACTCTGGGCAAGAGTCCTTCAAGAGCATGAAGAATATGTGCTACAAATGGCTTTAGGGTGCTCATGGCTGTTTCCTTTCCAGCTACAGGAAAGCTTGTAATGGATTCTTCTGTCTCTCGGGGAACTTTTAAATCCGAACCAGAATTTCAATATTATTTTGCAGATAGAATGATTTCGTTGCTGCAAACCTAACTGCAGATGTGCAGATCTTATTTAAGCTGTATTTTTAGAACAAAGAAGTCAAAAAATCAGTTTTGAAGGGGTAAGCTTTTACCGAAATTAATAGGGCAGGACATGCAGCTGGCTGACGTATGGCTAATGTGGTGCTTCTCCCAGCTTTTAACACACTTTGCTGATTGTTTGCTCAAGGCATATGGTTTGAATGAGCTGGGCAGTGCACAGTGCAGCTGGCAGACTGGAGATCCAAATCTGGCAACGAGCCTCACAGTTATGTGGCACTGGGTATCAAATTTGCCTGAATTTTATGTTATGAATTCTGCCATATCCATGGAAATTTGAAGCTACTTCAGGCTGTACTACAGGAGATGTCACTGCTTCAAATCCTGCAGCATTGACTGCAGCTGACCTGTGTTGAGGAGGAATGGTCTGAAAAGGGCAAAAGCTTCCTTATAGAGCAAAGAAATTACAAAAAGCTTTCATTAAACAAACGCAGAATTTTCAAAATGGGCAAGCCTCATTTTCTCTAGTGCACAGATTGGGAAACTGTGACAGGTGCTGTTCCAAGCACACATTCATTTCAATCAAGCAAAGAATGGGAAGCTTTTGGCAGCCTGTCCTGTTTTCACCATTACCTCCCATAACCCAAGTCAATGGTTTCAGCCTCAGCTCTGATATTCAGGAAGGTCTACAGAACTCTCCAACACTATCTGAATACAATTTTTGTATTAATTTAATAAATGAAGCATCATTTTTGGACTCTCAGCATAATAAACTCTCATTTGCACTGAGTAGATTCATAAATTCATGCTGTTAAAAACTGTTTTCATCAGAAATGGGCAAACCTCCTGTGGTGCCCATTCATATTCCAGTTCTGAACTGCAGGAGTGTGTTTGCCAGTCACAAGTGCTCAGTTATTATTGCAGAGTTTCCTTTATTGCTGCTTGAAAAGCCAATATAGATACTAAAAGTGACTCTCTCATCTCAGGGTACACACAACTGCATATTTCTGAGGATATATTCATATTTTTTCAGTGAAGTGCATCCCATTTTTATGCCACATGAACCCAGTGTGATGAATTAAGATGAATATTAAGAGGAACAGAGAAGCAGCCAGTTCCCTGCTCCAGATCTGCCTGGCTATGTCAAAGTCTTGGTAATAAAACGTGTGTTTGTTGTAATGCAAATGTTCCACTGAGCTCCAGGAGAATTCCAAGAACAATGGATGTCTCAAACAAATAAACACAACAGCACAGAGTCTCTATTCATCTCAAATATTAATCTTCTAAGTTTAGAAAGAAACTAATTTAGAAAGAAAATCCTATTTCCAGTAGAGAAAGTCTCATGCATTTGTGAGGCTGACCAGTATCTTAAATGACAATGAACAGTTGGACAATTAAAAAAGAAAAAAAGGAAAAATAAAGATTAGTTCCTTTGAAATCTTCCTTTTTGCTGTGCCCACAATCCTTTCTTCCCACTCCCTAAGTTGCCCTAATGATAATTCTGAACATGGAGTCAGCACAGATATGCTGCACTTGGACAAACTGAAAGCAAATGGCAAAGGATTTAAAAAAAAAAAAATTATCTCTCTCCAACTTCAGCTTCCTTATCAGCATAAAGCAATGCAGAGAAGGAGGAAAATAAGTATAAGGAGCAAAGGCTGCATCATCTTACAACAGAAGTGCTCCACTGAGTTCTTGAACCTTTTGAAGCTGACCCTGTGAGCAACGCATTGAATGTGCAAAGGACACTGTTTTACAGGACAAAAGGATACAAAACACAATAAAAATGTCAACCACACTGAAGTGAAGTTTGTGGAAGCTCATTTCAGTAGCAGGGAGGCACAATGCAGCTGGAAAAGGTACATGGTACCATTTCTAGCTCAGCAAATGATGCAGAACTGGTCCAAGCTCACTCAGCAGCTCTTTAGAGAGATGTCACTGTGACTCTGCCAGGGAATGTGCCACTATTCTGACTCCCCTGCTGTGCCCTTTGCACTGTCTGCACTCTAAGGGGGCCTTTTCACTATTTTAAAATTGTATTTTAAAAAGTGAGCACATTATCCAGCCCTAAGGCTTGACAAAATGTGCAAATACACATTCTTTTATCTGCAAGGCCTGATGTGCAGACAGGCTCAAAGCATGCGCGAGCCTCACAAGAAACACTGACTAATGTTTAACCCAGCTATCTATAAAGTAGCCTGAGGTATAGTTCAAAGAATATTGAGAGGAAATAAGGAGTGATAGAGGTCATCTCACCTGCAAAGAAGAAGTGTCATCAGAGGATGACAAAATTTGATTTCCTAAGCAACGCCCAGGTCATTTAACTCACGGGTCCAGGTGAGGCCAGCTCTCTAGCACTAATCTGGACATTGGCACATGGCTTCTGAGAGTCACAAAAAACACTCAGAAATCCACCAGCAGCTTCAGCCACTCTGCCTGAACTCTCTCTGGCTCTGAAACAACAAAATGCCTTTTTCCAGGCTGGAGAAGAGCTGCCAGCCCTCACTTTGCACAGCTGTGAGCCTTCCACATCTCCTGGGTGTGAAACCGGCCACTCCCTCTCACAGAGGGCCTGATGGACAGAGCCCCACAGCCAACCTGCAGAGAAACACGAAATGTGCTGAAAATGTCCTCACCCAGAATCTTACCCATATAATTAGGCAGGTATTTGCAATTCCTCTCCCCAGGACAGAAACAGCAGCTCCCACCCTTCTCAATTCCCTAACCCAAAGTTACACCCTTGCTCTTCATCCTTGGTCTTTGTTCTGCTCATGATGTTTCATTTACTTGTGCAAAGGTAAGGACTTTCAGAACAGAGCCACCTCAGACTGTCAGGGCCCCTTGGAAGAAGGTCCTTGCTCCCCTGGAGAAGGAATACTGGCCTGAGCTTTGAACCTCACCCAGGAGAGGTCCAAACCAAAGTTGTGTTACAGGTGCTTTCCACCTGCTCTTAAATTCTCAGCTGATCTGAGCTTTTTCCATCAGCAACAGATTATCAAAACTACCACCAAGTCTCCTCATCTCCATTGCTGTTTTAATTCAGACTAAAAATATAACTTCTGTACTGAGTGAGGGCTTTTGTTCTTTCTTGGGTTTTTTGGGGGGTTTTTAATCATACTTGCACCAGATTTAAAAAGCCAATTACTGAATATCCAGTTTTTACCGATGTTCTCACAGTGAATTAAGACAATGATTAACAAAAAACTCACTAAGCATATTATCTTAGATTTCAAGTGTTATAATTGGAAGAGCTCAGTGGGTATTTTCATGGTAATGCAAAATAGAAAAATCTTGTCCCAAGCACATAAAATACCAAATTCTGACCTCAATTATCAGACTTTACGTAGGACAGCCATGGAATAATCTAGCTAACTGAAAATGGAATTTAAAATCATCCTAAAGCTGGTCTTGAAGAATGAGCATATTCATAGCATAAAATTCTGAATTACCAACATAAGACTACTGCTGCATTTAAATATGCAACTAAAGTCAAGCCAAACTTTTAAACTAGAAAAAAAATATCTTCCCTGAGCCATCTAGAATCTCCTTTAGCTTAAACACAGTGAAAATGGCAGCTATCTTAGTGGGTTACACACTGTCAGAGTCCTGGTGAATTATTTACAGCTGGGGACTCTAATTCTCTCTCAGTATCATCTTTCCCTGGGTTCTGTACTCACCAGAGCCCTTGATACTGAAATGAGTGAGAACAGAAACAAGAATGTTCAATTCCACAACAAAACTGGAGGCTGAAAGGTTTCATTGTCGGTCCAGCACAGATTAAAGTGTCTGCTCAGCCTGAAACCAGTCCTCAGCTTTATATCTGTGTTCCCTTAGGGCTTCCTTGTCTCCCCCTCAGCGTGATTTCTGTCAGAAAGTCTGGAATAAATTAACTGTTCTGCTGGGTATTGCAAGTGAGAGGAATCTAAAGACATGCTGATTTCTTTCTTTATTTCCCTCCCCCTCACATTTATTTTGCTCAACACAGTCAGACAAAACCTGCATCAAGATGTGGTTTGGAGTCCTAAGTGGGCAAAAATAGAACTATTTCGAAAGGCTGTAAACTCCTGCTATAAGTCAGGGTTTAAATAATGTATTAGAGATATCTATATATACACAAAGACACAACACATGCACTTAGACTAATATATGTGTGTGTATATATATATATATATATATATGTATACATGTTCCCTTGCAGTTCTGTATTAATCAAATGGACTATTCTGTAGTAGAAATACAGTAGTAATAACTCCAAATAACACTCCTGTTCAAGTTGCCTTGTACAAGCTTATTTGAGTTCTAATTGTGTGCTGAAATTCTCCCCTTTAATGCCTAGGTCTATTTGAAGGTTAGCTTTTGGTCCCATGGAGATAAAGGAAAATGTGCCAACATTTGAGAGATTTGATTACCTGTATAAAATTATGCTTGCTCATTTTTCCTTGGCAAGATACTCCTGGGGAAAGTTAGATTAAAGAGGGAATAGAAATAGTGTACATCCAAAGAAAATATTTTCCAATTATGCTTCACCAGATGCAGAAAATATTACTTGTTATGGAGGATTATGAATGAGATAATTACTGAGAGCTTAATGTACCTAAAGCTACAATAAAGGACAGAGAAAATCATTAATAAGTGGTTATTGACTGTTCTTCCTGCTCTTGGTAATAAAAGGCCAGAACAGCAGCAAGGACAAACCTTTCCCCAGTTTGGCTGTGACAGGTTATACACAAGAATACCTTTTCTACCTACATGGCCCATCATTAATTCCTATAAGTGAAACCATAACAGCTTTGATTTAGCACCCAAAACACTTTATGCCTCTCCAAACAGCCTTAACAAGAAATGTTTCCTATGAAGAGTCAATTGGAAATAGTGGAGATTTAGAAATACACAGGATGAATGTTCCCTCTTTTAAATTATTTCATTGCACACATTCCTAATGAGCAATCTGCACTTCCAAAAGAATCCAGACCAGTGCTGTGTTGGTAAGGCACAGAATGACAAAACACTTTTAAAGATTAAAGGATGTTCTCATTACCCCTTTTTGATTCTCTGATGAAATAAATGATAACCCAATTATTTCTGAGAAGCCCAGCAAAGAATGTTTGAGCTCCCACGTTCAGGATTTCAATACAGGTGTGATCAATAAGGGAGATTATAAAATAAAGGATTTCTGAGTGGCTGCAAATCTTTTCTTATTGCAAAGCAGTGGTACCACGTGCAAAATTACCTTCAGCCCATTCTCTTTATTTTTTTTCTCTCTCCCTTTCAGCTCCCAATCCTGCTGCATTGAGGGTGAAGGCACAATCACCAGAGAAAAATTCAACAGCATTTCTAAAAGCATGAGGAAGGTCATGAGCAATACAGGGGTCAACCTACATGGGCTTGCAATGCCTGAAGGAAGCCCACAAGAAAGATGGAGGGAGATTATTTACAAGAACCTGGAAAGACAGGACAAGGGGGAATGGCTTCAAAGTGATGGATTTAGGTTTCGATTTCATATTAGGAAAAAAATTATTCCCTGGCAGGGTGGGCAGGCCCTGGCACAGGGTGCCCAGAGAAGCTGGGGCTGCCCCTGGATCCCTGGCAGTGCCCAAGGCCAGGTTGGACACTGGGGCTTGGAGCAGCCTGGGACAGTGGAAGGTGTCCCTGCCATGGCAGGGAATGGGGCTGGATGATTTTAAAGATTCCTTCCAACCCAAACCATTCTATGAAACTTTGTCCTGGGCTGAGCCCCAGCGTGGGCAGCAGGGGAGGGCGGATCCTGCCCCTCTGCCCCTCAGGTGAGACCCCACCTGCAGAGCTGCCCCAGCCCTGTCCCAGCACATCAAGGAGCTGGAGCTGCTGCAGAGAGCCCAGAGGAGGCTCCAGGATGAGCAGACGGATGGAGCAGCTCTGCTGGGAGGAAAGGCTGGCACAGCTGGGATTGTTCAGCTGCACAGGAGAAGCTTTGGGCTGAGCTCAGGGTGGCCATTCTGCCTGAAAGGGAAGCCATCCAAATGCTGCGGTTTGCTTCTGCTCCTACACTTCCTTCATGCCAGAAAGAGCAAGTTTCTCTAATGAAACCCCTGCCCTAATGGTTACTGTGGTCCCTCCTAACAAAAATCCTTCTAATATTCCCTTACACACCTGTTCATACACAAAACACCTCCCAGTTTTCATCTCACTATAATCAGTGCTCTTTGTTTCATCTCCCTGGCTCCACCAGACCCTGCATAAACTGTATTTTAGACTTTACATCAAACACCTTAGGATGGACTGGATGACTTGTGAAACTGGAAAATGCAGTCACATCTGCCTGGTTTGGAGGTGGAAAAGCATCTCTTGTCTTAACCAGCTATTCTGCAATTTGCAGAATTTACAGATGTATTCCTGGTTCTGAATAGATGCTGTCAGTGGAACGAACACTGCCTCAGCCATGCCATGGTTTTTCTCACTCTGTGAGTACAAAAAATGGGGCATTTCATCCCCCATTCAAAGCACTGCAGTGAACCTTCTGTCTCAGAGGGGGCCTCCAGCCTGACAGAGCAAAGGTTTGCTTTACTATCCATCATCCTGTCCCCCATGGAGAATTGCCTGCTACAGGATTTGTGCAGAATGCATTTGATTTAGATAGAAACATTTACTGAAAAAATTCCCTTAAAAATCCAAATATTTGGCTTTGCATACAGACTGCCCAGTTCCATGCATTCCTTGGCTTATCAGTGATAGGCAGGAATGAGCAGGTGGTCTTTTGGAAGGACAGAATTTAAATCAATTACAAAATAATTATTTAATGGAATGATTGGTGTCGTTGCCTTCTACACAGAAACCTAACATTGCCTGACAATTTAGTGTTGTCCATTTTCTTTCTTTGTTTTTGAGCTATGGTACCTCCACTGGGTCAGTAAGCCCTATATTCAATATATTGAAGTATACACATATTTCCTATTATAATTCATTTCAGTTATTAATAAATGGCTTATCCCAATTAGACAGCAACAGCTTTGAGGCAGGAATTGTCTCCTACTCAACAAAATGGATTAAAATTTTAGCCAAGGCTTCTTAATATAAATGGCAACATTAACAGCTTGCACATTCACTGCTGCTTGGTGCACCAGTCCTCATTTGCCATAGCTGAGGAAATGTACAACAATTTAAAAAATTTGCCCAAGAAACAATTTTACATTGAGATTTCTTTAAAAAAACCCCATGGTTTAAATATCAAATTGGTGTTACAAACCAAGTAAAATCCTGATTTAAATTATTACTATAACTTCCATTTGTTCATAAGAAAACTCAATAAAAAGTCCTTGTATATTTAGAGCACCTGCTCTCAGTTCATGTGGGATAGCCAACATCATAACCAAGACCCATTAATTAGCAGAAATATACAAACAAATTGGAAATATTGTGTTGGCATTAAGTCTTGTTTCAGATGGTTTTATGTGAAGAAAGAAGCACAAGCATTCTCCCTTTGCCTCTGGATGTTGTATTTCTTGTCAGTATGGCAGGACAATACCAAGAATTGCAAAGTGTGCCAGTGGTCTACGTGAAATGCTTTAGACTGTTTATAATTAGAGAACAGGTGGCCTGAAAAACAGGCAATTTAAAATTAAAAAAAAAAAAAAGAAAGAAGTAAGAGTGGAAAGGGAATAGCAAGATAGCAAGTATGGTAGTAATTCCATTTAGAAACCTTATTCTGCAAAGACATGGCAGATTTTCACCTCTCTGAGGAGAACACTGTGAATCTGAGCCTTTTGCTCATGCTTTAATACACGTGTCCATGCTGCACCAATTCTGCAGCCAATTATCCCAAACTCATTGAAAAATACAGTGGTTTTGCCCATTCATTTTAAAATCCTGCCTGCTTAGGCTGGGTGTACAACACGCCATAGATCCTGAGGGTGCTTGTGGCATGATGACCTCGGAAGATAACAGGATGGCAGAGGTGTGGCTGGTCCAGCTCCTCTGGTTCTGTCCCCTGTGTGCTGCTCACCTGGATGCCCCCCACCAGCTCTGCCCATACCAAATCCCCCTATTCTCCCTGGCACATTCCCTCGGCCAGGGAAAGGAGAATTTGCTAGCGTGGCTTCTGGATTGAAACCACTGGGGCCCTCTGAAGCACTCTGAAATTCCTTTTGCTAGTTGTGCCTGCAGCGCTGCTGCTCGCCTCCAGTGATGCTCTGCCAGCCAGCCTTTTATTCCAGCACATTCCCAGGCTGGAACAAGCCTCAGCTTTGCCTCTGCTCACCAGGGGCTGGGTAAGAAGCAGTTACTGAGCTCAGACCCTGGAGCAAGGAAAGGGATGTCTTGTGTGGCTCCTAATGATTCCTGTGGTTAATTCAGGAATGCCATCGACGGTCTCCAGGGAGAGCTGCACTTACTTTTTGCTTAGCTGCTGGCATGACTGCTGTAAAATAAAGGCTTTGAAAGAAATCCTTGCAGGGGAATTTTTACACTAAGAGGGAGTCCTCGGGAAAAAGGAGAGTTATAAATTACTCTGTACCACTACAGGTGTTCCTCGGGGATCACCGAGAGGCTATTCAAACATATTAATATTTGCCTAAATATCTTTAGGAAAATTATCTGCATTTATTTTACAATTCTACATGCCTCACACATTGCTTGCAAATAATAGTTACCTTTAAACATTGCCTAAAATAATTATTGCAGCAAATTATTTTTGTAATGACTCCGTAAATTGCCCAACATCAACATCCTGCTTTTTATAAAAAAAAAAAACCAAAACCACAACCAAAACCAAAAGCCAACACCAAACAAAAGACCCTCAGCTGTGAATTTCTTGGTCTGTTGCACCACATGCACTATGACTTCCTTTTTCTTCTTTAACTTTACCAGAATAGGAAGAAAACTCAACTTTTGAAACAGAACTTTCAAGAAGCAAAATTTATGCATACTCATTCTCATTATTTTCACTTGAAAACTTATTATACTTGTGATTCTTGTGATTGTATATTCATTACATCCTAAAAATTCAGTGCTGCCCAACAGCTACAAAGGCTTTCTCAGGTGTGGCTCAGTTCATGAGGCATCACCAACTTCAGCTCCACAGCTCCTACTGGAAGCCTACAGCCACCAAAGGAATTGGTCTCAAAGCATTTCTCATTTTAATGCAAAAGTTAAGGTTTTTGTTACACAAATCCATCAGGAGCTGAGAACAATAAAACTTCCCTTTCACTTCACTGTTTGAAATGGGCACTTTTGGGAAATCGCAGCTACCTGAGAGCTGATCGATGGATGGGAAATACTCTCGTCAAGTTCAGCAAGGACAAACCTTCAGCAAAAAACTCCCCTCACAATTGGCACTAATTGGTAGTTAAATTGACAACTGGAACTGAAGCATCCTGACAGCACGAGGGGTGGGCCCTACAGGTAGAAATTGAAAACCATTTACTGCAGCAACGTAAATGATCATAGGGCATCTCGGAATATCATGGGGAAGGCTCAGCTCCATTTTTCATACTGTCACTTCAGCATCTCGCATGCATACTTGGACATTTCACTGAGAGGAAGATAAAGTGTTCAGATCAATATATTGAAAAGCACACAAGCTTCTAATTCTTTACAAACAAACAAAATGCTCAATATTAGCTACTTTTTTTTTTCAGAGTATCAGAAATCTTTGTGGCTCTAGAAAAACAAGACAAAGAAATTTAAGTGAATAATGCCAAAGTAACACATACCATTTCTTTTTATTGAAAAAACCAATTAAAAAACAAAACAAAAACAGAACAACAACAAAACAAACAAACAAAAATAAACAGCAAAACCCCTGCCCAACTTTTAAGTTATTCTTCACATCACAGGTGTTTTCCCACTCCATGTAAGAAAATACAGGCAGCTGAAGAGGTGCCTGGTGTTTAGCAGGTTGACCCTTTAAGATGCTGGATTCATAAGTAACTGATAAAATGCCTCTTCAAAGTTATTACCAGTCCTGTTCTACAGCTGATGTACAAGGGGTTTAAGCTGTGTCTCTGCTTAAATTGTGGTTATATCACGCCCCAGGCTGGAGATGAAGGAGCATGAAAGTGTTCAACTTTATCCAGTAATATTCCCAGAAATATACAGAAATGAGATTTTCTGTGTCTGGAGATATGTCTTGTTTCTTAAATCTTAGATAAATCTGTAAAATATTTTTTTACACTGTAGTAGAAAACGTAGACACTGTTGAGCAAGTCAAACTGTTCTTGCTTAAATTCATGCTTTGTATTTTGATTTCTTCTTGGAAATTGTTCTCAGTTAAAAAGAAACAAATGAAAGTTGTGCAGGCTCAGGAACATTTGTTAAAAACCCGCTACACTTTTATCAGACTTCTATAAAATGTCTGCTATATTTATTGTCTTTTCAGTAACATTTAATTATGGAGGGTTTTTCTTAGAGCTAGTTCTACTGCTGCTTGCTAAGCTGATTGAGACTGGGCTAACTGGAGCATTCTGTGCAGTACACAGACACCTCTACCCTTTCAAGCACACGAAAGGGGGGAAGAAATTAGTATTTTTCATAAAGAATACAGCAGCAAAATTATAGATACGTTTCAGCTTCTGGGAATTTATTAAACTTAAGCAGGAAAATTAGTACATAATTATGGTTGCAAAACAACAACAAAAATCTAGGGCTCAGAAGGCAATGTTGACTTTGCAACATTTCAGATATTGAATATTTTATGGCATGCATTTAAATCATAGAAAACATACAAGTGTGTATTAGAAAGGAAAAGGTAGAATCTGTCTAATATAGTGTTGTGATTGCTGTTGTGTGAAAAATTTAACAAAGCTTTAATGCAGGACTGTGTTATACCCTATGAAAATTATGCTGGGACTTTGAAGCACCTACACATCGCAAGGATTTTTTCCACTCAGGGAAACAAGTGTGTAATTTATCCCTCAATATACTGCTGGCCTTAGTTATGTACATTTCTAGTTTGCATCACTTGAGTACAACTGTATTTTCAGGCAGCCATCATAACCACAAGCTCAGTGCAGGAATGAACAGCAAAAGGTGAGGAAGTAACTCATTTAATTAAAACCTTGTTTATTTTGCCTGCTTGCATCACTTGCACTTCAACAGAGCTAGCCATGATTTTAAATGAGTAACACATCACCATTTCCTGGTGAAGACAGCAAATGCATGTTGGTGGAGGATTGCATAAAGCATGGAAAATGTAGAACATACAGCTCCAAGCTATTTGTAAGTGCTCTCTGCATTTCCAGGTTTGGGTTTTGCAGTAGCTCAGCCTGAAGCTCTGTGAACACAGGACACCTCTCCACTGCTCCTCCTACAGGAAAATTGTTTCTCCTCTTAAGGGCTGAAGCCAACCCCCAAACATAAGGGGAAAAATCTCTGTTGCTCCCAACAGCAAAAGTTGCCCAGCTCCCTCGTCCCACAAGCCATAGAAGAAAATGTGCAATTAATGGAGTGAAGGGACACAAGCCACGTAATTCAGAAGCTGTCACAGATGGAAAATACCCCCCTGAGCTCACCACAGCAAGGAGCTGACCTGGCCCCCTCACCAACACAGTCTCTCTGGCTTCCTCCCATCCAGGGTTTTCTGAGCACCTTCTCCAGAGCCCTGGACCAGGTGTGCCCCAGGGGCTGCTCTTCCCTGCCACGCTCACATCCCCAATCTCTCCT
The DNA here is from genome assembly GCA_034509425.1 of Eopsaltria australis. Lineage (NCBI taxonomy): Eukaryota > Metazoa > Chordata > Aves > Passeriformes > Petroicidae > Eopsaltria > Eopsaltria australis. The sequence goes on from JAVTVJ010000531.1 coordinate 243,181, forward strand.
CACACAGACAAGACAGGCAATGTGTCATTCTGGGACTGGAAACAGGGAAATTCAAGAACGTCTGGGGGAGGTTCTGGGACAACCTGGGGAGTATTGCCAGTGGAGTGGTGTGACACAGACAACCCCAACCCGAGTGACCACTGGTGGATTTTTGGGGCTGGACCTAAATTTGGATTAATTTATTGGTGTGCCAGAGAACATAAACACCAACAATCAACTTCTGTGGCCTTCATTCCTTCGTTTGTTCTCTCCATGTTTCATGAGGTTTAACAAAGACAGGTGCTGGATTCTGCACCATGGATGGAGCACCCTGGGAGAATGGACAGACAGGAACAGAGGCTGGAGGAGTGACACAAGAAGGGAGCTGGGCAGAGCAGGCTCAGGCTGAAGATCAGGGCAAGGTTCTGCTTCCCCCAGAGGGTGCTGGGCACTGCCCAGGCTCAGCTTGGAGATCAGGGCAAGGTTCTGCTTCCCCCAGAGGGTGCTGGGCACTGCCCAGGCTCAGCTTGGAGATCAGGGCAAGGTTCTGCTTCCCCCAGAGGGTGCTGGGCACTGCCCAGGCTCAGCTTGGAGATCAGGGCAAGGTTCTGCTTCCCCCAGAGGCTGCTGGGCACTGCCCAGGCTCCCCAGGGAATGGGCACGGCCCCGAGGCTGCCAGAGCTCCAGGATCTCCCAGGGATGCCCAGGGGGGATTGTTGGGGGGTCTGGGCAGGGACAGGGTTGGACTGGACGATCCTTGTGGATCCCTTCCACCTGAGGGTATTCTTTGATTCGACATACAAACAACTGCTATTACATTAACTATCCCAGATTTTTGCTTAAAAACATCTATTAAACCAGGCCCTAACCCATTGAAAGCACCACGAACAGCACATGTTCCATAAAACAGGAGCTGCAATACCCCAAATGCAGCTTCCTAATGCTTTTTCACTTTATTACCTGTGTCATTGTGAATTCGGAGGCTGTCTCCTGTGAAAGAACAGTGGCATTTGCTACAGCCCAGATTTCACAGCACATCTGCCGTGGTGCTGTACGTGCATGCAGAGGAGACAGGGAGAATGCAGCAGTGGATGGCAAGGAGAAGTTCTACCTAACTAATCAAGTCCACAGGGACAGCATGCAGTGTCACAAGACATATCACTCTACACTTGAATGAGGTTGTCAGCCACGGGGAGGCTGCAATGTGCTGACAGCACTGTGCAGGATGGGGAGGCTTCTAAAGGAGACACAGAAGCTCTGTAAAGTATGTACCCGCTTCTGTGGGTGAAGGGGAAAAAAAAAAAGAAATGAAGTACAAAAGGGTACTTGCAAATCTGTCTCTCAGTATTCTAGTGCTGAGAATAAACCCAAACTCATGTGAAGTGTGTTGTACGAACACAAAAAAGGTTACTTTGCAGGTTTCTCAAAATCAACAAATATATTTTTACATGTACAGATCAAAACAATATGGGACTTATTAAAATAAGAATGATATGAAGCTAATAGAGAGTGTCCAAAGGAGAGACACTGAGCACAAAGCTGTTTCAGGGGATGGTTATGCTGAAGAGTAGGGAAAGATTCTTCCCCCAGAGGGTGCTGGGCACTGCCCAGGCTCAGCTTGGAGATCAGGGCAAGGTTCTGCTTCCCCCAGAGGGTGCTGGGCACTGCCCAGGCTCCCCAGGGAATGGGCACAGCCCCGAGGCTGCCAGAGCTCCAGGAGCTCCCAGGGATGCCCAGGGGGGATTGTTGGGGTGTCTGGGCAGGGACAGGAGCTGGGTCAATGATTCTTGTGGCTCCCTTCCAACACAGGATATTTCCTTCCGTGATTCTATGAAAATACCAGTGGCAAAATAAATGCAGTATGAATACAGCCAAGAAAAGTAACAGAAAAAGTAGAATATTTGTGGCATTTTATAGATAAATCTCATAAATTCAGAAAGCAGTTCTTTACAGATGTGTGAACTCAAGTAGAGTTGCTTATTTTGAGCTTGAGCCTACCAAACATAATGACAAAAATTGGCATTAAAAGTGCATATTACTCAAATTCATTCTAAGAGGTTCAAGAATGAAAGCAAAAGATTTGCTGCGGTCCTTTACTTGAGTCATTGAAGAAAAACACCACACTTTAAAAGGTGTTCACATTAATTCCTCCTATTAGTCTCACCCCAGATTATTTCATGTATTAGAGCAAATACACAGGGAATGCATTTATTACTCTATATCCATGCAGAGCAGCAATGAACATGAACCTTTGAAGTGTGTGCAGTTGCATTGCAACACTTAAAACTGAAGAGGAGTCTTTATGTCTGGAAGCTGTGTCCCCTGGAAAAACTGAGCAGTTTAAGAAAAGATGCTATAGACCTCTGCAATCCTTTCTTGCTAAATTTCTCTGTGTTTCACAAAGTTTGGTATGAGGCCTCTTTAACCAACAGGAGGAACTCGCAGGCTCCACGTTCAGGCTTTTATTTGCAAAGTGATTTGTGTTCTGTTTGTATCCTGTAAAATTAATCTCAGCTTTCAGTTTTATTTTGCTGATATATTCCATCAATTCCATTAGGACCAAATGCTTCTACTCAGTGCCTTTCCACTCACTAACATGAAAACCATTATTTAAGTATCAGTTCTATTCTGAGCAGTTCTCAAGAGCTGAATTTTCAGTGGGTTTTAAAGGCACATTTGAGAACACACAACAAATTCTGTTTGTGTGTGTACTGTTTGTGCAAAACTCATTTTTTTGTATTTAGTCTCCAAAGCACCTAATGAAATGTTTGTACAAATCCTACATGACTATGAAAAGCACCAGGTACACTCTACAACAGTGCAGAGATGAAAACTGTAACGAAGATCTACATAATTAGATTTGCTCCAAGAATATTTCCTTTGAAGCAATTAACCACCAAATAAAAGATTTGTTTGAAGATTATACTGGAACTTTCAACATGTTAAAAGCACATGTAAGCACTACTGACTCTGTAATAGCACAAAAGCACATTTATAACCAGAAAATGCAGCAAAAATGGGGCAGGCATTTGGTATCACTCTCTCCACAATGTTAAGCCTCTCTGCACTAATTCACTTTAACCTGTTTCACTGAGTGTTCTTTACTGAGTGTGTTTTCTGAGTGTTCTTCATTCGAAGTCTGGCAAAAAAAAAGAAAAAAGAAAACCTAGGTAAGTCATAAGGCTGGAAAAAATAGTCAATAAAGTCCCAGAACAAAGGAGATATCCCAGGTGTGCAAATCCTTTGGCAGGGGAAAAGCTCAGAAGGCTGGAGGAAGAGTGCAAGTGGAAAAGCCAGGAGGAGGAACCAGGTAAGTGCAGATCTACTGCCAGTTCTGAAAAGGAGGTTATTTTTAAATTGCAGTGGATAAGAAACCAATGAGGGTGACAGAGGACAAACCACAGCCCAACTTCACTGAGAAGGAAAGCATTTTGCTTGTGACATCCTGTACACCCTTAACTTTTGGGAAGGATTGCCAAGAAGTATAATTGAGGGAGTCTCTGCTTTGCAGCCAGGAAGGATTAAGAGCAGCTCTGAAAGCTGTGGAGTACCTCTGCTCCCACAGGCTGCACACCAGCCTGGAAGCACTCTCAGTACTCACAAGCCTCAGGAAAGAAAAGTAAGTCAGAAATATGGATGATTCTTCTGGAGAGGGAGAAAAAATAGAGAGAAGACTTCCAAAAATATACTAAGTCATTTTAATGAATAAACCAAAAATTTCTCCCTATGGGAACACACTTTGCTTCTTGCTCGTTTCCGTCTATAGCGTGCAGAGTTTTAATTATGCAGCAGTCTCAACAAATAGATTGTCACAGCATTTTAGCTAATTCTATTTAAAATGCCAGCAGAAGATGGGATAATGTCTTCCTTGGTTTGGCTTAGTTTAGCCTACCCACTTCTATTCACCAATGACTCAAACAATTCAGGATATTATAACCGCCAAAAAACCCCCTTAAAATAGTAGAAATATTTAGACCTGGATATACCCTGAAAATCAAAATACCACAAGGTACAAATGCAGGATTCTCCCCAGCTACTCAAAATAATCTTAAAAGCTCTACTAAAATATTCCAGAAAGAATGGGTTGAATAAAACAGTTTAAGATGTGAAATATGCACATTGCTGTCTCTGTGAAATTGAGATATGTTCCTAACCCCAGAGAAACAAATGAGAACAGATATGAAATACCTGATATAAATGTAAATTGACACAGCACCAAAAGTCACTGGATAGAAAGCTCATTACACCTTCTGACCCCAAGTTTCGCCTGGAAAGTGGCTACACCAGGGAAGATTTGGGAATGCACTTGATCTGTGTCCCCCTCAATAACAGACAGAGCTATTGACAGTCCCTGTGTTATACTAGATGCTATTCATTTATCCATAGAAATTCCAAGATTACCATGAAATTGACTGTTATCCATGATTTTGCCTAGGCTTTTTTTTTTACTCAACCTCAGTAGCCAACTAGTAAGACAATAATGCACTTGGTTGTTCAGAGGGAATTGAACTTTAGTGGTAAACAATTAAGGTATTTGTACCTGCTCACAGCCAAACGTGCATTTATGAACAGATCATTCTTTTCTAAGAATAATTCTAAGGATAACTCATCCCTGATGGATACAGATGGCTCATACAAGTGCAAGGCTGATTCACTGACTGGAGGTAACACACTGAGCTGCAGAATAAACTAATGCATGGCAACAAGCAAAGCTTTAGGGCAGCAGAAAAGCTGGGACACTGAAAAATATGATAATTTGCCCTGTGTTATCTTCCTAACTTTAAAAGTAAATTACAAAATCTGTGGCAATAATGTTATTCCATATGTGTGCACAGACCTCCATATAAACTAAGACCTCATAATTTGCTGTATAGTCCACACTTTCCTTTTTGGTTCTTGTTTTTAAAAATTCTCAGAGCATAAACAACCTGATTCATCAGATGGGAGATAGAACATGACCTATAGGTGTAGCAACCTTTTGGAATGCACAGGAACATATTGCAAAGAGCTGCTTTGGTAAAAATCTTCAGCTGACAGAGGTGAGGAGTGGTGACTAATGATATAAAAGAAAGGATGTAAACGCTCTTGTGGGATTTTTTGACAAATGGAATATGCATATTCTTGTTGGAAATAGCAGTTTAGCTAACTAGAAAACCATGTCCTTACAGCCAGGTACATTTAAAGCACAAATCTATGGATATTGGGGAAGAATTTTGGAATCACAAAGCACCTCAGTCTTAAATTCCTTAGAAGAGCCCAAATGACTGAAGACCTTCTCATGTTATACATTTATACATTCAGAGAAAAACCCAAATCTTGCCTTACCCGGCCAACTAGGATTGGTTCAGGTCCAGAAAATTCTTCCAACACAAACATTTGATTCCAAACCCAGCCTCTCTTGGAACGGTGCAAAACTCTTTGTTCTTCATGGGGCCTTTTTAGTCCTGTACTGAATCCACTCGGTAGTACTTGGGATTGATTCATTGGAGCCATATAAATGGAAGGAAGGACAGTAATCCATAATATTATTAATGGAGTCCATGTATCCATAAGCATTTCCGTTAGTCTTTCTGGCATTGTACCACGAGCTACGCAAATCACCACAGAAATGAAATTATTATTTTGCTTTCCTCCAGACTGCAGCAATCCAATTCATCATGCAGTACAGAACATTTACTTACAGCTCCTCCATGTGTTTACAGCACAGTCAATGTAAAAATAGCTTAGATGATAAAAACATGATCCATTGAGTTTTCCAGTCATTAAAGATTCCTGGTGGGGGAAAAAAAAAAAAAAAAAAAAAAAAGAAAGTTCAAATCAGTGACTAAAGAGCTTAGGAAAGCATTCTGAAACATCTTATTTACTTTTACATCATAAATAAGCCATGTTAGGTTTTAAATTTGTAGTTCATTATATTATTGCACAGTTAAATGGATTCTGTGTATTCTTTCAGTGCCTGAAACACTGAGAGAAGACACAGATGAGTGATTACACACATTTAGGAAAATATTTAGGCCTAAGAACTGGACAGGGCTTGAAGCTGGTCTAGGGGGAGGTGTCCCTGCCCATGGCAGGGAGGTGGAAATGGAGGATCTTGAAGATCCCTCCCAACCCAGACCATTCTGGCATCTTGCTGTTTATCTCAGGGTCTGAAGAAGCTCCCAATCTTCTCACTACCCTGCACTTTTAACATGGTCAATTACAAAAAAACCATATTCTGTCATATAAGCAAATCATAATAATGTTCTTGCATTCTTACACTCCTTTCCTCCACAAGAAAAAAAATAAAGAACCAACAAACTTCTGAGTGCAGAAGGCTCCAGCAGCCCATTGTCTGTTTAACCATCAGCAGCACTGCCCAGCAAACCCTTCCCAGCCCAGCAGAGAAACAGCACTGCTAAATCCTCAATGAAATCCATGATTCCCAAACCAGACCACTACCAGGAGCTAAGGAAACTCATTTATGCACATCTGCACTACAGCTCTCACTGTCTCTCCTTCACCCTCAGAGAAAACACTCAGCCACGTTTTATTTCAAAGACATTTGCCTAGATGGGCACTTGGGAGCATTTTGTCTTTCTTTCCCTGCCCACCCTTTGATGTACCAGAAGGTCACACCAGGTTTCATCTCAGAGTAAACACTCCTTGAAAGGGAAAGGCAAGTTAATACAGCAGGGCTGATGCCAGAGGGATGGGCAAACCCTGAAATGCAGCCATGGATCCCATGGAGAGCTGGATGGGAGAAGGGAGAAGGGCTGCTTTACAGGGTGATGGAGTTATGTGGAAAGAGTCTTGATACATTTTCTTTTATTCATATCCAAACAATCTCAGGAGAAACCACTACATACAAGGGAGTAGGAATGCCTATTCTTAAGCTTACACTGTGTTTTAGGCTGGTTCTCTTCTACTTTAAGATGAATTCCTAGTGTTGCATGTTTATGAAAACCCTGAGAGCTTAGTTGTTGGTTTTTTTGGGCTGGTGGTGGTGATTTGTTATTCTTTTTTAAGGTTCATACACACTCGTGGCATAAAACACGCAGAACACCAGTAAAAATCAGCTGTTCTTTTAAAAGCAAACAATATAGAAAGTACTTTTTTTTTAAACTTCAGTAATTGCCAAAGCAACTGTGAAATCTGTTGCACGAAAACCTGAAACTGTGAGAAACTTGTCTTGTTAGAAGGGGAGAGGAGCTGCTACCAAAGTGAAACTCAATCTCTCAAGCAGCATGGAAGAATGGGGAGCTAATAGTGCAGAGCTTTGACAATGCATCCAGAATGAGGGAATATCCATTACAGGAGAACCTGGAGCTTTATAGGCTTCATTGCCAACTGGGGTGGAAATAAAGGAATCACAGAACGCAGCAAGCTCTTGTGAGGAAGTTTTGGGGAAAATGGGAGAGAAGCAAGAGAGGCCTTAAACGTTTTGACATTGTCTCAAGCCCAGGAAAGGAAGAGGAGCAAACAGTTTAATGATGGGATGCATCATCAGTCACCCTCTGAAAAGCCTCTTCAGTCCAGGGAATTTAATGGAGTTTACTGCTGCTTCTTTCTGGCACATGTGAAACACAGACTTCCAGGGACATGTTTGGTGGTAGGAGGTATCAAAAGAGAGAAACAGCCAAACTTTCAGTCAAAGTGGTTGGGTTTGCTCAAATGGGTCCTTTTTTATATCTGATTTGATGAGTGGGTGCCTGTGCCTGCCAGGACACAGATCTTTCTGATTTCTTCAATGGAGCAAGAATCAAAACACAGGAGAAATAGAACCACTGTGAAACAGAGCAAGAGACAGCATCTTCAACCAACATCCAGGGTTAAATTCAAAATGGGGGGCAGAAACTGAAAACACAACTTAAGGGTCCTTTTAAGGGCTTGAACAGAGCAAGATGTAAAATTCTCTTTCTGGTGTGACTATTTCTGGGTGAAAAATCACTTTGTATATAAACCCTGAAAACCCCTCAGAGAAAAGGACTCAAGTGGGCATGACTGACTTCCTTACACTTCCAGCACAACTTGGTATAGTTCTTTTTATCAACAGAACCAAATAATAATAATAAAGCACTTCTTTTCATATTCAAGAAGCTTTTTGAAAACAATTCCTAATTAATCTCCACAGCTTGCCTTCTAAAAGAGATGAAATAAATGAGATAAAACAATATGATGCTCACAGACACATTTTTGGTTGAAGAAAGAACAGGATATTTGGTTTTCACACTGCCACTCTCAATCCTTGGAAAGGATTAAGTTCATTTCAGTGCATCCCTCCACGGTTCCTCCCCCAGACTTCCTGCTTGTTACTCTTCATTTACTCCAATCAAATTTAGGTCCTATCCACTCACACTAATGCAGAAGATTCACTGTGACTGGACTGTGCCCACTGTAGCTCTGTGTTCAGCAATACCTTAAGGCAAACGAGTCCAAACCACATCAGAAATATTAGCAATGCCATTAAACCCCCCCACCCCGAGTGAACCAGCCCCATGAGGAGCAGTCACACAAGCTCAGAGCACACAAAATCAGGAGATTCTGAGCACTGACAGCAAAGTTGGGCAGTGCAGGGCAAAGGAAAAAATCCCAATGGGACTTTGGCACGTCCCAGTTCTGCAGAGGAGTGTGATCAGTGTGGAACTATCGAGCTGGATAAAGTTCTCTACAGCTCAGCCTGGACTGCAGGAGCCTCGTGAGAGTTATTTGAGAAACAGACTCTCATTCAGGCTCCATCAGTGAATGAGGGCACACACTTTGTGCAATGCATGGAGGTGGGATTGCCCCTAAATTTCTCTACCAAGATTGGAAATTACTTTTCCGCCCCATTCCTGGAAACAGAACACCATGTATGCAGCTGGGGGCTGATGGAAGGCATTTTAAATATGTGGCCCAGCAAATTACACATTGGCTAATAGTGAAAAAAAAATTGAGAAGTGCCTGGCAGTGAAATTGTAATCCTCTGGATTAGATGTGCAGGAGGGGCTGGTAGGGCTACTGAACCAGGCTATGATAACATATTAAAAGCCATACATAAAGGCAGACTTGGAAATCAGGGAAGAGCAGAAGGTGAGGCACAGTAGCACTTTCACTTGTTATATAATGCTACAGTCTAAAGCCATGGTGAGGATGGAATGACAGCAAAATTATTACAGTGGAGCCTTTTTATAAGCAAGAAGAAGAGAAGCACGTGGCCCTTCAAGAGTGGATATCACAGAATCACAAAAACACAGAATGGTTTGGGTTGGAAGGGACCTCAAAGCCCATCCAGTGCCACCCCTGCCATGGGCAGGGACACCTCCCACTGTGCCAGGCTGCTCCAAGCCCCAGTGTCCAACCTGGCCTTGGGATCCAGGGGCAGCCCCAGCTTCTCTGGGCACCCTGTGCCAGGGCCTGCCCACCCTGCCAGGGAACAATTCCTGCCCAATCTCCCATCTGAGCCTGCCCTCTGCCACTGGCAGCCATTCCCTGCCTCCTGGCCCTGCAGCCCTTGGCAATTGTCTCTCTCCATCTTTCCTGCAGCTCCTTCAGGCCCTGCAAGGCCACCCTGAGCTCAGCCCAAAGCTTCTCCTGTGCAGCTGAACAATCCCAGCTGTGCCAGCCTTTCCTCCCAGCAGAGCTGCTCCATCCCTCTGCTCATCCTGGAGCCTCCTCTGGGCTCTCTGCAGCAGCTCCAGCTCCTTGCTGTTCTGGGCCCAGGGCTGGAGGCAGTGCTCCACCTTCATCAAGGTTTTACTGGTATTGGTAAAAGTATAATTTTAGATTTTAATCTCCACATGTTCAGAAGGCCTTGGGCTGTTGTCTTAAACAAAACTTCAGTGATCTTCTGAGTGGTTTCCCTGTACACTGTCTGATACATACAACTCCAGATCAACTCTAATCCAGCAAAGCTGTTTACAAAACAGCTTTAGTTCTCCATTCATCCCTGAGAGGGGAAAGTGATATTTAAAATATAAAGAATGTCTTTAATGTAGCAAATAGATGAAAGAAAACGCTGCACTATGTCATGGAGCAGAGATTCAAACAACTGCCTTATGTTTCAAAAACTTAGGACTGTACTCATAAATTGTGTTCTCCATGCACAGCCTACAGAGAAGTACAGATAAAACTGAGTAGTTTGTTTTCCACTCTGTGTGCTGATAGAGTTTTAGAAAAATATTATTCTGTTCACAGGAACTTGCATCTTGGAGCACAGCTCGTAAAACTCAGCCGTGGAGTGTGTAAGTCGTGTATGAGTATAACACAAAGTGATTACAAAGGGGTTTCTAACCTCACAGGAGGACACAGCCAGCACACAGCTCCAGAAAACAATGCCACACACATGGGGACCTCTTCTGGGACTCAGATTTGTGCAGGGTACAGCTGTGAGTTCATCCCTTGCACAGAGTTAGAGGCAGGTATGGCAGCGACACTTACAGAGATATAAAGCTCATTTTGTCTGTGAGTGGAGGAAAGCACTTCTGATAGAGCTCGTATCACTACAATCATTTTTAAATAATCTTGTAGCTTTAAAAGGTGACCACTGGAATGCAGTAATTTGTTAAAAGGATTAGTAAAGTTAATAAAAGTAGTTGAAGGTATAAACTTCCCACTGAAAAAGCAGCAAAGAAGAATCATAAAAAGCTTTAAGAAAAATCATTTTTTTTTTCATTTTCAAAGCACAGAATATTCATCTGGTCAAATAAACTGCTTTATTACAATGCCAGTGCATTGATTTATACCATGATCTCAGTTTAAAAGATTTTAGTGCCACTCTAGTGTTTCTCCACACAAGAGACATGGAGGGTTGTCTTAAGAACTGCAGCAAAGTGTTTTCATTATTTCATTTGCAGTGATGATATGCAACATCTCAGCCCTTTGACCTCACTATTTCATTGTGGTGGATTTTATCAATTCCCAAACAACTGCTATTAAGGTAAAAAAAAAAAAAAATCCCTGGGTACTGCTTTCTTTAAATGAGTTACACCAGAGATACCAAAAACAAACCTGATGATTTTTGCCCAAAAGGATTTTTTGGTAGAATTTTCAGGATCTACTATATTGTACATTAAATACATCATTTGTCTTAGATGCTAATTTAATATAAGTAAATCCCATTACAATACAAGCAATCTCAAGTAATTGATGAGAGGCCTTCATTTACTGACCACCTAGAGAGTGCCAGCCAGTGCCATTTCCTATCATTTTTTTTGTCCCCACAGGTGTGGAATATCTGTTGATTTTATATTTTTTTCCACACTGTTCCTGCTTGTTAAACCTTTTAGGTTTGTTCTTACCTCTCTGGATATTGGCTACACTACAACTTTTGCTTCCTTGCCCCATTTCTCAAGGATTCAGACAAGGTCCTTTCCCAGCAAAAGCAGCAAAAGGATGCAAAGCCTTCCCACAGTGGGCAGAGTGATTATCTTTGCTTCACTCATCCCTGTTTGGCAGCACAACAGAGCCTTACGTTTTCAGCAACAGAAATAAAAGCCCTTAATACTGCAGTCCCACTTGCAGGAATTCTTCTTACACTTCTTCAGAGAATCCCAGAGTGGTTTGGGTTGGAAGGGACCTTAAAGCTCATCCCATCCCACCCCTGCCATGGCAGGGACACCTCCCACTGTGCCAGGCTGCTCCAAGCCCCAATGTCCAACCTGGACATCCTTGGGCACTGCCAGGGATCCAGGGGCAGCCCCAGCTTCTCTGGGCACCCTGTGCCAGGGCCTGCCCACCCTGCCAGGGAACAATTCCTGCCCAATCTCCCATCTGAGCCTGCCCTCTGCCACTGGCAGCCATTCCCTGCCTCCTGGCCCTGCAGCCCTTGGCAATTGTCTCTCTCCATCTTTCCTGCAGCTCCTTCAGGCCCTGCAAGGCCACCCTGAGCTCAGCCCAAAGCTTCTCCTGTGCAGCTGAACAATCCCAGCTGTGCCAGCCTTTCCTCCCAGCAGAGCTGCTCCAGCCCTCTCATTTACAAGAGGACTGAGGTAGAGGTTTTTAACTTGCCATTAAAGCACAACAAACTCAAATTCCACCAGAATAGAACTGTCAAGACACCATATCCAACAAATAAACATGTCATCCTCTCCTGCATAACTCAGCTCCACACTCATCCTGTCTCCAGTACAAACCCATTAAATTGTACCTGAACTTGATTTAAATCACCTGGGATAAGGCAGCATGTTCATGTTTCCCATGCAAAGGAATGAATACTTCTTGCCATAAATAATAACACTTATTCCTCAGTGCATCATTCGTTTATGCAAAAATTACTCACTTCCTCACAAAATGGTCAAATTAAGAGGCAGCTCTCCACCTAAGAGCAAGATGAAGAGGGAGTGAGGCTGCAATCAGCCATGGCAGTGGCTCAGATCCTGCTCACAGTGCCCACTGCAAAGTGCCACTTGCATGCCCTGGCGAGGCTCTCCTGCCTCTTATCTGCCAGCAGAACTGTGTGTGCAGTCACTCCCTAACCCAGTTCTGTCAAAATGATCTTGTTAACTTAAACGCCTTTAATAGTAAGGTGTTTTTAAAACCAAATCATTTTGACAGAGCTGGGTTAGGCCATTGCTCATGCTATAATTCCACCAAGAGCAATTTTCATTTAAGAGGCTCTTACCCCCCCTCAGCCCCCACAGCATGCAAGCTACACATTCCAAATAATTGGTCTCCATTCCCATTCCTTCTCCACTGCAGTTTACTGTCCCTGCAGTTGTGCTGTTTGCAATCAACACTGTAAGACAGGCCAGTGAAATGTGGGTTAACAAAAACAATTTGCAATGAAATCCTGTTCCAAAAAGTCTTTCCCTTCAAGATTCTAACCCAGATCATTGCAGAGCTAAAGAACCCATCAACTATAGGACAACAACAACAAGTTTTGAGAACAACTGTGCTGACAAAAAGCGTGTGAAGTTTCACTATATGCTTCAGAGAGCAGAGAAATAGTTGAATCAACAAAACTGAGTGGAGGAAAACTTCTGGAGAAGAGGAGAAACAGGCAATTAGGGAAAGCAAACTACTTAAATAAATGTCTGATGGGCTCCTGCTATCCAAGCATGGTAACCTGCCGTGGTTGTTTTCATTGATGCTGGCAGGTTTTAGGGATGGAAACTTCTCCCATAGGTGTGCTGGTCTGATAGCAGACTCCACCAGGAGGGAACTCTTCTGACCCAGCACACCCCAGTGCCCTGGAGAGGGGCTGGACAGGGCACAGAGCCAGCAGCCACCCCCAGGGCCAGGCATGGCCCAGGCACTGCTGCAAACCACAATAACCCCGTGGAGCTGCACTGGATTTCACTAACAGTGATTTTAAGGGACTCTTACGTCACCTGGAGTTAGCAGGAACACAGAAAAGCATTAAAACATTATCCACACATCCTTTCCCTCGGCCACGCACCTGAAATTGCACAGGGAGGGAAATGAGATGGGAAATGTTACAAGGACTCTGCTGTGGCAGCAGGGAGAGGAATCCTTAGTGCTGTCAGGGTTCCTGCCAATCCGAGTGCAAATCAATGGTCCCCGTTTATTTTGATTTACTACTTGTGGCAATTTGCTTATGGCTGCCTGGGAAATCAAAAGCAGATTCCTAAAGCATTATTTATTCCAGCAGCAATGGCAACAGGCACCACCTTTCTGCTGCTTTTGTCTTAGGTGTTCTGCCCTACCCACACACAGAGTAATTCAGGGAGCAAAGATATGTCACTTTATTTTTTTTAAGCTTAGTCATGCTCTGCTACTCTTTAAAGACTTCTGCACAGTTCTTTAGGTTATTAAGTGAGTTCCTGAGCTCATGTCAAATGCTAAAAGACTGTTTTAGGCACAGTGTTAGCCTCTGCAGATATAGATGAGGGAATCCATGCACTGGGAAAATACAGACATGCAGGGATGCACAGCTACAGAAATGCAACAGTTTCTCCAACATTTCAAGCTCTAATAATTACTGCAGGATTTATTCAGCTATCTAGAAGATTATCATTAACAAAAGTAGATTGCTTCCATTTTAGGGGTCTGTTTCAGAGGCAGAGGGAAGGAAGGTTTAGAAAAGCCTGTCTAAGATAAATTCCTCTTCCTTTGTTCCTTTACTTTGGTGCTTTAACTGGGAAACACCATAATTGGGCTTCTGGAGTGGAGATGAGGCTGCTACAGGACACAGGTCCTGATCTGTCACAGCTTCACTGAGGCTTTGGGATAGAGAGAAAATGACAACATCCATCGCACTGAAATGCATCTCAATTAATATATAATAAATTGTTATTTTGTGACTACTTAACATGATACTTTTTCACATCTACAAAGTCCATTTTATGTGACTACCTAAATTTTTACAGTTTTTGACAAATATTTACTATCAAGAAATCCTTTCTTTAGAAAAACAAAGCACAGAAGAGTATCTTCACCCAGTGATATCATGCTTATTGTTCAACATCTCTTGGTATCAATAGAATTTCTTATTTTTGTTACTCTTTGGTAGTAAAATCAATATGGGCCAACTTTAAAGCTGCCAAGGCTCAGCCTTTTTGTATATAAAGCTGTCAGTCTTCCAGAAGCAGCCACCACTTTATGGAAGCAGAATGCTTTTAAAGAAACCCACCAAGGGTGTCGTCAGACCCTTCAAACTATTTTTATTCTTTATTATTCCTTGCACTGTGCACTGCTCAGGACTTCCAGTGCATTGCACATGCTCAGGTACAGGACAAAGAGACAGCCCTTGCTCCATAGTTTGCAGCTGAAGGTGAAATTTCCTCCCTAATGAAATAAGCATTTACAATATTTCAAGGTCATTTTGGTTTTGGTTGGGTGGGTGGGGTTTGTTTTTTGTGGGGTTTTGGCGTTTTTTTGTTAATTTTTTGTGTGTGTGTGGATTTTTTTTTTTTTTAATGATAGCTGATACCAAAGCCATAGGTATTAAATGGTAATACAGATCTTTTAGCTCTATGAAAGAACAAAAGGAAATTACAACCTTCCCTTTCAGCTCCTTATACTTAGGCAAAAATAAAGGTTTGGGTTTCTGGAAGTCACACTCCACTGATGTGTGTCAGAGCATCTTCTCATGGTGCAGGTTCAAAACAGAGAGGACAGACAAGACTCCCAGAGTGGCCCAAAAACTTAAACAGAGGAAAAGTAGTTGCATCAGCACTGTTTTCATCCTATAACAAGAGGAAGAAGTGATCTGAGGTAATTTTTATTCTCTCCAGACCACTGATTAAAGCGATTTTCCTCTGACTAAAATAGAGCTGCACCACCTCAGCCCGTGCCAGCCTCAGCTGTCACACCCTTGCTCCCTGCTCGGAAGGTGCATTACATAATTTGAGACCTCTATCCCTCGGAAAGAAGAGAAGGGACAAAAAGCAACTTGTTCTCAACTGAAACGAGCTCATCAAAAGGCAAACAGATTGGCCAGCGACTGAGAATTTGGTGTTAACCGTGCTCTGCCTGGGGCATTGTTTATCAGAAGACTTTCAGCAGCTGGGATGTGCTTATCCTGTACTTCCTGAAAAAAAAAATCTTTAAATATTAATGGAGGACATAAATATCTTGCTTTCTGGGCTTCTTTTTCGGCCTTTTTTTTTTTTTTTTTTTAATATATAAATATGTACGACAGAACTTTCATGTTCGTTGGCTTTGTTTAATGAATACTGGGTATTCTCTACAGAATTAAAGAAAACAAAATGATTAAGGAAAAACCCACGAGTTTTCCTGACATGTATTCTGATTAAACTAAGATTATAAAATATAACTGGACATCATGACTTAGTGAAAGCTACATAAACTCTCCAGCCATATGTATGAACCTGTGTGTGCATTAAAAATTCTTTAAAAAGGAAAGATCTGAATATACCTGGACCTTTCTAACTATACAGTGTGACTGCAGTAAACCTCAAATCTCCTCTGCTGAGACACGTGAAATTAGAAGTGAAGGTTTCTAATTTTGCATCACTGAATTTGATGGCAGTTTTACCATCAATTTAGATGAGTTGTTTGGAAAGAATTAGGACTCTCCAATGTTAAACTGATTTCTTTTGGAGTTGCCAAGCTGAGATTTCGTGGTTTTTTTTCCCCCCATTCATTTGTTTTAGTCTAACTTTTGGAAACACACAAAAAATAAAGGTCAGAGACCAGAACACAGGACTCAATCTAAACTTCAGTGACATTAAGTTTTGATGCTCTGTTACTTAAAGGGCAATCGTGGCTGTTACATTTAATCCATAAGAGAGATTCACATCTGAAGTGTTGCAAAACTCAATTAGAGGATTGCGCTCCCTCTTGAGTTCATGCACTCCATTTGCTGTAGTGTTTAGGCCTTGGAAATAATATGTATGTATAAAAATATCTAAGATTTATATTTTTATAGAACATAAACACATAAACTATGTGCACATGATTCTGACCATCAGTGACTGCACAGGAAATGGGTGTAAATGGTAATGGGAGTTCCTAAACGAGGCTGAGCATTGCTTCCCTGGAAAAAGCCACTTGGGGTGAACGTACAGAGAGCTGAAACTGAGAACCAGGGGCTGCCAAGACTGTTCTCATGGCGTTTTGAGCTCCCATATCTGTTGTAAAGACCTGATAAAGACACGCTGAGAAACTCCTTTGTGAGCCGAGCTAGGGCTTGGGCAGCGCAGGCTTCGGGAGATTCTTCCCATGGGAGCTTTCCTTTCTCAGCTCTGGGGCTGGGAGACATTGCTAATCTCAAATCCGAGCCGGGCTGCTCATCATCCTCAATTTCAAATGATTTCCACAAGACACATCGTGATCGACACCTTGGCAAATCAATTCTGTGAGTGCTATCACTGCAACCAGCCCATGGATAGAGGCTGCTCTCATGGCTGAGGCAGGTGGAAATCAGATTTTATAGCATCTGACTCCAGGTAAAAGACTATCCGTTGGTAACTGAACTGGTTCACAGATAATTTTTTTTTCTTTTCAGCTTGTACTTACTACTCCAGGTACCATCAATGTATTTTGGGAACAAAATTTTATTAATGTAGTTGAAATGTCACTGAGTTGATGTTATTTACGTGGTTGATAAAATGAGAAACATGCTGAACAGATTCTAGAATAAAGAATGAGAGGAAAATAAATGTTTATATATATATAGACACACATTTGAAATCTCAAATTGGACTTTATTTTGTTCTGTCTGTCTACTGCTCAAATAGTGATGTTCAGAAAGCTCTGAAGTGAGCCACCTTTTCTATGGCAACAACACTAAGAAAAATGTTGAGTTTCCATGATCTAATTTAATTCTATTGATGTGATCTTATGGTAGCAATGATGCTTAAAATGTTCCAAGCTCAAATTGCCGTAGCATTAGCCTCCCACTGAAAGAATTCAGGTTTTATTATTTTATACTCATAGATGAAAGACTCTTATGATACCACTTTAGTGGGTACTATAAGCATACAATTGTATTAATAACAGGCCAGGCTTTATTAATATCAAAATGGGAAAGGAATATTGCTGAGATATGGGGTACCTGATGGGTATGGGGGATTTAAAAAAATACCTGCATGAGCAATCGCTTTATGATACAAAACATGCACAATCATCACTTAGAAATACACAGTTCCGAGAAATTAAAGGACATGTTCACATTCCTTCTTGCCCATAACCTCAGAGATCAGTATTTCACTCCCTTCAACATCCCTCAGGTTTTGGAAATCAAATGATCTGTGCATACCAAGAGTCAGGTGGGTGGGTTCCAGGCCCCTATTTTCAAAAAATGTCCAAAAAAGTCCCAGCTAAAGTCTGTGGGAATGGTCTTCCTAAGCCAAGATTTAAAAACATGAAATCTGCGACCATGTGAGAGCAAATAGAAAGAAAATGCAAGAAGTGTTTCAAGGGCTAACAGACCTAAAGGTATGTCCATAGCTGATTGTGAGTTCTCACTTGAAATGGTTCTATATCTCGAAGAAAAGAGAAGGTTATTTTCTTCAGAGAAGACAATGACAATGTATCATATGTTAACATTGGTGCAAATAAAGTGTTCAGGGATCAATTAAATTGATTTGATAAAGGTGCAATGTTATTGGAAAAATCCTGAAGACCACAAATGACAAAAATTCAAACGGTAACAAATTCACAGAAAAGTGAATTTAAATCTGATTGTGGGACTACCTCCCCCTTTACAACTCTTTTTTGGACCTCAGTAGCAGAAGCTGATGGGAATGACTAAATAATATTTGAAAAGCACTGAGAGACTTCATCTAAGGAGGATTCCACCTTGCCTTGCAGAGACGAAAACTTCTTTCATTTTTAAGGAAAGTCATAAAGGGAGTGGCTGCCATATACAGCCATACTTCTCATTTAAACCAGTTGCATTTGCTAAGCAGGCGCACTGAGTGTTATTGATTTTTTAATATTGAAGAAAATGTCCAAAGTTAGTTTCTTGGCTAGCAGCCTGCCCAGTTAACAAATTGCTCACCTGGATAATTTAAGAACCAACTTCGATGAAATGCTTCAATCTCCAAGGACACTGAAGACCCTCAGCTTACAACTAGGTGTGGAAATCAACGTCCTCCATAGGCAGGATGTAAGTTTGGAAAAAGAAGGGAGTTAATCAATAGCTTAGGAGGAAGCTACCAGAAAGCTGAGCTCATTCCATAGGCAGTGAGGTGGAACAATAAGGCTTAAAGGATGAAAATATCATGTAATAATCACTTTCCTTCCTAGGGGTCTTCTGTCATAACCATCCATAGATTAGGCTGAGAGGTAACACCACAGAGCTTTCGGGTTCTGATGTTATCACATTTTATGGGTGAGAGATTTGCTAATTTCACGGGTATGCCAAATACTAACTTCTTCTAGAGGATTCATCCTTTTATTTAAGGCAGGTAAAATGAACACGAGAGCAATTTTCCACTCTTCTGAATTTATTTATTATTTACTCATGTATACTGAGAAGCCTATTGTGAAGTCTCTACTGGTTCACAGCAGCCTGGTACTGAACATAGAGGAGAAATATTCATACAGCAGCACTGCATATTCCTCCTTATCCTTGTGGCGAAGAAACTCTTGAAGAATTTGCAAAAGAGGATGAGCGAAGTTAAGAGGATTCTTTATCTATAGCTTCGGTAGTTATCAGCTCTATTCTTTAATTGAAACTGAAGTGAGCAGCTGTTAACTTCCCTTCCATTAAGAGCTAACACGTTACATTTGAAACAATAAACAGTTGACGCTATTTGAGTTCTTGCCGTCAGCACCTCCCAAAAAACACCTGTCTGCAATACCCAGCGCCACAACGGGCGAGCCGGTTCTGTGCTCGAGTTGGCTCTTTAGAGGTGCCAGCCTTCATAAAAGTTGTATGAGTGTTTCTTCTCCTCTCAGAGAGGAGAGACAGACTCGTTTGCATGAAACAGAGCGCGTGTGTTTGTGCCTGTCTGGAAGGGAGGGGAGCGAGGGTACAGTTTGATACCTGTTGGCACCGCGAGCGGGGCTGTGTCGCGCCGCTAAATGCCAGCCTGGATTGATTCCACTCTATTTAGTCTGCTACCAAACGCAAACTGTTTGAATTGAGACAAATTCAGGACGTGACCGAACGGCAGCGAAGCGCAGAGGAATTCCTGCCTGTGCTAAGTAGTGTCACCTTCATGGCGGTAGGCAGGGTCTAAATAAGGATTTGAATTAATCTCTTTTCTATCACCCACCCAGAAGCTGCCACAGGCTCCTGTGCTGAAGCCTTGCGGTGGCTCCCAGCCCAGGCAGCGCCGGTGCTGCCGAGCAGGGATGTGTCTGGCGGCTCGGAGCTCCCGCCTGGGATGCTGCTACCCAGCGGCACCGGAGCCAAGCAGAACAGAGGGATGTGTTCCTCCCCTGCCTTCCTCCAAGAGAAGATGAAGCGTTTAGTGGAACAGCAGCTTCAGGGGGCCACGGGCTCCTGCGTTTCTGCTCCAGGAGCCTTGGCAGCGAAGGAACGGCTGGGGCTGAGGGGCTTTCTCCCTCTCCCAAGTTTCAGCTGGGTGCATCCTCTGTTTGGGCAGCCAAAGGATGGGAAAGAAAACAACTTGTGGGATAGGGATGACTCCTGGCTAGTTATGGCTACAGATTCATTCCCATCGCAGCTTCCAAGAAGAAGAGCAGCATTTCTGGGATGCTTTCCTCTCCCAAAGTAGGAAAGGAAGCTATGAAGCCATTCCTATTTATTTACTTACTTAGGGGGTGCAAAGCTTTGGGGGGAGGGAAGGGGATGATAAATCGGGGGGATTTCCCCCCCTCAAGGTTCTTCCAGCCTCCTCCTCCCTCATTTACATATCTGGCTGGTGGGTGATTTTTATTCTCAGCACGAAAACTGCAATCTATTTCAATGCATGAATGCAGCCCTGCATCTATTCAACACAGTGAAATAGCCAAGAGACTTATTGTACTAAATAAGAAAACAAGGGGAAGAAACGGGCTCGTCAGCCTTAGAAGCAACCCTCTGTGATCCAAAGTCCTCCTGATCCTTTAAAGGAGGGTTGTAGAACGGAAGGAAAAATAAACCACCCCCCCAAAAAGAACCACCAACAAGCGGGAAGACAAATACAATTACCACCACTTCTTCTCTATAGAGAATAATAATGATAATAAAAAAAAAACCCACTAATAAGCATCCCACGACATTTTCATTATCGACAATTTGAAAACATCCGACTTAATGAGGCACCCCAGCTCAGCCCAATACCGCACCTACGGACGAGGAAGGCGCTCGCCCAGCGCACCCCGCACGCACACAGAGCCCAAGTCAGCCAGAAACCCACAGAGCGAGAGCCCTCTGCCAGCCAGCCACAAATTGTCTGAATAAAATGAATACTCACTCTTTCAAGGAGCAAGGGAGCCGCTCGCCCACAGCCACTTCCCGCACGGATTGAAAGGGTGAGGTAAAAAAAAACATCAGCCAGTCCCTGGGAACAGGCAGGGTGCTCCAGATTTTCTTCTCATGCTTCCCGAGGCTGCTGATGCTGGCGGAGCCGCTGGTTGCTGGGCTTCCCGGGTCTCTGTGCCTGCATGCTGGAGTGCAGTTATTAATTTCTCCCTTCGCACAAGCCAGCGGCAGCCGCACGTCTCCAGGAAAGCAGGGATATTCCAAATAAATCCGCTAATTCCGGGGCTGAGCGCGCTATCGTGCCTGCCTGCCTGCCAAACGTAACTGTGAAGCGATGTGGAAAAGTGAGCCGGGAGCCTCCCCTGACAGCTCTTATTGGGCTGATCTCGGAGGCAGGTCTAGCGCTGGGAAATTCGTGTAAGCACTTTGGGGTGGTGGTTTTCCCCCTCCCTCCGCTGCCCGCCTTCCCCCAGCCAGGCACACAACTTTTGCAGGGGCGGCGGCGCCGCTCGCTCCCCGCGGCCGTGCCGGGCGCCCGGGCCGCCAACTCCGCGCCGGGGCATCTCCTGCGGCCGCCCGGGAGCCACGCAGGGAGGGATGAAGGGATGGGGGGATGGATGCAGGGAGGGCGGGCGGGGGTGGGCACCGGGCGGACCCGGGGCGGGGGGGCCGGGCCCGGAGCGGGGCCACCGGGGACGCGCCCGCCGAGGCTGGGACGTGCCCGGAGCGCCGGCGAGGAGGAGCCCCCAGGTCCTTTGGAGTGATGCCCGCCGGGAGAGGGATGCGGGGGGGATGCGCAGCACCCCGAGGGGCCGCGGCAGCCGCTCGTCTCCGTGCGACAGCGCTGCGGGCGGGAGCCCCGGGGACAGGGAGGGCATCCTTTAAAGACGCTTTTCCCTACACGCCCCGGGGAGCAGCAGGCGGCTCGAGGTTCTCCGCAGCCTCGGTGGCCTCGGGCGCTGCGCGGAGCAGCCCCGGGGCAGCGCCAGCCGAGCTGGATGAAGGCAGCACCGCGCAGTAAGTCCTTGACCCTCGCCCCGTCCCCAAATCCTGCGTGTGACCGACAGCGCCGGCATCCCGCACAGCCCCGGCTGCTGCGTGCAGGCTCAGGGATGCAGCACTCGGTATCCTCACCCGCCTGGGGCTTTACAGAGCTGGAGGGGGCTCATCCCATCCCGGGCAGACCAGCACCGCGGCCAGCACCCCGCGAGGGACAGCACCGCCAGCCCCTGGCCGCCCTCCTCATCCACTGAGCTGTTCTCCTTTTCATGTTGCATGGATTATCTGTTAGCAGATTAAATGTATTGTTTTTAATAATACATCATAGCTGTGAATATTCCCCAAGTCTGGTGGTTGCCGAAAGGGAAGGGGTAGAAGCACAAGGTGTAGACGTGGTCACGTACAGGTAATGACCCTTAAAATGGAGGGCTGGTTTCACACTGAGCTACTGCACCCAATTCCATCCTTCTCCAACTCTCCTTGACCAGTAGGATGTTGTGGTTGAAATGAACATGCTGTGTGGTTCTTCATTTATGAAGCAGGTTCGTTGCTCAACTTTATTTTTAAAGGGCTGGTCATCTGAACCTGCTTCAGAGCACCTGAAAACCTCTCCACCTTCAGCAAAAGATGACTGCTTTGTTGAAGATATGGGATTGCAGAAAGTACACCCTAATATTCTGCTATATAGTAAGAATACCATATAATTTAGTTCCATGATTGTTAATCTTATTTTCCACGCTGATCCTGTGAGTGCCTGCACATGTGTAAGGCAGTGCATGAGACCCTCCATGTGTAGCTCTTACCTGCTCGACTTTATCTTAACTAAATGCAATTATCTGCCACTGCAGATAACAGGTGTATTTCTGCTTGCACAAATCCTCCTTCTGAAAAGTCTCAGACTCATGGGAATGTAGCAAAATGCACCCAGAATGTGCCATTTTTCAAGGTCAATGAAGAAACATCCAACTATCTCTTTGCTTCCCTCAGCCCAAGCGTTTGCTTTCCAAACTGTGAGCCTGGGAGGATTCCTTGGAGGAGGATGGATATAAAAATACACAATACTTGAAGCAGGCAGAGAGCCTTGAGGGAAATACAAAACACTTGGCAGTGCAATAGATTAGATCAGAAATGTGGTTTCCTTTTACCTGGTGCTCTGCTGAGGGAAAGGGTATTTTTCTGCCCCATCCTTCCACCAACTGAACAACACATTGAAAATACAGGTCTTGTCACAAGGAAAACATAAAACATGAGGATGCTCAGCCTGGTTTTGCTCTTGGCAATTAATACCAGTTTTCAAACTTTTTTAAGGTTTCAGTAGAAGCGGTTGCATACCTGGTTTTGACTTCTATTAAAAACACCTAATGGAAGCAACCAAGAATAAAAGTTCTTCCTAATAAGATCCCTCCTGTCCTTGCTTTAAATAGGAAGCACAGCTGTGTGTGGGAAGAAAGCTAATGGCAGAGGTTGTACCTCCAAGTGCAGCTTAAAAGTTTAGTTTTTTGTTTTGATTTCAACCTTTGACTTGTGCCATTTGTTCTACGTGACCTTTCTTGCAATTGGAAATTACCAGGGCAAAAGCTGTGCTCTTTCATCCTCAGGTTGTAGGAGAGGATGGTAAGTGTCTTGTTAAAATGGATTATGCCAGCCATGGATTCCCCTGCTGGAAAGCCTTTCAGATGATGGAGTAAATCTTGACAGGAAGAAGTGTATGGATTAAAATTAATATAAAAATAAGCTTGGAATAGCAGAGGAACATTTGCAACTTTCTACATCCTATCCAGATGAAATAGTTTAATGATATTTATCATAATGAGATATATATACACACACTATTGCATAACACTGATGAATATGCTAGCTGGAAATTATTTCCTCTTAAGTAAATATTATAAGGAAGATTATTCCTCTATCTTGTAAATGGCCATTTCATTTTTTAAGCAGAAAGCAGCTCTGACTCCGATTGCAATGGGATGAAAATTTTTAGTTTAATGACTCTACTGAAGAAAGAATTTATCTGCAAAATGCATGTGATTGAATGTGTCCTGCATCAAACTGGAATGCAATTTTTCATATTAAATTTTGGGATTAGGGGAAAAAACCCCAGACTATAATATTTACAAAATGTAGTGGCTTATTGTATAAGTTGGTTACTGGTTTTGTTATTTTGGGGTTATTTTTCATCTCATTTTTGTGGTATTTTTTGGTTCCTTTTTTTTTGTTTGGTTGGGTTTTTTGGGGGTTTATGAGTTTGTTTTTTTTTTTCTTTTAGGTGGGTTTTAGTTTTTTGGAACTGTTTTTGTTTGGTTTTTGACTGGTTGTGATGGAGAACTGAGAAAAAATTAACCTCAGTTTGGAAGAGAACTGGGAGATTTTCTTCCATATTGCTTTGCTTTTCTGAGTAAGAAGGATTAAAACCCCAATGTGACTTCCCATGCCTATACAGACAGGAAATATCTGTCACCTAAAATATGTGGCACAATGGAATCCCACCATCTTTTCTCCCTTTTGTTTTTTTATGGAAACTATTGCTGGTTATCACCTAATTCTTTGTTCCTCAGCAGTGCAATCAACTGTTTCTTGAAGACAGAGAGTTTAGACCTCACTGCTCAAAAATATTCAGTAGAAGTGGCTTGAAATGAACTCTTCAGGGGCAGCTCAGTCTCAGCACAGCCTTGCCAGGGCCACTGCTGGAGTTCAGTGTTTGGGGTCATCTCATTTAAATAACAGTGCCAAAGACAGGGCTTGAGAGGGGAAAAGAAACCACTGTGCTAATTCCTCATATTCACACTTTATTCCATTGGATCACCTACCAGTGAGGTATTTCCTTCAAAGCAGCAGTAGCTGATTTCAGTTTTTAATATGTGAATAGGGCCTGATCCAAAATTACATGCAATTAATGAGTCCAGAGTGAATTGCTTGATCAAGATAAATGACTTTACTGCAAACTACTTTTGCTTACAGGGATTGCCACTAAAATGCCACTTCAAAGTAATAAGAAATTAATAACTGATTTGAAAGTTACTAAAGCAAGTTTTTATGGACTAGTGACATCACCTGCCACTGTTCCATTAAAGCTTTAAACACATTAAATGCTGTTTTCTTAGGCAATACACATCACTGGCACCTTTTTCTCAATTTATGTGAGGGATTATTCCTTAATTTAATTTGCGTTTCATGCTAGAATTGACATTCCATAAAATAAGAAGAAACAAGAAGGTTCATCTTAAGTCCAGAACACTTCTGAATAAAATATGCACTTTTATCAGCTCCCTGTGCCAGCACACAGCCATAATTACCTTTAGAACATAGGTTCTTATCACTGTCTTGCAACCTTTAAAACCTGCTTGTATACAGTTATCACGAGTTGGTTATCAGGGAAAATAATGATCTCCTGTGTTTGGGAAGTCACTGAAGACATCTGTAACTTGAAAAAAAAATCCATTATATGATGCTTACAAGTGATCCTGTAGATTAAAACAAGGGAAATGATAAAAGCAGCCTGTGAGATAAAGGTACGGGGTTGAGGTAGGTTTGGTTTCATTTTTTTTTTTCCGTCTGAAAGAAATTCGTGTTTACATTTTAACGAGTAAGGTTGGAAACCCTGAGAGACTCAAGTGAGGGATTTGCAAAGGAATGTCAGATTCCTTCAGAGATCACACATGGTTAAAATTCAATATCCAACACAGGAACAGAAAGCTTGGAAAGCCCCAGTGAAGACAGAGCAGCAGCAGCCATAAGTGACAGAAGTGATTCTCAACCGCCCAAAACTCCTTGCTTTGGAGTCTGGCCTTCTGAGGACAGCATCCAATCCAACTCCATTCCCTTGATACTTGAGATGTGAGAAGAAACAGATGCACTGATTTTGAAGTTACTTTTGCTTTGCCTGGACAAACATATCCCTATAAGCATTCAAATTCCTCCTCCAGCCCCAGGAAACGTCTCTCCTGTCAGACAGAAACAAAAGTTAAACCCAGCAGCAGCCCTGGGCTTGTGGGCCCTTAGCACATCCTTTCCCATCCCCACACACTCCATTTAGCACTATAAAACTCAACTAGCTCTGAGCTGGCTCCACTCTCCAGAGATTATAAAATATAAACTCCCCAACTACTAATTTGTGTACCTTTTGCACCAATGACATTACGGAGTGCATAAAAATAACAACACATTATCAGCTTTTATTATTCCTCGGGCACTGTTTGCAATTTTGACTAGTTACTGTCAGGTTGGCTGTTAGAAAAACAATTATTCCTTTAGTACATCAAACACTGGGAGAAAGACAAAAGAAAATGATATCCAGCAAGGCATTCAACTGGTTTTTTTTGTTTGTTTGGTTTCTTTTTGTACATTAATGTACAGAAGGATACAAGTTGTACAGGATGCAATTTGGGAAGTTAATCTTTTGCTGTGTGTCTTCACTCTGCCTTGTGAGCAGCAGGAACTGGATGGGTCGCAGGAGCTGTGCAAATATTGTTCGCTCTACCTCAAGTGCCCTCTAGTGTGCAGTAATTAAGCAGGTTAAAATAATTTTTTTCTCTCTTTTTTTCCTAACAGCTACTCTTCTAAATCCCAAAGTAATATGTAACACTGCTTTTCTTCCAGAGGAAGGAGAAATTGGATGTTCACTGCATTAATTGTGTGGCTATAAATGAATTATCTCCTCCATGCAAAATCAAATCGCCCCCGTTGCTGTCATATTTTTATTCTCAGAGGTGTAAGTGAAATAAAGCCCAATAATTCTTTTGGGCATTGTGCAAATGTCAAAGTACAAACAGTTTTTGGTGTTATCAGAACCAAAGCAACAGTTTTCTCTGCAAAAGAAAATTACCATATTCATCAACAGAACATGACCCTAGAACAAGATTAACAACAAACCCCCTAATTGTGCTTCTAGAGGCTTTTAAAAGTTCTTTTTGTCCACAGTTTAGAAAACAGGCAAGCCTACATGAATATAAATAAAATAATGACTGGGGCACACATGTAACAAGTTCTGTGTGTTCCCATCTGTTCTGCAATGCTGATGTTCTCCCTCCAGATTCTGACATCAACAAACCCAGTCATGTCTGTCAGTGAGAGCAGGTCCTGTGCAGCAGCTGCCTGACACCAAAGATCAGTGAGAGGACGAGAAGTGAGATGTTGGGAGAGAAAAGAGTGGGGAGGTAAAATTACCAGCTGCAGCTCCAAGAACAAAGAATGAAAAAACTATCAGTAAGTGTACCTGCAAGAGGGAAATTAACTTATAAATAAGTTTAAATAGTAGCTTTAAATAAAGTTTAACTTATTTAAGCTTATTTCTAAGGGCTCCCTTGCATTTTAAAAAGCAGACTTAACACTTGAGTTCCCCACATAACTTTCTCCACTGCACAAATGAGTTCATTTGGGGGGAACCATTGAAGAGTTTTCCCCTACTCCTCATTTCACTGTGGCCTGACCTCAAAGCCACACATTCACTTTCAGGCAGGATTTATCATAAAATTCCAAGATAATAGCAAGCCTAAGCATACTCTAAACAAAACAGATTTTTAATGGACTTCTGAAAGCTGAGGTAAGAGGGATGGGTGGATCCCAGGGGGGATGAAATGGTTGCCTATAATAGGGATATGCTCCACAAGGTGAGAGAATTGAATCTTTTATGAGTCGTAAAATCAGTAGGACTTCCTATAAGTGGAAAGAGTCATCATCACTACCTCTGAGCTGGGCTGTGGTGGC
This sequence comes from Eopsaltria australis, assembly GCA_034509425.1. NCBI lineage: Eukaryota > Metazoa > Chordata > Aves > Passeriformes > Petroicidae > Eopsaltria > Eopsaltria australis. Next base: position 270,629 of record JAVTVJ010000531.1, read on the forward strand.
AGAGCTGTGGTTTCCAAGTGAGGTGCTGAGAGGAGCCCACAGGATTGTTTCCCGTTTGCCAGCTTGGCTTTGCTGAAGGGTAATTTTTGTACCTTGACTGCTCCTCGTGCATTCTGCAGAGAACACACAGTTCTGGTGCAGTCTGACATCTGTAGGAGGCAGACAGGACAGAGCTAAGCACCACACTTTGCCAGTACATGTGTTTCTGACATATAATGCCCTATTTTAACCTATTTTGCAGCCACATTGCACTCAGGCACAGTGGTGGCAGTAACACAACAGCAAGAGTTATTCCAGAAACAATGCTGGGATAAAAGCTCTCATAATTTAGAGCTAAAGTACATCAGGGTTAGACAGGTCTTGGCAGTGATCTGGGCAAATAAAGTGCCTTCATTTCCATCAGATTTGAGTGAACTTCCCCAGGTTTGTCCAGCCCTCATCACTGCAGGGGTAAGAGCGAGCTGCTCTCACAGCAGCAGCAAATACACTTGCCCTGGGTATCAGGAGAACAGCAGGGAAGGGAAAAGCCAGCCAGTGGCAAGGGCAGCTTCTTGCTGTAAAATGGATACCTTAAAAATGGACAGCATTCTGCCACCTCTGTCCTGAAGAAAGCAAATCCCTGAAGTTTAGCCCAGTTCCTCCCTTATGTGGAGGAGAAATAGGAGATTTTAAGTCCATGTGAGGTGACAATTACAGCAGGCAAGAAATCCAAAGGGAGCTGTGGTTACTGCAGGAGGGAAAGTAGCACAAGCCCAGGTTTCAGCTTGTGCCACCTGAAGAAACTCCTCAAAAGGTACTTCTGCACACCTCATAACCCAAATCTAATAGCAGCACAAGCCAAAATTTGGCTTCTAGCTCATATGGTGTTTGTTTTTCCATTCTGAATGCAGTGACAGATTAGGAGTATATGCTTATTTCAAAGTACTTTTCTCCAGAGAGTTCTGCTTTGTTTCTTTATTTAATTAAGAAGGTAAGTCAACATATTGCCCATAAAGTGATTTTTTCAGCAGCTGCTGACATCGTAGTTTGGCAGACTGATCTTAAAAAAAAAATCATAATGGTGTGGTAAAATAAAGCATCCATTTCCCCTAAAAAAATATTTCTGGTGCATACGTAAGAAATGCTGCTAATGAAGGAGAATATCAATCATTTAAATGCACAGAACTCCACGCTGAAGGACTTTCCTTCTTCAGTAAGGAGCTAAACAGGCAGAGCATTTACAGGGAGGTTCATGTTACTCAAAACAACTGGTTTTAATGCCAGTAATTTAATGAATCAAGTAAGTACCTCCTGAAATATATTCTAAATTCATTTACCAACGCTGATAGGTGGTTTTTTTTATTGTCAAACGCAGTAAAATCAAGGGACTCAATATCTGAGACTGAGATGATGCAAATAATGTTCCCCAGAGGAGACAACATGGAAATGATCCAGAGTTTGGTGATCCTCAGCCTCTTTTTAAGCCTTTAGAAGTGAAGAGAGAGTAGTAAAAGGTGTGTTTTCCATGGGTAACTCCAGTTAAGAAGCCAACTCTGGAATAACTGGAGGAAAAGCTGGGCCTGGCTCACTGCTGTGCTAATTTCACTAATTCCAGCTTAACACCAGAGTGACACTGTGGTAAAAGATGACCTATATTTTTATTTAAATTAAAATCTCTAATATTCATCAAATATTTATAAGAATATATAACAAATAATTGTGGCAAACATTGCATAATAAAGATGAAAGGGAAATTAACCTTGTGAATTTTTAAACTGAAGAATAAAGACCATTACATTAATAAGACTTAATTATATCATTAAATATTTAAAATTATGTCCTCTAATAAATGTTTTTATTTAACATATTTCTTTTTTATCTATTACATTAGTAAAATGCCTTTAAGGTACAGGGGAAAAAAAAGGAAGGGCTTTTAAATTTTTTTTTATAGCCATGAAAAATACAGAAAAAGTGAGAAAGGAGCCATGTTACCTCTTCAACTCAAGGTCAGATCTCAGGAGAGAACAATCTGTACTTCCACAAGCCTCAGCTCCCTGCCTGGATGGGCTGGTCAGGGGTTGTGTCTTTGCTAAGTATTTTTCTTCAGTTATTCTCCTCTTTTTCAGGTCTAGCTTGGCTCTCTCTGTGCTGATGAACTGAGTTAAGCCAGCACAGGTACATCTTGTCTCCACCTCTGTTTGTAGCATTCCATTGAGCATCTAATCCATCACTGACAGGACACAGGGGTGAAAGCAGCACTTGGGAACTCCCAGGGAATCCTCAGGAAATCCACACCTTGCAAAGAACAGAAAGGGTCAATTTGATAGCAAAGGATTGGGGGGTACAAGCTCTGCAAGGGGTACAATCCCCCCATCATCCTTCTGGAGATGCCACAGATTCTCTTCTCAACATTAATTCATCTTACCTCATCTCTCTAGATTTTTCTAATTATTCTACAAACAGAAGAGTTGAAGCAAAAAGCTTCTGAATCAACCCAAATCCAGCCCACAGCGTTGCACTCCTACCAGAAAGAAGTTTCTCTTTAACACCTCCAAATCTTTTAATGTTCCCCTCTAGTTCTGGCACTCCCAAGCAGCATTTCTGTCTCTTCAGAGTGCTCCAGTCACCCTTTCTGCCTTGGCTGTGCCCACAAACCCCACAGCCAGGTACTCTGCCCATCTCAGCTTTCCCCTGAAAGCCCAGGTTTTGCACGCACTCTCAGAAACACTGATTAAAATCAAATGGCAAACAGTGACAAATCAAATCTAACTCATCAGCATTTCAGATTTATCAGAGGCTACACTTTAATGATGCTTTAGAGGAAATTCTCTTCATTTGCAAGCACACAAAATTCTGAGGCCCTCTCTGTTTAGTTACTGTGCTTTTTGCAGTGTTAAACCACTCTTTCTGTTTACCACAGTAATACTTATTCTGATCTAATTCCCACAAGTTCTTGTTTATTTTCGTAACATTCTTCTGACTTCTGTAGATTGTGTGTTTTGTTGCTATGATTGTCTTCCTGCTGTCCCTCAGCATTTCCCACTCCTCTATCCATCATGACCATCCTGTAATTACAGAAATGCTATTTTTTGGTAGACAGATGCACAGGGTTGCTGGCAGGAGTACTGCCATTATGCTGTGCAGAATATTAAAGAATCATACAAATCAAATCTTAGCGAAAGAATAATCCTGTGAATTATCAAAAACCTTGAACTGAGTCTGGTTTGCTTGTTTACACATGGGATAACTCACCTCAAACTAGGTAACATTTATTTACATATGGCAGCTAGGGCTGCACAGGAGATAGAGTCTTCTAATTAACACTCCTGATGCTGCAAACATAAACAGGGATAAACACATATTCCATTATGTGTAGCTGCCACTCACATTGCCACACTATTCTTTTCTTTTCACTGCACAAGCAAAACAATGCTACAAAGCAAACAAGCACTGAGCTTTCACTTCAGTACCTGCCTAATAATGTCATACCTTATTTCCAGGAGATTGTTTATTTGGAAAAGTTACCAAAAACAAACAAACAAATAAAAAAAGCAGTGTCATATCCTATCACTTCACTTAACTAAGGCTCAAGAGGCTGTAGAAATAACACGAGAGCTTCCACTTGTGTTATGTTTTACTGTGCTTTAAAGTTTCCACAAATAAGGCACCTGTTTCTGCCTGGCAAGGTACAGAGTAGTGAAAAGTGACACTCTGCTCACAAATAAAAAGCTTAATCTGCAGAACAAATGAGGAATAAAATACATACCGTGGGTCCAAATGGCTCAGCACTGCAAGGTGGAGTGAAACAGTCTGCCTAGGCGCAGGCAGAGCAAGGTGAAGGGAGCGTGGAGAATTCCCTGGAAACCACTGCCAGCTGTGTCCCCACCAAGAGTTCACCTGGGTGTGTTTCAGAGATCCACCTCAGCACGCTCTGGAAGGGCCCTGCCTTATCCTCAGCGTGTTTGGGCTGATGGGGAGAATGTGAAGATGCTGCCAGCAGGCACCCAGCTGAGGAAGCTTTCCCATGGCAATTCCACCTTCCCTTTCCACTTCAGGGTGAGTGGGTGACTCCCAGCACCATTCCCAGGCTCTGTCCTCCCCAGCACCGACTCCCAAACCACACCCATGTGCACAGAGGGTTCGGTGTGAGGGTTGCAACCCTTCCTTCTGAAAGTCAGTGCCTGCTGTCACTGGGACTAAGGCAGGGTTTGTCTTTTCCTGGATGGTTGAGCCCAGCCGTGCTTGGCCAGGTGCAGGGCCTTCACACAAAGCTCCCTGCAAGTGCCTCCACACAGACTTCCAGTCTCCACACCACAGCTCAGTGCACACCCTCACCCTGAGTCGTCTCATTTATAATTTAAATGTTTAATGCAAAGTAAAGCTAATGTTAACAATACATATTTTTGAAGACTGACAGTGTAATGCTTTATTTCCTGAAGGAATAACTGGAGTGATCCATAAGCAAATACAAAGCCAAGTAACACTGCCTGAACAGACATAATTTGTGCTCATCTTTGAGAAACCTTAGAGTGCATGCATCCCTTCCTCCTTCTCAGCTAGGCAAGGTGGGATTGACTGTGGTTTTCTTCCAGATGAGGTATGAAAAGCTGCAGTGCACTTTGTTCTGCACTGGTATTAATGATACCTCTAGAAGTGGGATGGTTTTGATATCTATTGTGTGCTGCTGACTGATGGCTCTTTCTAGCCTGGAAAGGTACCTTGTCTTAGCAGCTTTGTGTGGGCTGACAGTGGAGGCCACAAGAATATTCTGAAGTTGAGGAATTTTAAATTAATATAAAGTATCATATCATTAAAGCTGAGATAGTAATACCCTTCTAAATTCGCCCTAAAACTTTCTTTGTCCACTCAGGAAATTATTAGATATTATCCTACCTTGGTTCTGGATATTCTTTATTGCTGTTCATTCCCAGAGGCAGTGGATGAGAATCCCCAGCAGCAAGAGCAGGGACAGCAGAATCACTCTCCTTCTGCACAGTCTCTTGCTTCAAGGCCCCCCCCCCCACACTTCTTCTATAATAAAACACTCAGAAGCAGCAATTCTGGTAATTGTCTGACTAATATCTTCATTATCAGGGAGCGTTATCTTTCACCTACAACAAATGGAGACAGTGCTAACATGAGCACTGAAAATAAGGATTAGAGAAGGGGAAGTGCTCATCAAAGAGAAAAATAAACTGCAAAGGTTAATTTATGGCACATCTTTTTCTTAACCTGCGTTATAACCTTCTGTCTATAGTAAAGAAACGTTAAATAAACAGCAACTTGTAAAATGATGTTTTCTTATTTCTTTGACTGTACTAGTAATACTTAAAATAATTCTGCATGAGAGGAGACCCACATTCTGCTCCTAGATTTTAATTATGCCATCTGAAGTGTGAGCAGTGGTTAAGAGCACAAAAGCTTGGAGGCAGGAGGAAAAAGATTGGCTGGGGTAGGAAATCAGATGGTTGTTTGGAAGTGCAAGCTCGGAGCAGCTCAGCTGGTGAGTGATCAATGCAATGTCTGGGAGGAGCTGTGTGCTCTGCAGAGCCACTTCAGCTCTGGCACTGAGCATCAGTCACCTGGGCAGGCTGAGCAGGAGAAGGGCTCTGGACTGCTGGCTGCAGTGCTGGGCTCAGGACAGCTCCCGAGGGCAGGGCTGACACCAGCAGGGCAGAGTGGGGAACAACCGGGGCTGCTGCCCACGCCAAAGCTGCTCTAGGAATAGACAGCCTCGTCCTCTAGGCTTGTCAATCTGTCACTGAGAGAAAAATAGAAAGGAAAATTAAAAGGTTATGATGTTATCGTCTCCAAAAATAGGATTTCAGTCATCCTGGAGAAGTGCTGTGCTGGGATATTTTCACTCAGGTTCTGCTGACATCTCCTGACTGTCACCGGCTCCCAGCCTCCTTTCAGGACTGCTAAAGGTCACGGAGCACCAGGGAGTGGAGGGAGACCTGCACTTGGGTGACCACAGGAAAATGTTTTCAGGATTCATTTGAAGTAGAAAGAAATGAATCAGTTTGTCTGTGCTTCTCTTTGCTGGTGCTGGCAACACCCAGAACAGGAGTGCCTTCTGTTCTTCAGCACTGCCTCAAGTCCACCAAAGACCAAAGGTTAGTTCCTAAAAAAGGAGCTGCTGCCTGAACCAGTAGCCTGCTTTTCTTATATTTCAGAGCTAACATAGAAAACAAAGAATCACAGCATGCAAGAGCAGAAGAGACTAGTGGAAAACAGGCTAAGAATAAAAGGAAAACAGCCAGTAAGGCTCAAACATTACATTTGAGAATGAAGAGAAACTCCTCAATGCCACTATCCACTTTACTTGGAAAGACAGAATTCAATTGAGTCTCTAGAAACTGGAAGAAAATGCTCTGCCCTGAAAGCAAAGTGAGAGACTAATTCAGTTCCCAGGGCACAGCAGAGGGTGGCAGGGGTAGGTGTGACCCCTGAGGTGTCGAGTGCCACACGACAGCCCGCGAGCTCCGAGAGCTCAGCACTTCTGAGGGTCAAGCCTCTGGCACTCTGGCATTTGAGATTCAGTCTCTCTATAGATTAGGATTGATCTCCCCTGTCTCTGGTTAAAAAAATAAACAAACTGCAACCTTGAAATTGTCATCCAAACCTGGAGTCCGGCCAAAAGAGCAGAGACAAAATCCCCTTGAGAAGCACAACAGCAACCCCAGAGGTCACTATCGATGCGTCAAACAGCAGCAGTGGATTTTGGTACTGCAAGGACTTAAGTAATTTCATTTTTATTCAAAACCTAAAAGTTTAATCACATTTTTTTTTTCCCCTGAAATGCAGAATTGCATCCATTTCCATTTAAACACAGATACTCAGAGGATACCTTAAATATCCTCTTGGAATTGAAAATGCATGTTTGAAAGCAGTGCAGTTTCAGAAGACAGCGTTCTTCTCCATGGCAAGACGATGGTGCTTTACTGCCCTCTTTGTCTTTTTGGAGAACAGAGGGAGTCACCAGCAGCTTCAAAGCTGTTATGGAGGAAGCAAAGCATATCCAAGCTAGGAATGGCTCCAGTTAACTCTCCAGAAGGAGGGATTGCAAGTGGGCAAGATTTTATTGTCCACTGCAAAACAAAGGGATTTGTTGTGTTGTTTTGGGATATTTTTTTGTTTTAGGTGAGGCCGTATTCAAATGAATAAAGAACTCAGGCATGCTGTAGGTTGTATTTCCACAACAGCCTAAAACTCTGCTTCAGATTCACTGAAAGTGAGGAGAGCAGGGACCACAGAATGACATTTCAAATGTTTGTGCTTAAATGTAGCTCATGGCAACATGTGCATCCAATTTCCTTCCTTTTAATGGAGCAACACCCAGCAGGCCCCAAGCAGAAGTGCAGCTACCCAGAAAAATGCACCCTCAGTTCTCAGTGGCCACCCAGATTTGAAACTCCAGACATTTGAACTTTGTTCCTGCAGAATATCAGTGTAAAAACAACAACAAAAACAAACAAATAACCAAAAAAACCCCCAAAAAACCCCATGCAAAACTCCCTCCAAAACACCCCAAGAAAGCAAATGGGAAACCATGCAATAGTACACATTATATATATTAAAAAAATATATAAAATTATATGTATATAAATATTATATATATTATATATAAATATATAAAAAATATAACCCTAACCCCTAACCCTAATTTTTTTTTTTTTTTCCACCAAACCAGGAACAAAAGAGGAAAGACTTTTTTTCCAGAGAGACAATTGTAAGACAAGGAGAGTTTCATTTGAAAAACAATGTTCTAAGCACATGAAATATCTTGGCTGCTGCAAAAAAGCAAATCAGGAGGCCCTCAAAGATCCAGCACTATATAAATAGGACTAAACAGAGGCAAGCAAGCATTTTGAAGGGAGGTAGAGGAAATGTGATTGCTCTGTCCCTCACTGTGTTGGTTAAACTGTGCACCTACCAGGAATGCATTTTATTATCTAATATTTATCACTTTTGACGGTCACAGGTGTTCCTACTTCAGAAAGATTTTAGCAAATGCCCCTAACTGTGTGACATCTGGATACTGTCATCACTGTAACAAGAGGTAACTTTTGCCACTAGGCTCTGCTCTGGCAGATGTGGTTTTAGTGCCACTGTTCATTTCCTTCCCTGTTAAAATGCAAAGCATTAGCTTTTACTTACAAGCAGACAGAGCCTGTTCGCTTCTACAGCGTGAAGTCAGATCCTTTTATACTTCCAGTCCACCAAAAAAAACATTAAAGAGAAAAATGTTTCACTTGTTAGAATACTGTGTTAGATTCTTGAGTGACATAAATTAAAGACTGTGAAACTATTACGATCATGGAATCCCTCCCCACCCTGCCAGGGAACAATTCCTGCCCAATCTCCCATCCATCCTTGCCCTCTGGCACTGGCAGCCATTCCCTGGATCCAGTCCCTCCAGCCCTTGGCAATTGTCTCTCTCCATTTTCTTGTAGGTCTTTCAGGGGCCACAATTAAGAAACCACCTCTTCTCCGGGCTGAATTGACACTTTTCGTTAAATATTTTTAATATGTTGTCCATGTTGCGAAGATTATATAATTTAAAAAAAAAAAAAAAAAAAACAAAACAAAACATAAAAACAAAAACAAACAAAAGAAACCCAAACAAACCCCTCCAAAAACAAACAAACAAAAAAACCTCACCAAACCAAAACCACACAGGAAGGAAACGGAAAGTTTTCTGTAAACCTGCAGTGAAAAAGCTGCTTTGAAGAAAGGTGTTAAGCTTAAAACATTTTGCATGAAATATTTTTCACAAAAGCCTTAAAAAAATTAAAATTCTTGGAAACCTACTGTTCTTGGAATCCTATTGTTCTTGGAACCCCATATGTAGCTAAGTAAAATTAACCTATTGTTAAATGCCAAAGATTATCAGTTCCATTCAGCTCCTCAGGCAGGGCCAGGGAAGCCATGTCCTGGGGACCAAGTGTCTTTTTATCTCTTGCAAAAGAAAACAAAACAACACAAACAGAATATAAAAACCTATAGCAAAAAAACAATTATCTGTGCTGGATGACTGTCAAGTTGGGAGCAGTGCTGTGGCCTACTATTAACTGCAGAAAAAGACAAGAGAATCAACAAGTTTACGGTTTATTCAACCCACCACAGATCTCAACAATCCAGCTCGAGTAAAGAACAAGAGTATTTTGAATTCAGAGTAAAATTATAGGGCATTTAATCAAGCAAAATACTACAGTCTGTATAGTACTGAAAATGGACATGAAATTGCACAGAGATGTTTTTTGAAAGTGTGAACATCAAGAATGCAAAGAAATACCAGAGGTCTAGGAAAATTCCAGTTTTATGTAGTGTATTAATATCAATCTGTGTCAGATTAGACAACCAGTAGTGACACAGATAGAAATTCCATTCTCTGATCTGAGGGGTTTTTTGCATATTAAATGATATAAAGCATTCTACACCTATGCCCAATTCTGCAGGAAATTAAAGCCTATGATTATCACTTGTCTAACAGCATCAATGTAATAAATTAAAGGCTTTGAATAATGGCCAGCAGGCTTCTCAGCCATATTTCAAACTTTTAGAAAATAATCCATTTTTGGCAGATCATCTGACAAGTTCACAACTTTAGATCAAGGCTTGTATTATGTGTCATCAGTATTCTTTTGTTCATCTCTTACCTATCAATTTTTGTTCATCAAAACCCAGGGCTGTTTAAAACGTGGAAGAAATTTGGCATGTTATGTGGGTCATTTATGGAAATCAAGAGCATGATTTAACATTAATATACATAAAAATGACTAGAAATTATGCACCACAAATCCAGATCAGTTTGTGGCTTTAAAAACTCCATTGTATAATACAAAGCATTTTCTCAGTGAGGGACAGAAAAATTCAGATGGAAAAAAATAATTACCAGATAGAAATCTTAGCTTAGTTGAAGCTATGTCATATATTAATGTTATTCTCAACACAGCAGGACATTGGTAAATAAGACTCACATCTCTGAATGTTAATTTTTAAAAGTAAAATCTAGCACCTCTCCTTCAAATGCAAACTAACTCCCATGGGTTTGTGAATTCAGGTAGAATTTACTGCAGAGCTCTAGCACCACCACATATGGCATGATCCTTGCTTTTAAAAAGGAGCAAGCAAAGAATAGGCTCTACATTGACTGAAAAGAAATGCAAACACCAGAGAGAGCTGCTTTCATCATCTGTGAACAGCTGAAAAGAAGACATTTGGAAAATAAATGTCTTCTACTGGAATTAGAACCATAGAGTCTCAGAATGGTTTGGTTTGGAAGGGACCTCAAAGCCCATCCAGTGCCACCCCTGCCATGGGCAGGGACACCTCCCACTGTCCCAGGCTGCTCCAAGCCCCAATGTCCAACCTGGCCTTGGGCACTGCCAGGGATCCAGGGGCAGCCCCAGCAAATCTGGGCACCCTGTGCCAGGGCCTGCCCACCCTGCCAGGGAACAATTCCTGCCCAATCTCCCATCTGAGCCTGTTCTCTTCTCCCCAGGGCTGCTCTCACTCACTTCTCCCCCAAAGGCACATTGTAGATGTGCCTTTGATATTTGATACAGAAAATATCAGAGTTTGTCAATTGTGTGATCCAGTTGGCTCTGGACTGGAGTGAGAACAGAAACCAACCTGTGAAAAGAATGCACAACCAGAGCCCAGGCCTGAGTTCCCGACATGGGGTGGAGTAGCCAAAATATTCCTAATCTGTAGGGTTTAGTGCTGTCCTGTCTTCTGCCACTGATTCATCACAACTGTTTTTGTAGAGATTTTATTCCATGGCTAAAGTGCAAAGACTTATGTGCAACAATGAACCAGCACAAACTGAACAAAAATTACAGGCTCCTCCCAGCCCACAGACAGGTGAGATTTCTGCATTTATGAAGTGTTTTAAAGCTAAGAGAGTTGAACCTGGACACAAGAATTGGACACAAGATTCCTGGTATATCATACTAGGAATAGTGGCCTTGCAGTCATTCTGTTTCCTCATTTCATCCTTTCAAAACCACAGCTAATCTGTCCCCTTGATTTTCTTCCCTTTTCTGCCTTTGTATTTGGCTCTCTAGAACATTAAAAAGCTTTGAGTGGGGATGGGGGTTGACACAAACCACAAAAAAATATCAATCCATTAGCTCAATATATTCAGGAGAGTGTTTTAGTCCTGGATGATTGTTCCTTCCAGGCTTACACAGCACATCAATCTCCTACAGACACATACTCCTTGTGCGTAACCTGCCCTGGCTTTAAGGTGTTTTTCTTTTGAATCATCACCCCAAAGGAAACCTCCATAACAAAATTAATGCTATATAAATTGTAAAACAAATAGTGTAAAACATTTCAGGGGTGGAAAACACACCCAGGGAGCTGCAGCCCACGTTCCAGTGCCTGGAGCTGTGGCAGGACCAGCAGGAAAGGCAACCCAGTCACCTGCCGCAGCTGCACGTTCCCTGACTGCTTGTTGAATAGCCAAGCACATCTGAAGATAAACTCCCCAGATTCCTCAGATTTCAGATGCAGCTCTTCCCTCCAGAGCCCTATTGCTCAAACCCTTCCCAGGAAGATGCCTCTGGGGTTTTCCAGCCCCTCGTGACATCTGCACTGCTTGGCCTCGGTCCCCTCCCTCAGTGCCCTATTCTGGGAGTGGGAACATCTGCACCTCCCTCTCTGGAACGGGGGGCCAGCAGCCAGGCCCACGGGGGAAATGGATGGCTGAGGTGCTGCACTCGGATTGCAGCCGATGGAGCTGCCACCTGTGCCCTGCAGCTCCACTGAAACCCCTCTCACTCTGCAGCCTCGCGTCACAAGTTTAGCTCCAACATTCTACTTATCCAAAAAGGATTTCTGCTGTGGCAAGGCTTCGGGATTGCCAGGGAACTGTGGGGTCTGTGCAATAGTGCTGTTCCCTCTGTGCTGCCAGAGCAGCCCTGGGGCTGGCTGCAGGCTCCAAGACCCCTGGCCTGGGGTGACACCAGTGACAGCCCCACTTGCCACCGCCAGGCTGTCATTGGGACTAATTTAACTTCTGTTTGTGCTGAGCAGGGTGACAAACAGGTTTGGGAATCACAGTGTGCTGCTGCCACTCCCCCAGGTGCTATGGCCAGGCAGGATGTGGGCATCAGCCCTGCCATGGGTGGCACTCGGGGTGTGCCCAGGGACTGCCCTGCCCGGCCGAGGGGCTCCCTGTGCCCACAGCATCATGCAGGGCTCTGCTCTTTGCTGCTCCTGCCCTTTGCTGCTCCTCCCTCGAGTGCTTGCTGAACCCTGAGCTCCTTTTTTGCCCTGTTGGACAGCCCATCTCCCCGTTTTCCCTGGCACCCACGGACACTAGGCTGAATTCAGACAAACTGTAGAGAAGTCTGTGATCCTGCTGATGTCCAAATCAATGGCTTTGCCATGAACATCCCACGCTGAAATCACTTCTACTGAAGATGCATTTCCTCAATAAACAAAAAAAAAATAAGAAAAAACACCTGGCATAGTGAATCCACCCATGTGGTGTGTGCCCTACCCGCTCTTCTCATACAACACCTCAAGTTCACAGACTTATTGCTCCTCAAAAACAAAGAAAATTAATTTATTAACATGGCTAAACTCCTTCCAAGGGACAGAGATAATGAGAGTCCAGCAAGTTATTTGCTGCTCCTTACTTCCCTTGATTTAACCCCCAATATTGACACACCTCAATTCAGACTCTGTCTCTCTAAGCCTCAGAAGTCTAAATTCAGAAATAATGTGTAGAAGATGTCACATATCTTGAAATATCTTTAAATATCTATTGAAGTTAATTTTATCTTATAACCAAGTATATGTTATTGACTGTCAAATTAAATGCACTCTGTTTTTATAAATTAGGTATTGATGAAGCTCATTTTGATAAGACAAAGAGCTTTTTGCATTGCTGGAATTAGTGTCACACTTTCAACCTCTCTCAAGAATGCAAAACCCACTTAAATTCCATTGCAAATGCTGAACAAAAAGTAAAAATTATTAAATAAAAGTTATTAAAGAGATACAGCAAACAGCAGATAGATTATTTTCTTGGATATAGTTATATTTGGAAAAAATCTATAGTTTAATACTATATTAAATTACAAAAGACCCCCAAAACATTCCTCAAAGGACAAGCATTGCTGGCATTTATGTTAAATGTTGAGTGTGTGGGGATATAGAGAAAAAAATAATAAAAACATAACAAATGCCCACTATTTCCTCCAAATCTGATACACCCAAGTTTATGATTCACAATCATGAGATGTTACTGTGTCTTTGCAAAATCTACAAAGTTTATTCTGAATCCACTACTGCTCATTAAACTTCTGATTTTCTGCTGCAATACATAAAGCCCATTTCCTTCAACATGTGCCATATGAAAGATGGAGGAAAACCATAAATAATAAAACTACAGCTCTGTTTTTTATCTTGCTCTGTAACAGCAAAATGTGTTAGCAAGAACTAGTCCTGCAGTCTGCTGCTCTGGCTCTCTTTTATCTAGTGTTTTGTTTAGGGTTTGTTGAAATCAACACCTTCTATCAGGGTAAGAATTCCTGTTTCATTTGTTTGCTCATTAGGAACAAGAAAGTGCATATTCCAGAAAGGCTTGATGTACAGATGAAGCTGTCAAGAGCAATGTGAATTCTAACAGAGTCGTTTCTCAAATGTGATAATTACTGTTTATTTTATAGGCTTACGCATGACATCCCATTATTAAAGTAACTCCCACTTCAGCTTTCATTATTACCCACACTTTTCAATCTCTTATCGACCCCAAGCAAAACTGTATTTTTCTGCACAGCAACAACAAAAAGCTAACACTCAACATTTACTTCACCAGGAATTATTCTTCAAGCGATTTCCACGTTTTAAAAGGTGCCTCATTTGAAAATACCGATGGCTTCCATTAGGGATTGAAATTGCCCTTTAGAATAGACTGGATAAATCAAAGTGTGGGGAGAACCAGTAGGATTTTCAAAAGCATTTTGGAGCTAGTCCAGCTGAGCTCCCACATGGATCAATGGGGAGTTTAACATCACTTTCCAGGACAGCAGCAACTGGAAGGGAAAAGGCATGTAGTTACTTTATGCAGAATTCTACACAGTGACCTTGGATAAATATAGGGAAACCACAGACCTCCTAAAACTCTGTATACCTGGTACATCTGGGCCATGCCACATTCTTGTTCAGAAATGCAGTGTGGGACCCCTGTGCTTCACAGGAGTTGGTGGCAGCTGGTGACAGAACCTTCTCAGAAGGGCTTGGCAGCAGATCCCCTCCCCAGACATCGTTACTATCTCCTTTATTCTTCCATGAGTGTGAAGTGATGGCTCGTCACAATTTGGTTTAAACCAGGTTTCCCCTGAATGAAATAAGTTACTGCAAGTTGCAATTATTATAAAAATAAGTTATTGAAAGCTAGTCCCACCACCTATACTCAGGAAACACCAAAGCTCTCCAAATCCCCAGGGGTGCAGCTCACACTTCCCTATGCTTGAGTGCCCATGGCAGGAGAGCAGGGAGAGGAAAAAAAGAAAGCATCCAAAAGTTAAAATTGGCAAATCCAGAGTAAATTAAAAACCCAATAACCACAGCACTAGGATGAATCTCTAGCAGGAGGGGGAAAAAGGGGAAAAAAAATGTAATTCCCGTAGATGGGGTGAGAGAAGAAGAATAATGAGGTGTCCTGTGCAGGGCCAGGAGTTGTGCTGGATGAAGGTCCCTTCCAACTCAGGATATGCCATGATTTTATGACAAAAGACCAGCAGTGGTTAATAACAGGAGTAGAGGACATGCTGGACTGTGTCCAGTGGGAAGCAAGCAAGGAAAGAGTTAAAAAGAGCAGAAAAGACACAGGAACCAGTGCAGAGACCACACATGAACTTTGTAAAAAGGAAGATGAGCTCAGAGAGTCTTACAGACCTTGAGATCTCCCCTGGCCTGTGAAATAGGTGCTCTTTTCCATTCATGGTAGCTTTTTGATCAGATATGCTTTCAGGGATGCAGTGTCATGGCAAAGTACACAAGAAATCATCACAATACAATAAGTTTGGCAGCAAACATAGGATTTTAGGGGATTTTCACTGAAAAACCACAAAAAGCAGAGCTGACTGAAAACTCTTTTGTGATCTGTTGGAGATTCTAATAGTAAAGGCAGCACATATACACCAAACTGACCCTAGGATTTACCTGAAGGAGCTGCAGGAAAGATGGAGAGAGACAATTGCCAAGGGCTGCAGGGCCAGGAGGCAGGGAATGGCTGCCAGTGGCAGAGGGCAGGCTCAGATGGGAGATTGGGCAGGAATTGTTCCCTGGCAGGGTGGGCAGGCCCTGGCACAGGGTGCCCAGAGAAGCTGGGGCTGCCCCTGGATCCCTGGCAGTGCCCAAGGTTGGACATTGGGGCTTGGAGCAGCCTGGGACAGTGGAAGGTGTCCCTGCCATGGCAGGGGTGGCACTGGATGGGCTTTAAGGTCCCTTCCAAACCAAACCATTCTGAGATTCCATGATTCTATGGTTTAGCCAGGCTTTGTTCTGACGAACACTGAACTTTCTCTTTGGTAAGACACCAGCACTCCTGAGGATCCCAGTGCTTTCCCCATCAAGCCACGGATACAAACAAACATTTCCACACTGCTCCTTCACACCTACAGCTTTGATAAATGTTCTATTCTTTGGGGATGTTCAGATTTCCTCTTTGCAGCAAAATTCCTGAAGAGAGGAACACTAATGAATATGAAAGGTCTATGTGTGAAGTTAAGAAATAAATCCTGTAAAACTGGCTGCATGGAGTTGTTCAGTTACTGCCAGGACCAGGGAGAGACACAGCATTCAGCACTGATGTTTATCTGACTGCTCTGCTCCGCTTGTTTTGTTATTCCTTCAGTCAGTTCTTCTGCTTTTCTTTTTCAGGAACTGAAAGTCATGCTAGAATTTTTAACAATGTTATTTTAAAAAATTTTTTTGGGTCTGAATTACTATAATTATGCTCAATGACTTTATTGCTGTCTACCTTCCAGATGGCTCTGATGAAGAAATGGAAAAGCTAATATGATATAGAATAATAAAAATTACCAGCAGATCTCCTACTTTTTAAGTGATTGAAGGCTTCCTCCCCCAAAATAATATGCAGCATCCTACCAAACAGCCACCACATTCTGTGATATAGAAGAAAGCAGAGATTTGTAAACCCTTAAGAAGCACTTTTGATGTTTAGGTTTTTATACTCCTTTGATCAGAGATTAGTTGCTAAAAATGCAGCAAAAAGGATCGCTTGATGATACACAATGAGTTTTAAGAACTGAAGTGGAAAAAAGCCTCTAAAATACCAAATTTATAGGCCACCACAGCTGAAACTGAACCCAACTTTTAGCATGAACACATAGACAACTAATCTATAATTTCACCTAAAACATTTCCTAAGAGATCTTTTTTTGTTCAGCTGACAGGAATATGATAAACAGGCCTCAAATGAGCACTGGCATGTTCTACTCTGAATTTCATTCTATCATTGAATTCTAATGTTTCAGGAGAGGTGTCGTATAGAACTGAATTAATATTCACCAAAAATGGCAACTGTAACAAAATTCAGGATAGGATTTAACACCCATCTCCTACTGCATTTTTTCAATTAGGTTGTCAGACACCCTGAAGTCTTCATAGTAACACAGAAATGGCAAGAATATACCACTTTCAGTTTTAATTTCTGACTTGATGTAAGAAATATGTAATATTTGTAATACGTTTTTTAAGCAAGATATCCATATCAAAATGTTATAAAGTCCACTGATTGAAGGCTGGTTATATTGATTTTTCCAAATTATTTTCACCCAATTTTATATGGTTATCCTATGCATTAAGTAAGGATACATAAGCATCTTGCAGAAAGGTATTTTATATAATCATTTAGAGCTCCATAATGTATATTTTGTCAAGGAAAAAAGACTGACCTGGAATTGCAGGCCTGGAATCTCCTTAAATAGAGAACTCAGGCTGGAACTCAGGGATAAAAAGAGGGTGTATCATCCTTGGAGAAGGGGCAAGTACCTTGGAGGGATTAAAAGAATGTTGAGAGGTTATGGGGGGAGAAAACTGGAAGGGCCAAAGTCAAACTGGAACTTAATTTGGCCACTGCAGGTAAAGACAATAAAAAATGGTTTGCATAAATAGATTGGCAACACAGGGAATGCTCAGCAGAGTCTCCATCCTTTACTGGATGCAGAGGGCAGGACAGTGCCAGGGGATGAGGGAAAGGCTGAGCTACTTCATGCCTTCTTTGTCTCAGTCTTTAATAAAGCTCAGGATATCCAGACCCCAGAGCTGGAAGGCTGCGACTGAGTGAAGCCCCCACAGAATCACAGAACACCGTGGGTTGGCCTTAAAAATCATCTTGTTCCAGCCCCCCCATAACCCAGAAGGCAGTGGTTTATAACCTGCTCTGCCAGTGAGACACCCACAAGTGCAGGTGGGATTCACCTGGCAGTGCCCACCCTGCAGGGAGGGGCAGAGCAGGGCACTAGAGCCACGGGCAGGGACTGAGCCCAGGGAGCTCCCCCTGCACAGGAGGCACAACTTCTGCCCTGGGCAGTGGCAGCCCTGAGCAGATTGTGCCCAGAGGCTGTGCAGGCTCCTCCCTGGGGACATTGCAGAGCCCTGTGCACTCCCTGCTGTGCCCTGTGCTCTGGGATGGCCCTGCTGGAGCAGGGAGCTGCCACCACAGGAGCCCCTGGGGCCCCTCCAGCCTCACCCATCCTGGGATCTCACAGAAGGGTTTGGGTTGGAAGGAACCTCCTTAAAGCCCACTCCATTCCACCCCTGCCATGTGCAGGGACATCTCCCACTATCCCAGGTTACTCAGAGCCCATCCAGCTCAGCCTCAGACCCTCCCAGGGATGGGGCAGCCACAGGGAAACCTGTGCCAGAGTCCAAACTGACAGCTGGAGAAAAATTAAGAAAAAAACACGACCCTTTGACCTTTGATGCGGGTCTGTAAAGGTTAGGGACCATGTTTGCATTCACTAATGGTGGTATTTTCTCAAGTGGATCATGCAGTCTGAACTGAGGGCTGCTGCCCCCCACATCCTCTTGCTAGCTCGAGGTGCACCATCACAAAGCATGACAAGGCAACATTTTCATGAACAAGCCTAGTGTCTGTGATCTGCCTTCCTATGAAATTAGTTCCTTCCCAAATGCCTGTTATTCCAGTTGTTAAATTACTCTAAGTCATGCTCCAAGGCATGTATAGTATACTACAATCAAACAGGAACAACACTTTGCATATCATTAAATGCCAAATTCTTTCTGCCACTCTGGAAGCAGAACTGCAGCCAGAAATGTCTGCTTTCCCTGCTTCTTTGCAATTCCAATTGCCAAGTGAACACAGGCTGGGGAGGCAGTTCTGCCAAGTGTCAGCGCTGCGTTAATATTGTTATTATTCTCTGGGACTGAAGTATATAATGCTATTTTCTCCAAAGGCATTATTGATACCACGGATTAGCATTACAATTTGTATAATTATTGCAGCGCCCACAGGACTTCATGTCATCAAATATTTATACAACTCGGAATAGCTGAGTGCAAATGATTTTAGATTCCTTGCTGGACCTTTGGAAGGAAAAAGTGATTGGATCAGGTAGCTAATTCAAAGGAAAAGCCTAATATAGGATTGTCACAGGATATTCAAGAGATATTTGTCTTGGGATAGTCTTGAAATCTCCTCACGCTGCTTGTTTTTAATCGAGAGCCTTCAGCTTCTGAGTTTATTTCTCCTAAGAACCCACCTAATTTTAAACATCCAGTGTCCCCCTCTCACTTCCCATGACCCATTCTTGAGTATCCAGTGTTTGTTCTGCTGAAGGCCTCCATCCCACATATACCTGCAGCAGAACACAGCCCATAGTGCTGTGCTGTCCAGCTGATCCCATCTGATGGATGTGGATTATCAGTGGCCCTCAGTGACAATTTTTTTTTTCCTTAAAGGCCACTGAAGGATTCCTCATCAAAACCCAGAGTAATTAAAAAATATGTGTTGTAAAATATTTCTAAATGAGGAAGATACAAATGCAGTTTGTTCAAAACTCTATGACACTGGAAGTCAAAAGAAATATCTCATTTTTGTTTTTTAAAGGGACATGAGGCAGTGCCTTTAACCTTGCCAAGGCTGCAAGAACCAGAAGGATTTTCAAATTAAGATATATGCAGGCTAAAAAAATGAAAATATAAATTCCATACTTTATTCAGAGTTGAATGAAGAGGCCTTTTTATGAACCCCTTGCTCCAGGCCAGATTACACCAAATTCACAGGAAGTGCTCTGTGGCTGCTCCATCCCTGGAAACGTTCAAGGCCAGGCTGAACAGGACTTGGAGCAGCCTGGGATCATGGAAGGTGTCCCTGTCTATGGCAGGGGATAGAACTGAATGATTTAAGGACCCTTCCAACCCAAATCCTTCTATGATTCCATGATTCTGTGATTTTTGAAGCAACTAATGACTATTCAGCTAAATCTGATGTAAAAACCTCTCCTACATGGCTGAATTTTATAAAACCAAAACCTCTGGAAATCCTGAAGGCAAGATGATTATCACAGAATAGAGTCATATATCAGAAACAGTCAGAATTTCTTAAGTGTTGTGAGCCCTTTTATACAAATAACACTGCTTCATCTCTTACCTCAGCTTAGACCTTGGCTTAAACAAAAAAAAAAAGCAGCCTCATGATGCTGAGTATCAGCAAGCTGGAGGTGGTGACAGAGGGAACAAGACATTCAGAGAGAGTGAGGAGTCATTCCCACTAGATAATGCATGATGTTTAATCAGCCGTGTCACCAACTGCAGGTAGTGTGCAAGAGTTAAGCATTAATAGGATAAATCTGTCCTCTTCTATTTCAGTCTTGAAAAGAGCTGCATTTAAGATGGTTTAAACAGATAATTTTGTAAAGATCAAGAGCAAGACCTAATAAGTAACACTCCATTAGAGACAGAGAAATTAGAAGTTAGTGAGATACCACACAACTCCACTTTTAATATCAGCATTGTAGAAGAAATGGTATAATCATGGGCAGGGGCAAGACCTTGCAGTTAGATTGAAAAAAACTTGGATTTTTGTCCTTCAACAGCTCCAGAGAGTTGTTTCTGGTTTTCTGTCACAGTAAGTGTAGACAGCATTACCTCTACAAATATCCACAGTGTGCTGAAAGCCTGTCTTTTCATTTTGTAGCCAGAAAAAGGTTTGAACATTAAAAAATGCAAATATAGCATATGCTTCCCTGCATTTTCACCTTTCCCCCCCTCAAAGTATAGACTATTCATAACAAAAATTTTGTAACACTACAATAGAAGCAGTGTTATGATCTTCAAAAACAAAATTAAGAAGACATGAGGGAGAGGGTGGCACATGAGCTCTCTTCTACCAAATGGGTTTCTATTCAAAACAGATCAGGACTTGGATGAACATTTCCATGGAAGATAATGGGACTTGAAGTCACTTTGAAGCAGCAGAACTAAAAGACTCCAGTGAGGTCAAATCAAGTTAAGTGAAGCAGAGAGCCTGGCCCACAGTTTTACCACATTGAAATATTGTCTGTGTCAGAAAGTTCAGGTGATTGATTAATTTTAGGTAAACATCTGAACTTATTACCCCAAGTCATTCATAAATACCCTGCAACTAAATTAGTTAATAAAAGCAACTACTGAATTAGGAGAGGATCACCAGTTTCTAGCTCAATTCTCCTTTTAGCTTGTCTTAACCAAAGTTGCATCACAGTAATTGCAAATGACTCTACTATCATTAACATCACTAAACTTCATGGAGAAAGCAGTCTGCAGGGACATTAAAATAAAATCAACTATGCAAAATTAAAAGACTCAACAACTCTTCTTTAAGGCAGTGTGATACTAATTAACAACAATTGCTTTCTGGTTGAGGATTTCTCCTGGCTGTGTAAATCAGGGGAAATGCTGTGTTGTAGCTTACAGTAGACTAATCTGGAAAAGAAGGGGAAAAAACCCAACCACACCAACATTCCAACAAAAAACTGGTAAACAATGCAGTTCAGGGAAAAAGTATTGGAATGCAAACCCTTCTCAGCCAGGAGACAAGATTTACACAACACCCTTGGGGTTGCAAGATACTGGTTAAGGAAAGAACCAAAATTTCAGAATAGTCTTCTGTGTGAGCTCCAGGAGCTGCCAGTGTAGCTCTGGGTGAAGGCTTTCCTCACCCATCTCAGTTTTGGCTGCTCCTTACACGTGTGTCAGGATGTTTGTGCTTTCTGTAACTGGTGCTCTGCTGTGTGTGGAATGAATGAGAGAGCTTGAAAATAACTAAGACTAAGGAAAAGAATATGGGCTGCAGTTTCCCTGACTTAACTCCTTCAGCTGTCCTCCTGGGATAAAATAGTAACAGTTCTGTAATTGTTATGAGAAAATGTACTGCCATGAATTGATAAGATTAACTATGGAATCATGTTTAAACTTATTTTTCATAATTGCAAACCAAACTTTTACCCCGTTTTAGAAACAGTTGAAACTTTTAGGCTCTCCTGAACTCTTTATTGTATCTTCTGCCTATTGAGAGAGAATAGTGACTATGCAATAAAGAAAGGAACACCTCTGGAAACCCAGAGTACCAACCCTCAGAGCCAGCAGGGAGAAAGATCTGTCAGAAACCAAACCAGAATTCAGGCACTACAGAAGGGTCTTACTCCAGATGAACAAGAGCTACAGAAGGAGGCTTAGAGTTAATATTAGCTAAACCAATCTTAGGATGAATTATGATCATTATAATGATCAAGTAGTTATTTAAATTACTTCCTTAAATACAGAAACAAATATGGGACTTTTCTCGAAGTAAAGAGTTGTGTTTATTTGTGGGGCATACATTTTTAGTAACTGAGTGGATAGAGTAGAGTTCTTCAGCTCAGAGTAAAGCACTGCTTATTTGGACTATATTATCCCTGCAAGATTCCTCTCTTTCAGACTAATCTATCACGACTTTAACAGGTGGGGTTTCTTTGTTTTTTAGCTCTTAATGTAAATAAAATACAATTAAGATGTGGAAGATATGAAGGCAACAATTTCTAATAGGTACTTCTAGCTATACAGCTGGGTTATGGAGATTTTTTAAATTTAGAGCACAAAACACTTAGCTCTCACTTTGCATTAAAGAGAAAAAGAGGGGAAAATATTTATGTAATAGTGCGCTGTCAAAGAAAGGATATTTAGACACTTTCAGTCCTTAATTGTAGCACTTAATATCACCAATAGAATTTTATTTTATTAAAACAAGTATTTCTTGGAATGACAGCCAAGGAACAGAACTGCTTAAGTGGCTGAGGCTGTGCAATCTCTGTGAGACTGACTCAAGTTAAATTCTGCTATCTTTTATCAGCTCCTTGACAATAACAATGCCTTCAATGGGATGCTGAACCCAGTGTTGGAGCCTTCCAGGAGATGCCACAACCTCATCCTTTAGAGAAACATCTTTCATTGTTGACACAAAGCTCTTGAGAAGATAAAGCAGAGCCTAACAGAGACCCACCTGAATCTGGAGACAGCCTTCAAGAGGAGTCAGCTCTGATATCCCCAGTGTGGCAGCTGGACAGAGCCACCCCCACCGCACAGAACACCCTCAAAAACACAAACCAACTTTTGCTTCTGCCAGGAAAGGCTGGAACAGGTGATCCCTGAAGTCTCTTCTAGCCAGGCATTTGAACATTTCCATTGTACCAGTGTGGAAACGGGTGATTAGAAAAAGGGAAATTTATCTTTGAGTGGGTGGTCTCCCAAAATAATGCTCAGAAAGGTACTCAGAGCTGACCCAAACAGGTGTGAGTGACCCTGTCCTCTGCCCACCCCAACAGTGGAAGGGAAGATCCTTCTCCCTCCAAGGACTCTGGGTCCTGCTTGCACCACCTCACACTGAACTGAGGCAGACACCTCGAGGCCATCCTTGCTCAGTCCACTCCTGAAATTCCCCTCCCTGACCACAAACTCCTCTGACACCCTCAATATCTCCTGTCCTACAACTGTGCACCTTCAAGGTCTCTTTAACCAACTCTCTCTGCAAAAGAAACAGCTTTGCTTTCCTTTCTCCAGCTACTGGAAAAAAAAAAAAAAAAAAAAAGAAGTGTAAAGAGCTGTGGTCTTCTCTTACTTCAAGAAACACAAGGGCTCAGAAGAAAGATGTACAACTAGAACAGCAGTTCCACAAGATTGGAGTTTTGCAATTCATAGCCACAGTAAACGCAACAACTGAAGCTTGAAAGAGTTGCAAGAATAGTGCAAGAGCTGAGCTGAAAGCAGCCAGCTCCAGCCTCCTCAGACATCAATTTGATTTGTCCTCCCATCCTAGATTACAGCTTTGCTCCAGCCTGCTCTGTGTAACTCTGAGCTTCATTTGTTCTGTACCAAGCAATATCATTTCTTGAGATTCTACTGGTTCCTAATGATGTGGAATAGAACAAGTCACTGCTGAATGCAGTGAAGAAATATGCAAAAGAGAAAATGCCAAACTTTGAAAGAAAATCCTGTCTTAGCACACTATTAGACTAATCATGTGAAAATGTTTATTTGCTATGAAGTCACAGCTATTAAACAAATTGGTCCATTCTGCAGTGCCTGAGTATTCTCACATGGGTTGCAAGATTTCTTTAAAATTATGTTGAAAAAGATACATTCAGCTAATGAAATTAATGAGCTTTAATACTCCCTTGAAGTACAAGTTTTCAGCACAAATTTGCTTCATTATCACAGCTCTGTAAACCTTGTAATGCATAATGGTCACTGATCCTGCCCAGAACACGGTGAAACATGGCAAAAGTTTAATTGTACATGCACCTACATTTTAAAGCAAATAAGGCAGTCTCCAAGGCTATTAATATAACAGATGCCT
Source organism: Eopsaltria australis (assembly GCA_034509425.1). NCBI lineage: Eukaryota > Metazoa > Chordata > Aves > Passeriformes > Petroicidae > Eopsaltria > Eopsaltria australis. Next base: position 294,492 of record JAVTVJ010000531.1, read on the forward strand.
TTTATAATTAAAGGGATAATGTCCAAAGATTAGCTGGAAAGTATTTTAATTAAAGTTAGTAAATTACTGTTGAAGTCATCATTACATGGAAACTCAATTAAAATTAGATCCTTAATTCTGCAACAGCACAGCACCAACAGTAAGTTTCCCCACATTTGTGTCACATGCAGAACCCCACCTCACATGCTGAAGCACCTGATTTGGCACAAGTTTTCCTCATTTCTGTAATGCTTTATTGTACAGAAAAGAGCCAAATCTGGTGCACTGTTAAATGGTCTTTATTTTTCTCCCTGCTGTTCCCAAGCAGAAGACCTTTAGAAATCTCATTCCCAAAGAGGAGCATTCACATAAAAAGTAATTTTAATGAGTTTATAAAAATAAATTCACAGAAAATACAGCATTAGCCCTGGCAAACCCTTTCTATGAGCACCATTTGAATGAATGGGTGAAGAGGCACAGAAGGACTCAATAACTTCTCTTGAATGCATCAGCAGTACAAATACAAATCCATTACAGGAAGTCTATCTAAAAGTGTATTTCAATAGCTCAATTTAAGAAAGGTTTACAAGGTCTTTGGATAGTACAAAGTGACTCTGGCAAGTAGTTAACATAACTAATTATAAGAACACATTTTTCTTCTAGACAGAGGAAGGATTAAGGTCATCTATTCTTTTTTTTTTTATATAATGAACTGAGGAAGAGCATCCACTTTTTGCCTACTTTGTCAGTTTTATGAGACATCAGGCTGCACTCCTACAGTTTGCTTTCTGTGTCACTAAGTTATCTCTTCAACACTCTCCAGGCCATTCACAGGCTGAAAAATGTCAGTCAAACCCAGAGTTCAAGCAAACAATTGCATGGATGCAGCCTGTCAAGCACTAAAGTGAAATCCTTGAAGGAACAGGAGCAGTCCCTTGTTCACCAGAAGCCTGGAATTAGATTTGCAGGTGGTACCCCTAAGGAAGCAGCAAATGCCCAAGTTTTTGGGCTCCAAATCAGAATAAGTGACAGGAGGGGGTGTAGGGCAGTGATCACATGAACATGGAACAGTGGCAGAGGAGCTGCGGAACAAGAAATGAAGATATTTCGCTTTGCTGAATAGAAACCCCCAAAGTAAAAGATAAATTTAAATGCAGGCAAAGAGACCAAAGCTGGACAGAAGACAACTGTGCTGAGCTGGGGTGAAGAGAGAGAAATCAGCCAAAGAGTTGAGTTTGTCCTACCAAGCAAATGCTGCTGCTGAGATCTAGAGGCCAAGACCTTTCTTCTCCAGCCCTGAATTTTTTAATTTCTACTCTACCCAAGCTCCATCAGATCCTCCTCATGTGTTGGTTGTCCTCTCTCCCTCCAAAGAAGAGCAGCCTGGTACTACAAGCATTGATACAAGTTAGACACATTCTGTTGCAAATAGCTAAAATTCCACATTGCTGCAGGAAGCAATATCCTTTGTTCGCAACTTCCAAATGCAGCACGAGCTGTTTGCAGGAGCTATTTTGTGTTTTATTACTGTGAAAACATTCAGCTCACTGGGCCACACGCTGCACATTTATCCTTTTAGGCTGGTGCTCCCAGTTCTGTTGTAAGCACTCAGATTCTACAGATGGGACAAGCCAGAGACTACTTTTGTCAATATTTCACTTTCACTTACAGAGTCACAATTTCTTTGCACTACATCTTCAGCAGTGAATTGCACAAATGAGAGCTCAAAACAGGGTGAGCCCTGATCTGCTGGAGAAGTCATCTGTGGTGGCTTTCATGGCATGTTGGTGCTGCACAATGCCCAGGTCTCTTCTTAATTTCATTCAGAGGCTATCCCTTACCTCACTAAATTAATTTGAACATGCAGTTTGCATGTGACAGACCTTTTAAACTCAGTAACAGCAGGGAGGAACTTCATTATTTCTCTGTTAATTCACCATGAGTCAACAAAGTTTTATTCTGGTGTGTGCTGTTGGTCACGCAAACTGTTTCCCATATCAGCTCATAACTGCTATAGCATGGACAGCAACTTGAAATTGTGATCAGAGGGATGGAGCAGCTCTGCTGGGAGGAAAGGCTGGCACAGCTGGGATTGTTCAGCTGCACAGGAGAAGCTTTGGGCTGAGCTCAGGGTGGCCTTGCAGGGCCTGAAGGAGCTGCAGGAAAGATGGAGAGAGACAATTGCCAAGGGCTGCAGGGCCAGGAGGCAGGGAATGGCTGCCAGTGGCAGAGGGCAGGCTCAGATGGGAGATTGGGCAGGAATTGTTCCCTGGCAGGGTGGGCAGGCCCTGGCACAGGGTGCCCAGAGAAGCTGGGGCTGCCCCTGGATCCCTGGCAGTGCCCAAGGCCAGGCTGGACACTGGGGCTTGGAGCAGCCTAGGACAGAGGGAGGTGTCCCTGCCATGGCAGGGGTGGGACGAGGTTATTTTAAGATCCCTTTCAACCCAAACCATTCTATGACTCTATGAAATGTGTTCTTTAAGAATAAACTGATGCACTGCTGATCACTTCCCCTGCTAAACTGGAATTACCGCTTCTGCGCTGGGGGGAGAGCACAGGTTTGGGAGAGCACAGATTAGGCTGTCAAAGCTGCCTGACAAATACAATTCACTTCAGAAACACAGAGTTTACTGCATGACCTGCACTTCCATGGCAGAAATACCTCCCATTGAGCCAAAAGCTGAGATATACCACAGAGATGAGCATATATCTAAATGCACTGTCTGAAGTGTTATTGATTTTCGTAGCCAGTCAGAACATGTTCAACAAAACTACTCTCTTTTCACTGGTTTTCACCAGCTCTGTTGACTCCACTTACAAGAGTGCCTTTGCACTTCAAAACAAGTGTTTAGTGGGGATACAGGGAGGGATCCATCAGGAAACAGCATACATTAAACTGCTGCAATCAAGAAAGCAGTGTTAATAGCACTGGCAATGCTGAAACTGCTTTTCATGTTTGTTCCCTGCAATCTTAAAATATATATTGCAAAGGTAAAGCTGTCCTTTCTCCACCTTTCTCTCAGCACTGGATATATTTTATTTTTGTAACTAGACTTGCTTGGAAAATTCTTGCAAGGATTTTTAACCTTTTTGCTACTGAGGCTTCTGCCAATACCTTCATTATACCATTCCCAATTACCCAGAAATTTAACAATTTCTACCAGTTTGAACTTATCTCTTGTGATATATTTCTTGCTTTTTCAATAGCAGGATACTAATTAGCACTTAACATTTACTTAATACATTCTGTTAGAGCAAAATGAATTGGGATCTTTATTAACCTGAACTGAGAAATTATGAAATTGTCTATTCAATCACTGGGTATATTCACTGCATTTGTATTGTGTTGGTTTTCTTAAGATTCTACTATATTTTCCTCACACTGGGATAATGAGTCTACTAAATTGCTATCTGCAATAAATTTCTTGTGAAATGGTTCAGTTTCCTTTTTTCCACTCTTTCATTTTCTGCTTTGAATAGAGAACCCCAGAGTGAGATAGAGATTGCAAAGAAAAAAACAATTCAGAGAAGGGAAATCACTAGAGTTTGGAAGAGGATAAACCCAAAAGGTTCAGGGATTATAAATGCACCAGCTGGTCATTTCAGCTGTATTCACCTCACGTCCTATGCTGAAATACATTTGGTAACTGTCAATAGTGTTATTAGCTTTCACAGAATCGTTTTGCCTCTCTCCAGGTCTGAGTCTGACCACATCCCCCCTTTACAACGACCTCACTCTCCTCTCTCAAGACCCTCCCACTCTCTTGTTTACTTGCCAGTCCCTTTTCCCCCCCTTTTTTTAGGAGAAAACCTCTACACTTCCTGGCTGCTTTTTTATTGTCCTTCATTTTCTTGAATCTTTGGCAGTTAGCTCCTCCTCAGTCACAAAACAAATGAAGGTGAGTGTTCTTCCAGGAAGTTAGGGGACTTTTACCCTTTAAGTGTAATCCTGATGACTACAAAGTACGGTACAGAGCTCCTTTAGAGGAAGACACAACTTCTAAAGCCTTGTCTTCCACACTTGGGTGCTGAGAAGATCGACATGAGAGTCACTGGGGACAGAGACTGACTAGGATACCTGAGCAGCTAAGTGCAAAACCTGGTGGCCATTTAACAGCCTATTTAATGACAATTTAACAGATATTAAGTGAAATAATATTCTGACAAAGACCAAACAAAAAAAGGAGCTCCCAAAGCTTTGCTTTGAGTTCACCCACCAGAACCAGCACTATTACCAAATGTCCTGGGTCTACAATAAACTGTTTTGTTTTGTCTTTGTTTCTTTCAGACCGAGTTCCATTCGAGTCAGCTTTGTAGCAGTAACATTGGCCTTAGCTGCAATGGGATCCACACAAGACACTTTTTATAAAAGGGTTCCCCTCAAACACAGACTGCTTTTTCCTTCTCTTTATTTGAACAACAAACTAGGGAGTCCAGCTGAACTGCTGATCACATCCATGTTACCTCCATGAGGAAAATGCTCCCAAATGAGCATTTGAGTCAATGTTTGGGCTCTCAGACATGCCTGAGCGTAAGAGCAATAGCAAAAGCACACACAAGAGCTGCTTTTAGAGCTTAATTTAATATATCTTGGTGTTTCTTACTGCTGCAAGAAATAAACTGATATAATCACCCCTTGTGAGGATGGCTATGTGCTTTACCTTGAAATCACCACCTAGTTAATGACAGCTCTTTAGATAAAATTAAATATATGTCACAAAGAATTGTTGCTATGTAGAACAAGTAATCCCAACAATAAGAATCAATTGTTGGGTTTGGCTTTCTTTCCACAAAGTTCAGCTAATAAAAGGCCTAAAGCTTTTTTCACATAATCAAACAGAATACAAAATAATTTGTGATAAAAGGCAAAAGATATTGATCCCTGATCATCTTTCTCATCTGATTATATTTTAATATATATATATAAAGAGAGTGACCAATAACAATTTGCTAGGTGATGTTTATTTCAGTGACAATGCCTACTCTTCAGCTAATAAATGCTGTTTACCAAAAGTTCTGAGTATTTTCTTTTGTTTTGGGGATATTCTTGGAGTTTTGTCTCATATAAGCTTTTTAAAATCATGGTTTCCAACAGTTTTGGTCCTAAAAAACAATACACAACTTGTAGTGGAATAGCCAGTATCAGGATGTACTGCTTTTCCAGTAACATTTTATACACAAGATTCAGGCAATGAAACTCCATCTTTTCCTCACAAGGAGATGAAACTGAACACAAGGAAATCTCTGAAGATGTGGAAATTCAGATGAATTGTTCCTAAGTGTTCAAAAGAGAATCCACTTAATGAAACATCTGTGAATTTCCCCAATGGTAATCAGTTTAACCATCCTTAGCTATTACTTTTGGAGGAGAAAAAAACAACAGAAAAAAAGCTAAGAAATTGGATAAAAAACCAAATAAGACCAATTTTGAGATCTCCAGGATCTCATCCATGGAAAGACTAATCATGGAAGCACTGCAGCCTGATTTTGGAACAAGATACCTAACCTTGACCTACATTATCTTTTAAGCTTCTAGACCTTTCCCTCACCCCTGGATGATTTATAATGCATAAGTAATTTTAAGCTTTACAGCTCTGACTGTGCCTGCTCTTCCCTCTCACGCCCCAGCATGTAGAGGCAGACAGAATTTCCTGAGGATCCAACTGCCTCCATCATAAACCCCTTCTATAACCTTACCTAGTTCATTTACTGTCACAGAGCTGGGCAGTGTCAGGGTGTGGAGGGAGCAGGATGAGGATCCAACAGATTTAGGAAAACGTTAAAATATATTTGATGCAGATACATTCAAGCAATTCCTTCTCTATTCACTCCAGGGAAAAAAAAAAGACATTGTTAAAGGAGAACCGTTCTGAGAAGACACTAAGTACCATCCTTATATACAACTATTAATTCAGTGATTGATTTCTGCTTATTTTGCCTCACAAAGTTGCTCTGAATTAAAATATTGCATTAATAAAGGTAAAACACTAAGTTTCAACAGAATTTAATTTTCAGTCAAATGACTAAAATTCATCTTGTCTTTCTTAAAGGTAGAGCAGAATTACATTTGATTGCATTTTTTAGTACTCAGCTGATCTTCCTCCCCCTCTAAAAGAATAATTAAGATTCTGTACAATCTGAGTCAGCATTCCAGTTCATTAAAAGAACTCAGCACATCAGGCCCTGTTTCTTATTCCATATTACTTTTACTTGCTTGATATAAAGTGCTCTGCTAGAATATTTCCCCCCCCAAGACACATCATCATTTCACTCTTTGCCTTGTTTTTGCTTGTGCTTTTGCTGAGCTAAAGAATCAATATCTGTATAAGCCAATTTTTAATTAAGCAAGGTGGTTCTAAACAGATATTTTCCTGGCTTTAATATTTCTATAGATGCACAAAAAATAAATGTCTAATTAGCCCCTATAAGCCAAATTCAAAGCTTTCTGAAGCAAATTGGAAGACTTTTGATTTTCCTGAACTTTTGAATTATGCCCTAGAACAAACATCATCAGAGATCTTACTCAGCCAAGTGGAAGAGAAGAGATCAATGCTCTTCTATTCTCTCTTGGTTGGTCCATCTCTGACTGCAACAGAAAGAAAATCAAAATGCTAAGCAAACAGATGCTTTGATTTATTCAGTGAGGACTGTAAAAAATTATCTGTCCAAAATTTTTAGATAAAGAGTTAGTTAAGATTTAAGATGAAGAAAAATACACTGTTTTGCAGCAGATTTTTTTTGAAGAGTTTCAAGGAGATTTAAAATATTACAATTTAAGATGTGGTCTCTGATAGAAGGCAGAAGACAGAGTAGAGAAAAAGTGGGACAAGATCACCAAACCCAGTTAAAAATTATGTCTTCCCCCCTCAAATATCCTTTATATTTGTCAGGAAAATGAGTGATGCTGTAGAAAAACCTCTACAATCTCCTTTGCCTCTTGCAGTCCCTGCTGTCACACTGAACTTGGAGCTCTACCCTTATCTCAGGTCTGCTCTCTGCCACAGAGGATTTAAATCCACCAGCTCTGGCCTTACCCTCAGGCTCCTGGCTCATCCCTCGGGCTGTGGAGAGTGACACACCGATAACAAACATCTGAAATTCCACCCCTGTGCAAAAGGTTGAAGGTCAAAATTTGAGCTGTGTGTGCAGCTCTGGTGCCTACAAGGTTCAGCAACAAGTGGTTCTTCAGCATTACAAGTTGTGACTTGAGCAAAAACACTCAACCATCATCTGATTTCAGATGGTGCATCATCTTCCTGCAGAGAAACTCAATGGCTGGGCACAGCTCCCTGGGACATTCTGCAAAGGTGTTCAAAACAGAACTATACAGAATTTAAAACTGTCTTTTGATTGAATTTCCTCCTTAAGACATTCTGTGCAATGGGAGGGAAGTAGTTTTGTGTCAATTTACACAGGATTCAATAAAAGCAAATTAAAAAGTTGTTTCCTATTAAAATCGACACAAGTTTTCTATTATCATGAGTATTATTAACTGGAGATATATGTGCCAGATCTTCTTTTAATTACAGACATATAACTTACACAAAGAGAAGTCATATCTCCCAAGTAATTACAGGCAGCTCTAAAGCATATTATTGTATTATTAAATTAAAAAATCCGCTCGTAGAAAGATCAGAAATTAAATATAGAATCATCCAGCATTCAAAGAAAAAGTGGGCATAGAGAGACATTAAATAAGCTAAATTATTCAGATTTAAAACACAGTTTTCACATAGGAAGAATTATATGCAGCAACAGTGTTTTGCTGCAGTTTTCTAAATCAGATGTAGCTACCAGCAAAATATTCAGCTCTCATTAAAACAAAGAAATAAACCCAGCCTATCCTGAAGAGCAGCCAAAGGGTTTTTATCCCCCAGTGAAATAATTTCCAGAAAGATCCCCATGCCTAGAAAGAGAAAAAAGAATGAACAGCATCATAGAAATCAGAGCCCAGTGGATTAATGGATTAATATGGTCCCAGCTCAGTTCTTCAGACCTTGCACACGTGTGTGATTGAACCCTCCTTTTCAAGCTCAGGACTCAGAATTCCTCATCTGTCCAGTGGTAGTGGGACAGGGTTGAAGAGGGAAGCACAGGCCCTGCTCCAGATGGATTCCTCAGACCTCTGAAGTCCTCATTAGTAAGATATGAACAATCCAAGCTGAATATTTTATCTGTGTCTTTGTTCAGCCTTTGGAGGAGGCAAATCTGGCTGTGCAGTGACCACAGAGGATGTGGACTCCCTGAAGTTGTGCTTCTTCATTCATCTCAGCCCACACTACCCCACAAGTTGTGTTACCCCACCTAAAACCAGTTCAGCTTCCATTCTACTCCCTAAATCCATGGGGCTCACTCTGAGTTAATGCTGAGCTTTAATAAGGTGGAAAATAATACAGATTAAAAAGGATCATAATGCATAAAGCTGCATTTCGAGGTTGAGCTGGATGTAGACTTTTAGCTGGCTGTTACATATTTTACTATTTTGTAGCTTCAGAGAAGGATTTCCAGGAAGCATTTCCAAAAGTAGTTCCAAGAGCCTTTTCTATATGACCATGGAGAGGCAAACAAGTTAGGTAAAATATGTGCATGTACTGGATACATATTCAAAGTGTACATCTATTTTTATGCCAATGTCTAAGGTTTAAAATATTTAAACATTTTATGCTTTTCCCCACTAATAGTTTCCAGTAATGGGCAGATCCACAACTGCCATAACATTGCAAGAATGACTCCTTTAATCAGAATTCCTTTTTAATTATAAAGTTAACAGGTTTAGACATTTGTGATAAGTTCTGAACTTCTGGATGTTTATCTAAGCTGAACTCAAAGCAATCCCTTCTGAAACCTGCCCTGCTATAAATGTAGTGCTGAAGGTTTACCTTAAGGTTCTGCAGCTTGCATGTAAACCTCAATTTGTGTTGTTATAATTGACTGCTACTGATGTGTTTTCTTGCTGTATTGTAGTCATTGCCTTTTCTTAGATTCACTTTCTCAATGTAAACAGAAGTCCTCTAAAATAAAGCAAAATATTTTTCGTTCCCTACATGTTGACAGCACACCTTTTTTTAAAAACAAATACCAACTGCATTCATTGCAAGATTAAAAATAATTTTTACTAGTGACCTTGGCAGGTACTCTGCACATATAAAGGCTGTTAAATTTTATGAGGCATTAACAGCCTAGGAAGCTCTTGGAATGCCCACCCCCCTCCCAATGGTCTTTGGCCACACATCAGAAGTGAAAGACACCACAAGTTTTGGATGGATGACAGAAGACAAAGGATGTGCTGGTTTAGACACTTACTGCACAAACCTGTTTTTCTTCTGGCTAATTCAAAGTGTCATCAGAATGGATTAAGGAGCAAAGGAAAGAGAAAGAGTGAGGGAGAGGAGGTAAATTAATTCCTCCATACAAGAAAGCCAACTTTCAGTCAGCTTTTCCCTGGATGTTTGTATCTGCAAGCCTACTGAGGATTCCAGCAGAAGGAAGTCTATTAATTTTCCATGTACTTGTTGACGAAAAAGCTATCAGGATTATGGGCTGAATATTTCTAGAGTAGGGAAAGTAAGGGATGCAATTAATCTCTGTGAACTAAAATATACCTCTTTTCATTAATCTTTTATTGTAAATGAGCAAAGTAATTGAACCAGTACCACACTGTCAGAATAAATGCAATGCCAGTGGGATATGCATGAGAGAGCACATACTGATTGAGTATTAAATATCTAACGGCAATAATTTATGGTTCATTACCTCTTTTTGGAGTTCCTTAGTTGCAGAGTGCTTGAATTTTAAGTAGACAGACTTTCAGCAGAAACTGCTTTCAAAAGCTGAACATACCAAATGTGCAAAACCTTCCACAATCTACTTAAAATTAAGAGTTTTGTACTTAGTAGAGCCAACCTCTGCACCACCAGAAACGTGCAGCTATTTGCAACTTGGGTTAATGCAATTAAAGATGCAGTGATGAACACTCCAAGGATCACATGCCAAATGAAAACCAGAGAAATGTACACAAATCAGGTCACAGGTGAAATGGCCAAATACCTTCTTAGTTGTATTCCTGTATGGAGGCTTCATCTAGGAGACACAGCTTTGTGCTGTTCCCTTGGATCCTGTAAGCAGGATCTGAGGGAAGGGCTGGAGCTGGGCAGGGCAGGCTCAGCTTGGAGATCAGGGCAAGGTTCTGCTTCCCCCAGGGGGTGCTGGGCACTGCCCAGGCTCAGCTTGGAGATCAGGGCAAGGTTCTGCTTCCCCCAGAGGGTGCTGGGCACTGCCCAGGCTCCCCAGGGAATGGGCACAGCCCCGAGGCTGCCAGAGTTCCAGGAGTGTTTGGACAGCGCTCCAGGGATGCCCAGGGGGGATTGTTGGGGTGTCTGGGCAGGGACAGGAGCTGAGTCAATGATCCCTCCAAACTCAGAATATTCTATGATTCTATGACTTCCAAAGTGCTAAATTTTAGGAAGGGGAGCCACTTAAAACCCTGTGTCACATGGCATCATTTAATTATCAAGTAACTACTGAACCTGTTCAAGGGAAAAATATTCAGACATCCCCTTGTATAATTTGTAGGATAAATAATGATATCTCTTTACTATGACTTGAGCACTCCTGACAGCACCAGGCTTACAGGGAGTGGTGGCAGCAGCGAGTGGGAGCTGCGATGAGTTTGGCCTCTTCCCTCAGCACCCCTTCCCAGGCTGTGAGCAGAACCATCTTTTGCAGGGGAGAGATGTCACCTTTGCTAAATTGACACACCATGACCTCCTCCACCAACAGGCCTCCTGACAGATTCCAGCTGTCCTGCTTTGACGGAATCTTTCAAGGATCAAAGAAAAGATCAAACTGGAAGTGGGAAATAAATGCTTCAGTGTTTTTATGCCCTCTTCATCTTGACTTCACAGGGGTGTAAGTGATGAAATCTGAGGGAAACCAGACAGGAGTCAGCCCAAACCCACTGATTTTAATCCTCTTTCTGAATTTTACTCTTTCTGCTGCCTACTGGAATTGGCCCTGGAATGCATGCAGGGCTCCTGAGCCTATCTGCTCCTGGTGAATTCTGCTCATCTGTTGAAAATTAAACTGTCCTATTCAGACACTGCTCACTTGGCAACAGACTGCTTTATGTTTACTGTTTATTGATTTTTGTTAACTGGGGCTATAGGGAAGAAGCATTTCAGTTTCAAAGTCGTCCCAGAGGACACTGGCAGGTTACAATCACTTATACTGTAAAAAAGCTTCATGTTAATTGACTCTATATTTACATATTATGAATGCATATTTTAATCTGTTTTACATGAATAAGTCCTCCACAATGAAGATTTCATTTCCTTTTTTAAAACAACATAACTACTTGCCTTATTTGAAGAGACAAATCTCTTCTAAATTGTTTTGACCTTTCCTTGTGTCCTTTCTTAAAGTGGAAGTTGTATCTGCCTTCTCAGTTCAGGAATTTCTTATCTTAGAGCAAAGGGATGAACTCAACTTCAAACTGAAACCTTTTCATTATGCTCCCTCCAGTTTGGCAAGTCACCCTCTGTGTCTGTATTTGAAACAGCCAAATTCCTGACTAACTCAACTCAACTATTTTTAGCCACAATAGACAAAAGGCTGAGAATAGACCAACCTCAGCACTGTGCTGGGAAAGATCTCTGGTCAAGCCCAGAAAGATATGGAGATATCCCAGACTAATAAAACACAAAGGTCAGGACATTAATCTGGAACAGAGCAGAACCATCTGAACATGGCGCTCCTGTTGCTGTTTAATATTTTCCCCTCAACCTTGGCAAAGTTTGCTCCCCTCCAGTACAAACCTTTTGTTTGGAATTTCCAAAGCCAACCTGCGTTAAGATGAAACACTTTCTTACCCATCTCTAATTTCATCACCGTCAGAGCAGGTCTCAGTCAAGAGGCTTCAATAAAATATTACCCACTCATCCAACACACTCTCCGGCCTCAATGCTTCATTTTTAGGCACAGAAAGTTTATGGTCATCATTATCCCTACCCAAAGCCCAAATATTTATCAATGTTCTGCTGTTTTCCAAGACCACAGGAACTATTACAAGGCAGCTCTGCCAGGTTCTGAAAGCAGAGCCAGACAAAGCTTTCTTCACAAAGTACCTGACTCCCTTAGCACAGCTTCCAAGCCTCTTCATAAATTATTGTCTCACGTAGGACACTCCTGCCAGCAAAGAGAAACACCTCCATCCTAAGGCCTCAGGATTAGGAGGCACCTCACAGATTCCTATTTGTCAGGCACCACGTTTAAAGCGCTGCAATAAAACAATTAAGTGTATTCACAGCTGTGAACACTGCAGCCTTGAGTGTTACTATTCCATTTCTTCATTCTCAAATCACTCTAATATTCCTCTAGTAAATGTGTACTCTGGGGGCTTATCTGTTACTGCTCTGTGTCTTCACAGCACCTTTGTAGCAATGTTCTTTTGTGTTTGGAATTACACCCTGCAGAAATTGCTTCCTGCCACCGAGACAGACCAATTCATTTTATGACTACAAATCTATATTAATGTCTTTTCTACAGTATTTAACGATGCAAGTCCTTCCACTTGTTACTCTTAAGCATATCAAGGCCTGCATTTCTGGAGACAGCAGTGCATGCAAAAGATCAGGGTGGGTTTTATTGCAGTTAGAAACTACCTGATGTTGCCATGATCGATACAGGGAGAACATATGTGTGTTACATTAAAATGTTAAATAGAGACAAACAAATGAAAATCAGGGCCAAGGGACTGCAATGGAATATTTATAAAGAAACGGCTCCCGTTTATATTTTTTTCTAAAAGCCATTCTAGCATCATAGCAGCAGAACAGAAGACAGTAGCAGAGTGCATATGGAATTTAATTTTGAATGATATTGAAAGGTCAGTACAGAATTGCTCAGCTCATATTTTTGTGAAGATAACATGTGTGAACTAGTTATTTCCTCCTTTTAACATATAATGACCTTGTTCTTTGATTTAATGAGAAAATTATACATGCTGCACTCAGATTTAACAAACTCTCCAGAATTAAAGATATACCAAAGGAAGGGGGAAAAAAATAAAAGAGGAAAGAGAAATGAGACCTCACACTCGCAACCCAACCATCTGGCAGAAGAAAGCCCAGAGATACCAGCACAGTGACCTGAGGAGCCTTTGCTGTGGCACAGGCAGGAGCAGAGAGGGGCAAAGCAGTGCAGAAGCTCCTTCCCCCTCAGGTGCACTGACCTTATTAATGTGATATAATGTGAACAATGCACGTGGTTAAATGCCAAGGCACATATGTGCTGCTGGTAGCAGGGAATGCAAAAAGACAACACTGAAACACTGCACTCTAATTATAACTTGAGAAGGTTTCTGTAATCTTAATTATAAGCAGGTTGCCTAACCTGTGTTAAGGCCATATATCTCAATTTTAAAGGTTGCTGTAGTATCCCATGTCACAGAGGAACATTCATTTGCTCATTAAAAATCTTATTTAAAATTTCAATCAATTTAAATTGTTCTCCTCAGCTCCTAGAAAAATATTGAGGCCTGACACCATTAAAGAATCTTTTCTCATGTGTAGAAGTGGAAGAGCAAACTCCCAATTGTCTTTCTAGCTCTGCCTTAGCCATTGTATATTCCTGACTATGTTTCTCTTACTTTCTGCCTTTTAGAACTCTGCAAGCTGCCATAATCCAAAGGATTTGAAATTTGTGTGCCCAGCATCCCTGGGACCTGTTGGACAAACAGAGCAATGCAAGTGGCTGCACTTGCTTTCCACTGCTCTCTACTTGCAGCTGAACAAATCAGGCTGGAGATACAGAAGTTTAAATAGATTGATAATTGCTTTAGGATGACTTTTCTTGCTGCTTCAGGGACACAGGCTGATCCTTCCCTGGCTTGGGCCACAGACAAGGAAAGCAGCAGCTTTAAGGGAGTGGTTTGTCCTTCCCTCCCTGCTTATTTCCTTGATTTTGTGCAGGGTTTTAATTTTACAAGCACATTGAGTGGAGAGACAGATGAGATCAGAAAGGGATTTCTGAGGATGAACAGTTCCACAGGGATCACCTGTGGAGAATCCATCTGATGCCCTAATGACAGATACATTTTTGAACAATCATCCTGAAGAATCATTTAATGAATATTAGATTATATTAAATATGCAGGTTACATCCGAAGCCTGAATAAAGCAACTGGATACTGAAATTTATTTTTCTTTAGAAAAAAAATGAAAACAAGGACAAACTGAAGGCTACTGAATTGATGATGTTTCTCCTGCTATTCCCCTCTGCTGACTTCAGAGCAAGTTACTCACAAGGAAATAAAACCTCCCAAAGACAAGCGCTGGTTTCAGTGAAATGCTGAAGAAAAGCAGGAGGCAAAGCTCCCAGGTCTCAGCCTCGTGCAGAGCTGTCACAGCAGCGATTAGCGAGGTGCAGAGCCCTGTCCCGTGGTTTTAGGGGTCCTCGGATGAGTTTCCTGCCTCTGCTCGATCTTGCAAACCACCACAGCGTGGCACTGTGACATTCCAGCTGCAAGCCTGGGTGTTTCCCTGGAGCCAGGCGCCTGACACAGCCCCAAAACAGCGCCTGAAAAACCTCTGAAGCACCTGTACTGTCCTGCAGCTCTGATCCCTCAGCCCCCATCACCTGCAGCTCATGGATCCCATCCTGCAGCTCTGATCCCTCAGCCCCCATCACCTGCAGCTCATGGATCCCATCCTGCAGCTCTGATCCCTCAGCCCCCATCACCTGCAGTTCATGGATCCCATCCTGCAGCTCTGATCCCTCAGCCCCCATCACCTGCAGTTCATGGATCCCATCCTGGGGCTCTGATCCTTCAGCCCCATCACCTGCAGTTCATGGATCCCATTCCAGAGGCTCCTGGGCTCCCAGTTTGCAGGAATGCCTGTGGGAGCACGGGGCAATCCCAGTGCTGGGTGACTGATAGCAGCTGTGCTTTGGGATTGTGGAAAGGGAATAAAGAAGCTGCTTTTCCTTAGTTCTTACAATAACCCATCCTAGAGCTACCAATGTATATTTAGTGAAATGCTTCTGACAAACCAATATTTTCTATCAGAAAAAAAAAAAACAAATTATCAAAGAGCTCCACCTCCAGGTCCTGGCCCTCTCCAATGAGTATTTCTGTACCATTGCAAAATATTTTCTAAGGGACCCTTAGAATTCTGAAGAATTTGTACTTGCAGATCATGGAATGAAACAAAACAACCACTCAGCAGTCTCAAAATAGTTTGAAATAAATATTGCAGCCAGCAAGACTGCAAAAAACCTGTTTATTAGAGAAAGTGTTACACAGGTTTGTTGAATGGTGTCCAATCAAAGCCTTCCAAAGTGGGTTGTGGGTTGGTTTGGTTATTTTATTCTCCATCATAAAATAATATACTCTCATGAAAGGCTGCAGCCATTCTGTCCCTGTCTCTAAAGGTGGCAGAAATTACCATGAAGTTGTTCAGGGCCCTGGCACAGCACTACTTAATCTATCTTGTGGCTCTCAATTGAAATACTGATCAAGTCTGGCCCTACTGAATTTTTACAATTAAAGTTTCAAGGTGACATACTATGGCATAACATTAAGCATAGATTTCATTTGTCCTTCATTAATAATCAACCTTACAGTCAAATATCCATTAACATGAACTGCATAATAAAATCAACAACAATTTCAAATGAATTCCCATATGAACAAAACATTTCAAATGCTTAATATTTCACTCCTCTTTCACCAGATACAGTTCAGTAGCAGTCTAGGTCTTTGAAATCTTCATAATGCTTTTTATCTTTTGAAATGAAACATTTCCCTTAGACTTTCATATCACCCCTATTACTTTACATCAGTGCCAAGTCAATTCCCTTTCTGGATTACATCTTTCCTCTCATATCTCCTTTGCCATTTAGCAAACAACATCCTGTCTCTGGATCTTCTCAGGGTATTTACTCACAAAAAAAAAGAAAAAAAAAGGACACTATTCTAACCAAAATTAGCATAATCAGAATAAAGGCAGCCCTCCTCTGCTTCATGGCCTGGCATGTGCAATTAGTGAAAACTCAGAAATGCAGCAAACAAACAAAATTAACAAATTAACAGCTGGTTTGCCATATAGATCTTAACTTGGCAATGGAGGCCCTTTAGTATCACCCACTGGTGTACTGAATTATTATTAAAAAAATCCTTAACAATGTAAATTTACATATTTTTCCCTATCCTGTAGATTTTTTTATTTTCCCAAGCAAGAAGGATTACAGCCCTCTTTGCTCATATAAGCTGGTGCTATTCTGTTCAGGAGCACAACAGCTCCAAAGAACAAAACTCCCAGCCATTATCATTATTAATAAAGGAAAATTTCCCAATTGTGACTGGAACCTTTTAAGATTTCAGATTGAGCTGCTTTTCCTGGTTGGGAGCAATGTGATTGCTTGTGTTCTGGGGAGTAGGGGTGACTTTGTCATGCTCAGAATCTGCGCTTTTTGATGTTAAGTAACTTCCTACAAAACCCTGTGAATGCCAGATAAGGAGGCTTTTACCTGAGAGCAGCTAAGTCTGATAAGTAGGTGTTTGATTAAGCTCAACTAAGATTAGGAGAAAGTTATTGATGCCTTATCTCCAAAGGACTATTCAGTTCGACAGCTATCTCAGCGAGAAGCTGTCCTTTTTCTCTCCCTGACAAAGCCACAATCTAACCATTTTCAATCCAATCCACTTACAGCTCTCAGACAATGCTCTTCATTTACCAGAGCTGAAGTTGCCACATTCCTATGACAGATTAGGACAATATTTATTACAAGATCCAGAATGGATCTTCCATGGAATTCTCAGGCACTAAACACTTTAGACAATAAAAGTTCCCCAGCATTTCTCCATCCTGAGAAGAAAGCACAATTTTTAAAGACTGCTTCCATTACATAATGCTCCTCTGAACATAATGCAGAGCAATTTCCCAGTACTTTATAAAATCTATTCCTTTAGGCTACCATTTACATCCTAGGAATTACAGCCATATCGAGCGTTTGTATGGAGATCATTAATATTTAAAGTGGGACATAGGACTTGAGGAACTGAAAAAATCTGCACTCGTGGAAGGCCACAGCACCCTCCCTCCTTGCCCTTCTGCAGAGGCAGCAGTAATGCACCCCCTCTCCCCACTGATGGCTCTTTGGAGTCATGGCTGCTTTTTTTATTAAAAGTTTGGAAGTCTCCTGTTCCTGAGACAGCCATTCCAGGAGACGAGTCCTGGATCCTGGGTGTGTTTTATGAAAATGTTGGCACTGCCCAGCATGGCCAGAACACAGAACCAGACCCTTACTCCCCATGCTGTGTGACCAAATCCTCTCTCCTCTCCTCTGGGATTGAGCTGTGCTCTGCAGCACTCCTGCTCACACCCTTGCCCCTCCAACTCCCTGCTCAGGGCGTCTGATGGTTGCAAATCTCATACCAAGATGCCCAGCTCCCAAAATATTGCCCATCTAATGAGCAGTTCTCATTTGCAAAGTTCAGTATGTGTTTAGGTGGCCCCAAACTTCTTGGGAACTTGATTTATTTCTGCTGGAATGATGTGAGACCACGCTTGGACTTCTGGTGAACTTGACCTTCTCTCCTGCAGTAAATTGCCTGACACACTGCTGGAAGTAGAGAGATTTTGTCAAGAAACTGTAATTATCAAAATGCATGAAACTGGAGATACAATTTGCACTTGTTCATCACACCATTCCATTTTCATCCTGTTGTATTTTTTTCTCATTTTAATTGAGTTCCTATGCTGCAAATTAGTCTCATAGCACTCCTGCCTTGTTCTTGCTTAAATCAGACCATGAGGTATCCCACTGAAAAAGCTAAATTCTTCCTGTGAGGGATATTTACCTTTCCTTGCTAATTCCAACTGTGTTAGCCAATTTAACAGAGGTTTACCATTAGTTCTCAATTCTTTTCCAGGCCGTGCCTTCTTCCACCACACAAAAGTGAATGGTAAAAAAACCCACCCTAATACTGTAGCTGTCTGATTTGAATAGACTTGTGAGATGATAGTGACAAAAATGCAGATGTGATCTCTGGAATTTGTGCAGGTAAGCAAACTAAACAGATCTAGGCAGTGCTGCATTTATCTTGCACAAATATGTATGTTCCACAAATATAAAAAGAAAGTATTGACTCGCTACTGATACAAGCTCTGTTTCCTCCAAGCACTACTGGCTTCGAGTCCTTTATGGAATATGCTCTTGTTGATCATCAAATACCACACATTCCTACATCAGCAGTGTAGGAGGGAAGATTATTCCTCTGGGAATTACTGTATTCAAGAGGCAAGTGATAATATAATCACAAAACAGACAAGTTACATTTAAAATTAAATAAAATAACGCACCAGAGGCTTCTGCATCTCCTAATGCTTTTTTATTTCCCAAACTTGCCTCTTACAGGATCAGGCAGAACAGTGCTTTACTTCCATGAATTTTTAATTTGATTTCATCAGAACTGTGGTGAATTCTTCCTACCTTTTCCCCATGCAGACTTAAAAACAGCTTACAGACTTTGTAGAGCCAGAGCAACTAAAATAGGCTCAACATTCCAGATGAAAGCATTGGTTTTACTTGAGAGTAAATACACAATGCTTTGCTTAGAGCTCATCTTTTGGCAAAGCAGGGAATTCACTTGTTTGAAAATTGCATTCACAGGCTTCATTCACTTCCTGAGAGGTTGTAGGGCTCAAAGGTGTTTCTGCATCTTTCTTTCTTGAGGTAAGAACAATATCACCCACAAATAGTTCACCGTTATTAAAAATCTGCACTGCATCCAGGTGTGCCACAGAATCATGGGATGGTGTGGGATGGAAGAGACCTTAAAGCCCATCCAGTGCCACCCCTGCCATGGGCAGGGACACCTCCCACTGTGCCAGGCTGCTCCCAGCCCCAGTGTCCAACCTGGCCTTGGGCACTGCCAGGGATCCAGGGGCAGCCCCAGCTTCTCTGGGCACCCTGTGCCAGGGCCTGCCCACCCTGCCAGGGAACGATTCCTGCCCAATCTCCCATCTGAGCCTGCCCTCTGCCACTGGCAGCCATTCCCTGCCTCCTGGCCCTGCAGTTCCTGAGGAATTGTCCCTCTCTGGTTCCCTGCAGCCCCTGGCAGGAGCTCTGGGCTCTCCACACAACCTTCTCCTCTCCAGGCTGAGCAGCCCCAGCTCTCCCAGCCTGGCTCCATAGGGGAAGTCTCAAATTCCCACACAGTACTGGAGTTGCACAACCAGTTATTCTCTAAGAAATGGTTATTCTGACATTTGGACCTTATTTGTTCTTCTGCACTGAGCTGACTCTGTTTCCTGATACAAAACTCTCATATGGAGCAACCATTCCTTTGCCATTGTGGTGACACTCTCCACTATGACAACTGCCTGGGACTTTGGGGTTCAGTGAAGTGCAGGGAGGTATATAGAAAATTCCTGTAGCACTTATTTGATAAATACAGCCTGGGTTTAATTTGTCCATTCAATCCTGTCTCATCCTGGGGAGGCAGAAGTTAATTCGTTTTACATGCAAGCAGCAACCATTTGGGTCAGCCTGAAGAAACTATTGCAGACTGTCAGCATGCATCTAGGGGAGCCTGGAGACAGAGTGGGAGACAAATTGACCAAACGTTGATTTATAACAACAGTCAGCCAGAGAAGGCAGAAATGTGAAAACAGTGCAAGCAGAGTGTGAAACCCAAACCTGAACTGTCAGGGAACTGAAAGAACAACCAGATGCTTTCTGCAGTGACATAAATCGAAGCAGAAGTCACCAGGCAGAGATATAAGCAATGCTACCACAACACGTAAATAATCTGCCTCACTCTAAAAGAGTTGTTCTGTGGTGCTGAAACCAACTGCTGGTTGCATAAATCACATCCCCCCTCAGACACAAACAGGGTAGAACACACATTCTTCGGAGAGAGGAAACTGTGTCACGGAGTTGAGCATTCTCTCCTGCTGGAAATGCAATCTAGGACAAAGAAATTGTCACATTCTGGGTCTGAAGGAGTGCCAGTGGATTAGAGAGTAGCTCCTGCTGGCACTACTCTTTCAATTTATCCCCAAGTATCACATGAACATTACTGTTACTGCTTCCATTCTGCATTAAGAGATGAAGAAATTGGTTACAGACCAGCGAGAGACCATTCAAACAAATGAGCAGCTAAAAACTACAGAGGCAATAACTCCTTAGTGTACAAGTTACAGCATTACAGGATGCAGGAATTTATATTGAATTCTACAGCTGACTGTAATTCTATTGTTCCTGTAAGTCAACAGCTATCATTAAGGAATAATCACTTAAAATATCTGCAATCTTCTGTGTTTCAGAGCAGAGAACTGAGATATGCTTATATCACATTACCAGTTAATCTTTCAGACTGAAGTTGATATCCAAGCACCTTGTGAAGCTTATTCTGAAATAATGGTATCACTTCTAAATGCTCATGATTAAAGGTTTCAAGTATGTGAAGACTGATTTTGAAAATAATATCTCCAAAAACTGACATCTACATGGAACACCTCTGGTCTCACCATGCACTTAAGAAGTCTGCTTAACCTCACCTACACTATTTTTATTATTAAAAAAAATAAGAAAAAATTGTATGAGCTTTTGCATCAAAAATGCATCTAAAAATTTCATTTCCAAGTCCTTCTCAAAGGATAGCACACATTGATTAACTGAATTAGTTATTACCTTTGTGTGAGAAGCGAAAGCAAAGAAACTCCACTCATTTTCCTCAAACAATTCAAACTTGGGGGAAGGCATTGGACTCTGCAGGGAAACATCTCTCAGAGCAAACACCAATTCAGTTAACAAGAGAAAGGAGTAACATAAAACTTGGCTATATCTCAGTTGCTTTTTCACTTGTTTGCTTTGTTCATCTTTTAATGCAAGAAATAAATGATACTTTCTCTGTGTGCCTTTTTCATATAAAAATACAAATATATAAAATATATATAATATATATGCCTTTTTCATATAAAAATACAAAGAGAAACCATTATTGGGAAAAGAGAACACACTGCAATCTTAGTGTGCTTTAGCACTGCAGAGCCTTATTCACCTTGCCAAAAAATATTCACTCCACAGAGACATGAAGCAAGATAAGGGGGAAAAAAATGGTCTGGCATTGAGGTACAAGATAAAGGTCAGCAAATCACATGAGCATTCTTATGGCAAGACTGAGCCACGGGGTAAATTACTCTGAGCCCCATGGAGCAGCTACAGAAAGTTGTTTGGAGATTCAAAACCTGTACAAACCAGTCTGCTGGCAGAGGGTGGAAATCAAACCATGAACTCAATCACTCCCAAGTGATCATAAAAGCCAAAAATCCCAACAAAGCCTGAAAATACCTGCAAGCAGAAAAGAAAAGCACATGCTCATGCTGTCCACTTTCTGTAAGCAGCTGTTTAATATGCACAAAACTGAGTGCAATATTTTCCACTGATTGGAAACTTTTCAGATCAATCATATCAGAAACCTAAGGCTCTCTCAAACCCACCACACCAAACTAAAAATAAAAATATCTTCTGAGGGAGCTTTGTGTTGTTTCCAGTGCTCCTTTTCTTCTTAAATGCTTCAATTTTGTCATTGGCTTTGTTTTGGCAGCTAGGTTCATTTACAACTTGGAGAGCAGTTTGTGCTGTTTTATCCTCCTCCCCTATCTCAAATATGTTGAAAGATTTGCCGTTAAAAAAAAAGTTTTATGACAGCACATAATGGAGATCTTCCTCTAACACTCAGAGGGATGAAAGGCTGGTACAACAAGCCTTAACCTGAAATTCAGCACAGAAAAAAGCACAAATATAGAAATCAGCAGAAATTCAGGCTTTTTATCACTTCTCCCCATCACCATTTTGCCTTTCATGTTTTATCTAAATCTATTAGGAAAGAGGAACACAGGATTAAACCAACAAGACTTAACATATGTTTCAAGACAGGACCAGCATAAACAAAGGTGTTGAGTGATAGATCATATTTTCAATGTCCACACGTGCACACAATCTGAATCATGAATAAATGTCTGGGTTTGACAGCTGGGGAATATTGCAGCATTATTAAATATTTTCAGGAAGAGCTGAGCATGTGAGGTTTCAAGAGACATCAGAAAATACAAAGGCTACAAAGACATTTTGAGTATTTTCTTTAAAGGAGCAAGGAAAATTTGAAACAACACAAAGAATCAATTTCCATGTTCTGTTGCTTTTAAGCACAAGACAGACTGTGTTTTGCAGTACTAATCTGAGAGAAGTTGAACTCCCAGTAGATTTTGTGACTTGGTCACTGTACAAGAAAATATCAGGATTTAGGAATCATGGCACAGATAAAACACACATAATATAAAGGGTATCTTGGAATATGGCTCAATATATAAGAGATAGGAAATAAATTCCTGCTTCTCAACAACTAAGAAAGTGTATGAGAAGTTCATGCATTACTCCAAATTTGCAATTAGAGAAGACAGTCTGGACAAGAGAAGGCTTCAGGGAGACCTTAGAGCTGCTTCCAGTGCCTAAAGGGGCTCCAGGAGAGCTGGAGAGGGACTGGGGACAAAATCAGGACATGCCAGGACAAGTGGGAATGGCTGCCAGTGGCAGAGGGCAGGCTCAGATGGGAGATTGGGTAGGAATTGTTCCCTGGCAGGGTGGGCAGGCCCTGGCACAGGGTGCCCAGAGAAGCTGGGGCTGCCCCTGGATCCCTGGCAGTGCCCAAGGCCGTGTTGGACATTGGGGCTTGGAGCAGCCTGGGACAGTGGAAGGTGTCCCTGCCATGGCAGGGGTGGGATGAGCTGAGCTTTGAGGTCCCTCCCATCCCAAACCATCCTGTGAGTCTGTGAACTCTACACAAAATGAATGGGTCAGCAATGGTTCCTTTTTGGTTCCCAATCTCTCATCACCTCTTTGAGAACTGCAGCACACAAGCTGCCATCAGAAGTTTACCACAAAAAAACCCAGCACCTGTCTTTCACAATTTCTTTTTGTTTGGCCATCAAAGCAATTACTCAAAAATGCAAAGATCTGTGGAACATGCAATTCAAAAAGTGCCAGATAATACTGCACTGGAAAGTGCTCCAGGAGCATGGATGAGCTGCTTCACACCAGCCCAGCCTCGGCAGCTGGGTCTCTGCTCTTGACCTGTACCAAGCAAACAGAAAATCAGCTCAGTTTAGTCTGCAGTGAACTACTCCATCTACATCAGGTTTTCTTGCATTTGATACTGGCAGACAAGTAGCAAGTATGGCAGGGACAACTATCTTAGGTCAGCATGCAGCTCTGTGCATCACCTGCAGCTTTGTGCAGCAATACCTGCCACTCTGTGCATCACCACCTGCAGCTCTCATTTCATATGGCACTAGATCCTAGAAACCAAAGGTCTTATGGGGCAAACACAGAACAGGAAAGAGACTTTGCTGAATTCTTTCCTTCACATCCAAAAGAACTTTCAGGATATGTACAAGTCTGCTAATAGAAACCTCAGAACTGCCTGCTAATTTGCTGAGAAAACACCACATCACCTGTACAGTTCCAATTCTTCCTTCTCAGTATTGAAATTGTCTTCATGTCACTGAAAAAAGAAATATGTTTTAGGCTTTTAGATCAATACTGATCATCATTACCCAATCATATTCCAGCACAGCCTTCAGGAAATTTCTGGCTCTGTTCCATATTCTCTGAAAGAAGAACCTGTTGCATTTCAGGCTTATTGAGCACATACTTATTTTAAATTGAAAGTAATATGCCCAATTATTTCAGTAAGTAATCCTTTCATCTTGAAAATAAAATTAATATACTTTTGCTTCATAGCAGGCAAATGAATTACAGTATCAGAGGTGGTGTGTTTTGGTTTTTTGTTTGTTTTTTAATAAATTGTTCAGAATTATGAGCAAATTATTACAGGAGAGGTGATTCTGGAGCCACAAGTTTTATTCCCCACACTACTAAATCTGCCACTTAACTGAGGGCTGGATTCTTGTTTGTGAAGCAGGGACTTTGTGCAAGGATAAAGAACTTGAATAGCAATAAATAGATCTTACATAACAATTTTAAAAAGTGGATTTAAACACTTTTTACTCAGGAAAAGAATGACTTCACAAAATCCCTTATTGTTATTGATTACAGAATTCATTACAGAATAAATGCCTTTTACCAACTATGATTTTAATGATTTAGTCTTAAACCAGCCATCCAGATTAAAAGGCTGATGCTAATTTCACTCTTCTATTTAACACTTATCATGGTTTATTCATCAGTTATTAAGATATCAGTTCTACCAAAACATAATAGCCACAAAAATAGAGTAAAAGGAAACACAGACACTTCATTTTTCAGAGCAGATACAACATTGCTCTGCTTTCCTAAACGGGAGCCTCCCTCAGCAGTTCTTTCTTTCTTGCACAGTGATCACAGCAACATTCCACAGGCCCCTCTACTGGCAAATTAATTCTTGCATTGTAATTAAAAGCATTTCAAGTTCATCCTTTTCCCTGGCTGTGCTGTTGTCAGCTCAGATTTGCATTCCCATTGTGCAGAGCTGGTTCCTTCCCCTGGACTGCAAACCAGGTTCTCCAAGAGATCAGAGACTGCACTTCCCACTCTTGGTATCTCCACCCAGCCATCCCTTCAGGAAGGGATTTACCCACCTGGAGTGGGTACTCCACCTAGGTTTTCCAAGGACACTACAATTTCTTTTATTTGGAATTTTATTTTCTTTTATTTGCTCCCCAATATCACTGAAAACTGATACCATGTTTCACCAAGTAACATTAAGCACTGAGTCTTCTGTTGTCCTTGCAGTGATTTCCTGACTTTGCATTTAGAGCAAAAAAGTTATAAAGGTCTGAGTTCTGATTCCTGGACAGAATTTATACCAAGAAGATCCAGAGCATTTAAATTACATTTCTTCATTGCAAAGTTGCCTAGAAAACTTACATGAGCTTTTATTAAATTTCTACTACCAACTTAACTGAAATCGTGTCTGAAATTGGGCTTTCACTAATGTTGCTTTCTCAGTTCTCCTTACATTTACCACTGTACTTACTGCTTTTCTCCAGCACTTATAAATTTAAAAAAAAAATAAATAAATAAAATGTTGTGAATCTTAGAAATTGCAGATTTGAAAAATTTAATGCCTAGGAACATACTCAAAACCACTGAGGTAAATCTTAGCTGCAAAATTTCGCCAAGGGTTTCAAAGTCTTTAAATGTGAGGTTTGGTTCTGGGTTTTTTCTAGAGTAGGAAATCAGAAATGCAGCACATGTTCACACACAAAGGGTTTGAGTTCTTTTTTTGAACCACTTCATTATTTTAAATGAAAGAAAGCACCTGGATGAGTGCAAACAATGGAAGAATAATTTTGATCTCACTCACTCACACTAAAAATAAACATTTTGCCTGAAGTCAATCATAGAAGATTACAAATAGACACACATTCAGAACCTTCTAACTGCAGCTAATCAAGGAAATTGGAAAAGTGTGATGCCTCTCAACTAGTGAAATCAAAAGCCATGAAAACCAGATGGAAGCAGAAGATCTCATAATACAACAGTTTGAACCACATGTTGAGTTCTCACAGACCAGCAGCTCCAGGCAGCACGAACAAGCCAAGATCTGGGGCTTTGCAAAGTTTGTTTTGAGGAAAAAAAGAGGCAGTTGGTTACATGTTTCAGTTTTGGGGTTATTTTGAATTTCAGGAAAGATTTCTCCATGCAAAGGGTGCTCAGGCCTTGGCAGGGGCTGCCCAGGGAGCTTTGGAGTGCCCATGGCTGGAGGTGTCCCAGGAAGGGCTGGAGGTGGCACTCAGAGCTCTGGGCTGGGGACAAGGTGGGCCCTGGGCACAGCTGGGACTCCATGGCCTTGGAAGTCTCTTCAACCCAAATGATTCTGTGATTAAATATAATTTTTCAGTGATCTTAGGAAGAAATGTTTCCTCCTAGAAGTTTTCCCTTTTTAGTTTGATCTATGCTGCTCTCAGCCTCTCTCTGCCTTAGAGCATTCCCTCCTGTTGGTCTTTAAACAGAAAAACAGCCTGCCTTAGAGCCAGGCAACCTGGTTTGAATTCGATCATCATTAGCAGAATCCCCTTGGGAAAGCTGAATTAAGTCAGGTTCAAGAAAGAAAACCCCTCTCTCCCTTCACATGCAGACTGTTAATCTGCAAACCCATAAAGCTGAAAATCCAGGCAGATACAGCCACTTCTAAAGACTTTAGACCAGGTGATTTAGATCCCCTTCCTAAAAGCACCATGAATCTCTTCCACGGACAAATACTAATTGTAATAATGCTAGGACAGTCAAAATGGTTAATCATTCACCCAGTAGGAAAATTAAAAATAAATTCACATCTGCAAGTGTAAGTATCACCCTAACTTCTCTGCCATTGTATAATCAGACAAATCTCCTTAGCCTTGCTTATTCTGCAGTTAGAGTTATGTTTTGTTTTGTGACCAGGAGATTGGACAAACACCTTAAACTTTGGAAAAGTTATTTTAAGCTGAACTTCATTGAACAACATAGTGTTATTTTATTTATTTTTGTTTTTAGTGCTACGTGTCCATACAAAGTGTAATCCCCACAGCTGCTCATCCTGCCTAGAGCCCTGGACAGGGCATCCTCTGCATCATCAACACCTCCAGTCATGGCCAGCACATTGCTGCTCCCACTGCTTCCTATTCCATGACTGATCACTGCTGCACAGTCCCAGGTTTCCAGAAGCAGCTGCTCAGGGCACCCCAGGTGTATGCAGGTGGGGTCCTCAGCTTACAAAACAGACTTTTGGATACTTCAGGGTCAGGAGTTGCAGTTTAGCAGCAGAAATTTGCTTTAGCCAGCCCCATCACCGCAATATTGCATGTATGGTGTGAAAAGAGAGAGAAAATGGTGATTGTTTTTTTTTTTTCCAGGTATTTTTCCATCATTTACTTTGAGGAGAAAGCTGCAGATCTGGTACACGTTTAGTCTGAGCTCCAGAGGTGCCAGGGTTGAGATTTACTGCTACCTTTAGAAGTGATCAGGTTAATGGAGTCATGGATTGCCTCCCACCCTCTCCACTTGATCTTCCCATAGAGCCCAAGGTGTATTCCAATGGATCAGAAGGACCCAGGGAATTGCAGTATACCCAAAAGATATTTCAGACACAAGAATTTTCAGATTCCAGGTGTATAGGAAGAAAAGCTCCTGTAGTGAACTCTCTCCTTATTGGTATCTTTTCCTTGGGGGAAAAAATCCCACATTTCTAAATCAATAGGCATCAGCAAAAGGCTTTAAATTCAATACCATAATTCTAATGAAGATGAATTTATTTTTCACTTTTATGGGCTTTTTGGATGCAATTCTGCTTTGAGTAGAAGCCAATTGCCAAGAGTTTCACAAATTAGACAACTGAGAAGTAAGCAGCAAGTTTGTTAATTACTAGGATTAATTTAATGAACTCAGTCTCATTAAGCTCCATGAGCCATGCTGTCTATAGGAATGTGTGAAGGACCACACCAGTAATGCCAGGAGGCAATTAAGGACATTGCTGAGAAATTGTGTGAGGGGGGAGGAGAATAACAAGGCAAATGTTACATGGAAAACAGCATTATTACTGAAACAGCCAATGGAAACACTTAAAAATAATATATATCATTTTGGTCCCAACAAAGTGTATTCTCTCCTAAAAGCAGACAAGAAAATGCTTCAGTTATGATGTTATCTGGCAGCCCAGGCCCTTCCCCAGGTGAGAAACTGCCTAACAAAGCTTTCCCACTCCTGAATCTACTCACTACTGAATCCTGGCTACCAGCCCTGCCTTTAGATATCGGGTGAAATCAGCATTCATGTAAAAGTACTGCTAAGGGACTATAATTTAATAAAACACCACAATACAAGGTTGCTTTCAGTCCTTTCGAAATTGAAAAGATGTGAATTGATAAAATCATGAAGTACCACTTATAAAACAAGCCCTACTTCTTCCTGTTAATCAAATCTACAGCAGGAAAGACCAGCACCAACACAGACTGAAATCACTACAATTACACAAGAATGGAAAATAATTCTTTCCTTTTGAAAACACGAGTTATAGCCCTCAATACCCTCTAAGCTCCAAATGATTGGATTTGATGTGCCAGAAGAATTTTAAGCTTCCCCAAAATATTTAAACCCCACCAGTATTTTTAGGAGAAATAACAGCATCCATGACGTCCATCTGATGACAGCATTGAGGAGTCACAACTGGGATAAAAAACAAAGGCAGGAAAAAAGCATCCAGGAAAAGTGGAAAAAGTGCTCAGAAAAAAGGAAACAAAATGTGCTTTGGGCACAGAGGTGGGAATAAGGTGCAGGAGGAAGTACTCCCAGTGCTGGAGTGCACATTCCTGCAGCCTGTGCAGAGGATTATCATGGCACATTTACCTGCTGCCTGTGGAAAGAGTCACTGGAGAGGCACCCAGGGAAGGGGATGTGTCCTGGGGGATCTGCAGCCCCTGGAGAGCCCCTGTCAGAGCAGGTTTATCCTGCAGGATCCGTGCTGGAGCAGGGGGAGGCACAAGGAGGGAGCAGCAGCTACCCTGGAGTGACCACAGCCCCTCTGAGCCAATGCCCTGGAGGAGCTGGGAATGCAGGACTTAACTGAGCCTGGGAAAAGGAGCTTGGAGGGGAGGTACTTTTGGGTTTGCCTCTGTTTCTCACCATCTGAATCTTCTTTAATTAGTGATAAATGAATTGTCCATGAGTTTGTTTTGCCTGTGAAGGTAATTTCCAGGGATCTCTCTGACTTTAGCCTTCCCTGCCAGCTTTTCTGGGGGATGTTTCCCTCTGTCACTGAGGGAATTCAGAGCAGCTGTGGGCACACAGGACCTCCCCAGGTCACCCACCAAGCATCAAATGAGGGATGAGTTCAATATTCCCTGGCTGGTGAGTGCCATGGTAAATGCACTTATGGAGCCAGGGGAACACTCACCACAACTTTAGGAAGAAAAGAAGCAACTGTTCTACTAATGTGATTAATTAGCTGTGGCAATTACTGTGTGGGAACAATGCACAACCCCTGTATATTCCATTTCCACTGTTATTATTTATAAGGCTTTCAGAATCCTTCAGCTTCTTCGGGGGGAATATTTAGATGGAAGTAAAGAGATACTTTTTGTAACTTCTCCCTTTAAATAATTAAGGTTTGATGCTAATGTTTGAACACTGAAGGTTTTCTTTTATCTTAACTAAGATGTAACAGATATTCTGTCCATCCTGGACATTTTTTTGGATCTTATGGTATGGGGGTATTGACACTGATTGGGTTGAACACAGTCAAAAGAAGAAATAAAAAGTGTTTTTAGCATAAACACAATAAAAGAAGTAGGTGGTGGAGAATAAATCTTTAAAATGGCTCCCCTTGGGAAAGAAATAGAAATATAGCAGCATTTTACTGTTTGTCTAACACATGGTATAGATAAATGTCTGTTAGTGAAACTGCATGAATTCCCTACAGGAAAGTCTTACCTGCAGCTCTGACCTGTGCACAGATATGCAGATTTTAAATACTGACAAGAAAAAACTGACAAATTCTAATTTTGATGTTATTTAAGAACACAACTTCATAAAGTCAAATAATTTCAAACAAAAAAAGTGTTTCCCAGTTTTACAGATAACTAATAATTAGCTACTCTAATGCATCCCTTCTCCATAAATTATTCTATAACTGTGTTAGATTCCAGTAGGGCTTTTAAAGTATTTTTTTTAAATGTGAATCTAATTTGTTTGGAGCTTCTGCTGGATGTGTGGGTGGGATTGAGGTGGACATATCCCAAAGAGCATTATTTTAATTTTTTTTAATATTAAAGTAACTATGTTAAAAAAAAAAAGCAAAAAGCCCTGGAACATAAAGGTTTATCCTAGAATATTTACATGGTAAGATTTGACTCTGCTTTGGTTTGAGGAAAATGCCCTTTGAGATGATTATAAAAGTTGTAAAAGTACATAAATTTTAAAGGTTTTGTGCCATAATTACTATGATAATCACATTTTCCCTGGTAGAAATACAAAAATAGTTGGGTACAGCACTCGATGATAAGACTAACAACATATATTTTGAACAACTAAGTAGCATTAATGGAGTCTGCTTCAAAATAAAATTCTTTTAAGTTGTACTGAAATGCTGTGTATTTTACCAGGGTTAGCCCAGCTTGGAAAGTGTGGGAAGGCTCCAAGGCATTTTGTGTGCTATTCCAGAACCATTTCTGAGACCTGGGAGGGGATGGAATTTGAGTTGTTATTTGTGACACATCGGAACAAAGTCTCTGCATCTCTGATGTCAGAGCTAAAGGTGATTTTTGGTGTTTCACCTTTGCAGTTGCAATTACAGCTTTAGTAATGAAGCAAAGCATGAGAGTGAAAATCAAATGCAGGTTGGAAGAATTATATGGCTGGAGTGAAATCCTATAGCTCCAAAATACAGGGGATTTGTGCCTGGGGGTCAGTGATTTTTCATTCCATTTTCATTCCATGTATATCTGTTAATGATGCTTTTGTATGTGCATCTATATACACACACACATGTGTTTGGGTGTGTATAAAATGAAGGAATAATTGGGTATGGATCAAATGGACTCGTGGAAGGAGTCAGGGGAAGGTTGGATGGAGCTCTGAGCAACCTGATCCAGTGAAAATTGTCCCTGCCCACAAGATTGGAAGGAGATGATCAAAGATATTCATTCCAACCCAGACCATTCCATGATTTTATGACTGTGTTCTTCCTTCTGTGCTCCTTATGTACATAAAAAAAAAGTAAAAATCGTTGCATGCCCTAGAACTTCTGTACAAATCATAGAAACACCCTGAGTCCATCCATTCAGCTGCAGTGTTATTCTTATTTGGTATGAAATCCCCTGCCTCTAATAAAAATTAATTATCTCACACCATTCAGCGAGTCATGCCCAGCCTGCTAATTGTCTCAGCAAAAGGTTGTTGTGGTGATTTATTTCTACTCTTCCACTGCTGCTCTGAAACTCAGGTGTGTGGCAAGTGCAGGATCATAGAAATGCTTTTTTTTCTGAGGAAAAATTGGTGTTTGTGTACTCAGAGATTTATGTACTTTACAACAGAGCAAAATTTGTACAGGCTTTGGGGGTTTGTGCACAGCTGCTGCTGCATTTCCCATCTTCCTCACAGGTGTCACACCTTGTAGGAATTTCTGTACCATGATTAATGAAATGATTTTTTGTGAGGGAAAAAAAAAAAAAAAGAGGCTGTTATTTGTTGCTGCTCCAAAAATAATTACAAAATCAAATGAAAGGGTAGGAGACATTGCTTGTTTGTCTGCATGTTTTTAGTACTAATCATCACAAAAAGCACTTCAAATCCAATATAAAAGTGTCTTATCAAACAGAAATTACTTTCAGGATTTCTAGTATAATTATGATTTTAAAAGTTCTAAGGCTCACGTCCTCACCTAGAACCAGAAGTCCTTAAAAGCCTGGAATTACTATTTATAAGCAAAGTACCTACAACTCTTTCTTGGTAATTATAGATTTTTTAATTTTTTTTTTTTTCTGTTTGATGTTGAGCACAACCTCCACTGAAAATGTGAGCAAAACCTTCACAGTGGTACATTCTCAGTGCTTCCCAAGAATGCTAAAAAAAGTGATGATTGTGGAGAGAAAATGTATTTAGGATGACAGAAAACAACCCTGCAGAAATATTAATAATAAGATTTAGATAAGGAGCTTCAGTAAAATGACTGGGGACAAAGCTGACAAGTCCTAGATTTTAAAACATTTTAAGTGGAAGTGGATGAAAAGGCTCTTAAATTACTTGGGTACTGAAATCTAGCTTGAACGTCCTATAAATTAATTAATCCATCTATTAATTTATTTAAGGAGCTTTTAGTAACATGAACATTTAAAGCTGTAAAATGTCTATAGGCAAAAGCTGCCTACTCAACTGCTGTGTGAGCTCTGTTTGCTAATGAAGGGATGGAGAAAAATATCTGGAATTTCAAGGCTGGATTTTGAAGGAACTGAATTAATGTTTAAGTTGGTTGTTTTCTATTCCTCACGTTCTTTCAGGATGGTCTGTTAAAAACACAAATTACTTTTGAAATGTGAAATTGTTCCTGAGATTTTAGAACATTCTGGAGTCATTAAGATAAGTAAATGAAATGGACAGAGATACAATATTCTTTTAAGAGACAATATTCTTTTAAGAAAAAATATAATGTCATTTTGTTAGGAGAAAATCACCTTTTATCTAACATTTTACAGTAATTTCCATGGACACAAGCATTAACTGATGCCTGAAGGATTTTTCTGCTTTTCTCCTGAATATTTCTTACCCTGTTCCCTACATTCCCAAGTATCACCATGCACACTTGTGGTGCTTTAGGTGATAGCTCAGCCTGGTTTCATGGTGTTTATAGGGCCGGGAGACCAAACACCCCTGAAACCACGGAGAGTTAGAGACCAAACACTCTGTTTTCGTGGGCCCTCCAGGTCTCCTAGTAGGACAGATTCTGTAAACTAGAAGTGAGCCCACCCAGGCCCTTCTTGGGCCCTCCTGGTAGATCTGCTAATGTGTAGAGTCTTTAATTGTACCCTCGACTGGGGGGACGGGGCTTTGGCGCCGCGTTCTACCTGGACGGCAGAAGCCATGGGATGGGATCCTATTAAAATACCGAGGGAAACGACCCCAACCCTCTGACCCTGTCTGAGCCTTTATTGCCTAAGACCAGAAAAAGGCATCAAACAAATGTAAGAATTCAGTAGAAATAGTGGAAAAAATGGTGACAGCTATGGAAAATAAACATCGAAATGTAGAGAAGTAACAAAAAAGCAGTTTGGAGTGTTCCTGCTCAAATGTTAAACAGAAAAGACTTGGAAACTCAGGTTATTATTACTCTAAGAAGATTAATCACAAGGTTTGGGGGTTTTTTATCTGTTTATGTATCAAAGTTTTCCAATAAATGGTCCAGCAATGGGATAAAACCTATTCAGGGTGGTATTTCTGTTCCTCAACACAAGAGACAGAAGCGTCTCAGATTAAATTTCCTTTTTGCTCTCTTACACATCTGTCAGGACACTGTGGGGAAAATATTCCAGTTAAAAAAAGAAGCAAATTTCATCAGGAATGGGACAGCCCAAGGAAAGACAGAGGAAGTTAATTTGAGAACAATGCATGGTAAATCAATTATAACCTTCCCTCATGCTCTTCGTGTCTGGATCTACCAAGAAAGTGGCACTGAATACTTCTGTAAATTATTGGCTTCAAATAAATATTTGAACCCCATCTCTACCTTTTGTTATGTGTGTGTAATGATTAGTGATTTTAACTCTTAGAAAATAGCTAAGAATAAAGAAAGTTGGTGCTACTACGTTTTGCCTTCACTTCCAGAAGAATTTTTCATTTTTTACTTTAGTTTATCTTCTATCGATTTATTACTTTTTACTCCCTTTCCACAATAGCATAAATAGTATTTCTCAGAAGTGTAATGATGTTTATTTCTGTAAAAAAGTATTAATAAACTAAATAAAGATTAATGATAGGCAAAAATCTATACCCAGATGAGATCTATTTTTCTTTTGTGAATTAGTTTTGTAATGCAACAACCATAACTCAGAGAATGGGTTTTCAAGTTTAAAGAATAAAAATCCCTGGTTTTGATTCAGATCTTTCAAACACTTCCCTATTTTAGATAGATACTACAGTTCAAAAAGAAAAGTTATTTTCTGATTATGAGCTAAAAAACAAGTTATGGCAGAAAATGGAAATGCCCATTAAATTCAAGGAAGGTTTGGTTTTTCACATTTCCAGAGAAGGTTTGCAGAAATTCATATTGAGTTTCCTTTTTGTACTGTCACCTGAACTTTGCCAGGCTTCTCTCAACTGAAACATCAACTTTTTGAACATTATTCATTAATAAAGTGGGACATCACCTCCTCTCTGGTTGTTGTTACTGTCCTGCCCTTGGTAAATCCCACCCTGCCTGGGATTTGTTCTCTCACTGTATTTCTTTGCCTTACAATCCATTTCTGCTTTCAAAGAGTTTATAATGGAAATCAGGGAACTTGATCTTTTGTTCACCTGCATTTACACCTCTAATTCCCAAAGTCATCCCATTCACATTTGTCCTTTGTCACTGGGATCCAGAGCTACTCACAATTTATAATTTACTGATCTCACTGATTGGTCCTGTGTATTTTTGGGTTGATTAGACAGAGTAATCTTTTGAATATTTTCATTGTATATATAAAGTGATTTTGTAAATGCCCTGGTAAATTGCAGTGAGGGATTTCCCACTCAATGCTCTTCTAAAGAAGAATTTATAAAATATTTTCAGTGATTTCTCTTTGATAAATGCATACAGATGATCCATAATCAAATAATAAATTCCACAGATTTCCTTACTATAATAGCTGATAAACGTGGCTACGACTTTTGGTATCCAAATTCAAAATTTCTTTGCTGCATCCAAACTCAAACTTTCTTAGCTACTACTCTTATATATAAGAAATGAATATTCTCCTTAATTTTCCTCTAATTTCTACAGTGAAATTTTATCTCTCTGCTTATTCACATCTGGACCTAAGAGCAGATTTTGAGTCAGGTATGGTCAGGCTCCACTAGTTCTGCTTTTTCTCCAATATTTATACCAATATATTTCTTTTTCCAAATCAAAGATATTAATCACTTTAAAAATACCTGATTATTATCAGTATTAATGCCTGTTTGCACCTTCCAATCAATGTTACTTCTCCCATGGTGTTTAATTTTAATTTGGCCATCACTGCTGGTGGTGTAGCACAACTGAAGTCATCCATTCAACTTGGGCATCAGAATTAATCAGAAAAGAATTTGCAAACTGTAATCTATTCTGTGTAATTCCCTGGATGAATATCGGTACTCTATTGTGAATATAAAATTCTTTATTTTTAATTTTACAGAATGGTTGATTGTGTCCTTTAAAAAGTAACCTTAGAGATTCTCATTAAATGTCTATATGAGAGTTTTAGGAAAAATGTTTTCTCCTCTCTTTGGCTGACCATTTTTGCAGCTGAGCAGTATCATTGCAAAAGTCATTGCAGTTTGCTAGACTAGGAACATCAGGGAAAGTTTAATCCTTTAGCAGACAGATAACTCACTCCTCTCAATGGCTCCTCTGTCCTTTTGTCCTCTATAAAATAGCTGAGGATGTACATATACCCAGGACTTTTCTCATGCCCAGTTTTTCCAGTACATTTATTTTCACTGAGCTAGCACCAATGTCCATTCCTATTGCCATTTCAGCCACTATTACCTGTCTCTCTTCAAGTCCCAAATATTCAAATTTACACACACTGAGTTTCAACAAAACTGTCCTGAGCAGTCCTTGTCCTCCTGGGCTCCTTTATGAGCTTTTTCCTTTCCATGGATAGCATGACAAAGCTTGATTCATGTCCACTAATGCAGCTCCAAAACAATAAACTTGAGTTAAATTTCTTTCCTTAATAGTGAACTTCTTAAGCCAAATTCTCCTGAGGATCAGCTCGTTCTGCTTTGGAGTCTATTTCTGTTCCATCGTAGGAGAAGGATAAGCCTATTCTTAAACCAGTGCTCAGATAAGTTCTGACATATTTTACCCATCACTGATCAAGCACTTCATCTAATTAGCTCTGTAATGAGCTACTCAATTGCAAAGCTACAGGTAAGCTGCATCTTTTTTTTTTCTGAACTCCTCAATAGGAAACCTTTGAAAAAATTTACCACACAAGTAACAAAATTCACTTTTCCCCCTCTTTTCCTTTCTGCAGGGATGGGGATGTCCCTGGTGTGTGCAGCTCCGGGTTTAGCTGGCCCCTCTGCCCTTCCACCAGCCCCTTGATGTGCAGGGAGATGGAGCTGTGTGTCTCAGCAACCTCTCTGCTAACACGGGAGTTATAAATTGGATTAAAGTGGGGAGGACAAACAGCAGCATTCTTTGGGGCAGCGCAATGTTGTGTGCCATCCCCCAGAGCTGGCATTTTGTGTGCCTCATGTAGGGCTCAGCACAGGGCTTGACTCCCCAGCTCCCTCCATAATCACCTCTTTTGGTTGTGGTTTTATCCCAGCCCCCTGGAACAGCAACAAAAACAAGCAGGGATAAAAATCCGAGCTCCCCACTCCAGTGGAAGCCCATGAAAGTGGAGCACACAAGTCAGGCTTTACCAGCTCGTGCAAATCAAGTCTTGCAAAGCAGACCTGGCTCACCCAAGGAGTGTTGGATGGGATGGGTGTTGGAGGAGCTGCCAGGAGCCAGCCAAGCCATTCCCTGTCACCCTCCTGGCTGGGCAGAGCCACCCTGGCTGCCACTCAGAGCTCCTCTGCACAACTCCCACAGTCAATTTATTTCTAATAAGGAAATAAGTAATTGTGAGCCTCTGCAGCTTCTAGGAAAGTTGAAGAGGACTCAGAAATCCTGAGGAGCAGGCTATTTAAAATTCCAAACATGAGTCTCAGAGTCTGACTTCTGACTCTTTTTTAAATACAATATTTTTTAGACTACTAAAAGCCCTGCCCAAGCCAGCAGGCTGGAGGAATATTATTTAGGTGATTAATACCACGGCGCAGTGCAGGAAGCCAGTCAAAGGCAGCTATAAAGCACACGACCTGCTTAACAAGGAGCCACAGGCAAGCTTTGAGCACAAATCCCCTAATCCTATTGATCCTGCTTCTGGAAAAAGGGAAGCTCTCGTGTGCCACACGAGGGTGAGTGCCCACGGCAGGCAGGGGGTGCTTCAGGGAACTTAATCACACAACCTCCTTCATTACCTGAAAAATCACTTCTGTCAATACTGCAGCCACATCCCCCCTGCCTGCTGCTGCTTGAGATGCTGTCAATCTTCCCATATGGTTTTGTGAACCAAATAAATTCCAACTCATTTAAAGGTGTTGTTTTCTCTGCTGATAACGTTAGCCCGTTCAGGAGCAGCAGGAATAGGAAAATAGAACTTATTTCAATCCTTTTGTTTGCCACTGTCTCAGGCTCCCAATGCAAAAATATAAGGTTTCAGCCTAGAATTGTGGTATGTATTGAAACATATTCTCACTGACATAAGTCTGCTCTTAGCATTCAACAAGGAGTATAATTCTACTATAAATAAAAAAAAAGGTACTTTTTTTTCTTTATAGATGCAATAATCTTTGAAAGCAGGCACTTCATTCATACAGATTATCTGACATGCTAGAACAACCTGTTTGGTGAATTTTTCTGTTGATTTTTCCACCTGGATTTCCACATTCCCCAAAAGAATGTAAATTATCCTCCCTAAAGCGATTGTTATTACTCATGTCAGAGATTACTATTGTTTTACATACTTTGATATATCACTCAAACCACAAAGTCATTAAAAAAATTATTGTTGATTCTGAGTTGATTAAAAGTGTGCTCAAAAACATCTCCCTTTGTGAGAAGAGTTTCATCAAAAGCTTTTTTCCACCTGTACTGCTGTTTTTATTTGTCAGAACTGGAGCACTAAAAAGTGCTTATCAAAACAGAGGCTGAAATTACTGTGCTAATGGCAATTTCGATTTTTATTCTGGTTCAATTGGTAAGGTATCAGCAATAATCAAAATTCTTAAGTGGCTGTTTCAGAAAAGAAGAGTTTTAGTTTACAGTGGAAATCCAGGGAAGAGATTGTAAGTACATTCTGGCCCTGGAATAACAAGTAACAATTATCTTGTGTTGTCATAACACCATGAAAGCAAGAAAATTTGATTTTGAAAATCATAAAATATCCTTAGCTCCCTAACTCTCAGAGGAAATAATCTGCCCCTGTGTTTCACAGTCTTAATTTTTTGTGTGAAAGTCAAGATGGGGGTAAAAAATAAAATGAAAATCAACCCTTTGACCTTTCATGTCTATCTCGACAATGAGTACACACCCCCCAAAAAATAGTTTAAAAAATGCACTAATGATGAGGTATTTGTTCTGCCACGTATACAATGAGTAATTATTTGAATATCCAGCAAGGAAATTGAGCAATTAATTATTCCTACTTACTGTCCTGGAAAGAACAGAGAATAATAAAAAATAAGGAGAGGAGAAATGTGAGATGAGGATTCGTCTGTTTCTTAACTCAAGGCACAATCAATGAGTGCCAGGCAACAATATAAAATATGAGTAAATCTGCACAACGAGAATTATTGTTCTTCTTGTTGGTGCATGCTCTTTTTTACCTTGCATCAATTTTTGCCTGTAATTTAATTCAATATAAAATGCAGAAAAATTATCTGCTTGATACAGTGGAATGAGGGAAGTTCAGCTGGAGGAATGGCAGAGGAATGGCTGCAGAAGGGAGGTGTTGTAGGCGTGGGTTTTACACACTGAGAGAAATGGAAGGACCCACAACGAAATGTCTCACATGAGGCAGAGATTGTGGGGAACCAGGCTGCAGGATCATCATCCTGTTCCAGAAGGTGGAAGATTATGAAAGAAATGGAAATTTTCTATGAGACCTCGCTATTCTTGGTGTGTGTGTGCATATATATACACGTAATATCTTTCTCTATATAATATCTCTCTATATATAATATTTCTATATGTATAATATCTCTATATATAATGTCAAAGAATTACAGAATCACAGAATCCTTTCGTTTGGAACAGACCTCTGAGGCCATCAAATCCAACTGTTCCCCCATCACTGCCCCGTGTCCCCAGTTGTCACCCCTACATGTCTTTGAATCCCTCCAGAGCCTCCAGCACTTCCTTGGGCAGCCTGTGCCAGTCCTTGACAATCCTTTTGGTGAAGAAATTTTTCCAGCTATCCAAACTAAATCTCTCCTGGCCAACTTGAGATGTTTCTTCTTGTCCCATCACTCGTTATTTGGGAGAAGAGCCTGATCCCCATCTGGCTGCCACTTCCTGTCAGGGAGTTTTGTCATCCCCCACTGGAAGCTCTGGTTTGCAGGAGTCAGATGCACAGACACAAAACCCAATCAGCCTTTTCAGCCTCAGCTGAAAGCCAGCAGCTTGATTCAGTGAATCCCACATAATCCCAACAGTCACCAACACTCCTGGTAATAAATGAATGTTACTGCTTGGAAGACAGAAATCCAAAATGCAAAAGCAATGGATCAGGAATGTTCAACAGCACAAGAGAGCTGAACATCTTGGAGATCCTTGACCATCATTTTAATTTTGCACATGAATTAAATATGTAGCTTTTTTTCTTCGTTTCTTTCTATTTCTGCCATAATTATCCTGCTGATTATTAAACGTGTCTTACTGCACTACAATACCCTTGAATCTCAGAACCATAGAATCATTGAGGTTGGAAAAGACCTCTAAGATCATGGAGTTATCATCAATAATGGATCATTTTCACTGTCCATGGCAGAGGGTTGGAATCAGATGATCTTTAATGTCCTTTTCAACCCAAACCATCCTGAGATTCTGCAAATTACACCAGAAGATACACTGCAAACAGAAAAGAAATCTTGCAAAGCATTAAAGCTTGACATTTAAGGGGCATTTTAATAAAGTTTGAATACAAGGATGATTCTAGAGATTTATTCCAAAAGGTCATGAAAAACAGCCATAAATTTGCTTGGAAATTTGGTTGAAAATTCACAGCTTTATTTTTGCACTGTTCACTCACTCTGAGTACTAACGACCACTTGGGAAATCTGGCTGTGGCACTGAGGCCACTGTCAGGGTCCTGGAAGAGTTCAACAAAAATTCCAGTGCCTAAACATGTCCTGTTGGAAAAGCATCACCTTCACTGAGTTAAATGCCCAAGTGAAACTCTGTTCAGACATAAAAATCACTGAATCTCAGACTGGTTTGGGTTTGAAGTGACCTTAAAATCATCTTATTCTACCCCCTGCCATGGGCAGGGACACCTCCCACTGTGCCAGGCTGCTCCAAGCCCCAATGTCCAACCTGGCCTTGGGCACTGCCAGGGATCCAGGGGCAGCCCCAGCTTCTCTGGGCACCCTGTGCCAGGGCCTGCCCACCCTCCCTGGGAACAGTTCATTTCCATCATCTCATTTTGCACAGCTTTAGTTGTATTTTGTTGGCTTTTTCTCTTGTTACCAGACTGTCCCAGAGGATTCAGCCCTTTCTGTACACATTTAGAGGCTCTTTGGAAGCTGTTCATTGGAGCTGAGGCTGGATTCTCACTGTACAGTAATAACTTCTGTATCAGCACTGAACTGCTTTTGAAAACTCTATTTGTAAGTCCCTTATACTAAACCCAAAGCAGCTGTACTGAGGTAAAGGAAACAAAATGGGAAATGCATGGATTTCAGGTTTCTTTTCATTTCCCCTTCTATTTCATTTTCAAAGGATCACTCCCTTACTTAGTCTTTCTAAAGCAAGCTTCACCCTGAGTGGAATTTCCAGAGGAGTTATAAACTCCTGAAAAATGGGGTTTATAACAGAAATGTTGACAGTTGGCTCTAAAGAGTAGAAGAGTTACCAAGCACTGCTGTAATATAGTAGTCTCTAACTACTCTAATTCTGGTGAAAAGTTACTGTAATGTGACTCCCTATCTATAGCAGGCCACATCATTTCTCTTCTTTATGTTCCTCATTATGGTAAGGAAAATGCATGTCCCCCTAGAGAGAGCTGCCAGAAGAGGTTCCAAGCACTTCTAAGCTGTGTTCCCTTTCCATCAGTGCCTGAATATAAGGCTGGGAGATCTGATGTGATTACTGTAATGAGAAACACCATCAATCCTCCTCAGAAAATGAACACTTAGGTGTGGGACAGAATTCTAACAGCAGTTAATCCATGGGGCCTTTTCCCTTGAAGGATTGCTAGGTGTTCTAATGAATAATGTTCCTGGGCAGCACTCACTCATCCCAAAAATCACAGCTACCTGTGGGATGGACAAAGCATCCTTTCTGCAGTGCTGTGACTC
Organism: Eopsaltria australis; assembly: GCA_034509425.1. NCBI lineage: Eukaryota > Metazoa > Chordata > Aves > Passeriformes > Petroicidae > Eopsaltria > Eopsaltria australis. The sequence continues at coordinate 335,322 of JAVTVJ010000531.1, forward strand.
TCTCCATGCTCACAGGGGAGAAGGCAAACAGAAAGCAGCTTCTCAGCTGAACACAGAGAACATATTCCTAAAATTAACTACCAAGTGGGAGGCACAACAGTTTTGCATCAAGTGGTCTCCAGATACTCCTATAGGTACATCAAATAATTCTTTACATCCAGCCAACTGCATATTTGCTTTTATTAGAAAACAGAATTCCTGGTGTTTATGCTATTATTCTTTTCTGGAACAGCACCACGACCACACAATGCCTCTGTTCCAACTGTGCAGTTGCTTTTGATGATTTTAATGCTGGGGAGGAGTGAAAGGAAGCAGATCTTATTTTGAAAAAAATTAAAACTAATTTTTTTCTTTTTAATTAAAAAAATACTTTATATTAATGTTTCCAAATACTGTTAAGCACTCTTTCTTCACACTTGCATTTTTCTAGTATTAAATTAGAGATTTTTGATGTAATGTTTGTGTTCATGAATACTATTGTGTTTGTGTGTGTTAGAGGGAGAGAGAATTTATGCACATAAACTGTCATTTCAAGGTCAGATTGTGAAATGCAATTGCTATTAATGACAGTAAACAACAGAGGTGGATAAATATGGGTAGCTTTTAGCAGATGAGCAGCTTAGACCATTGCTTAATATTTTTCAGAACAGACAAAAGTTTTTTTGATACGCAGTGGAAAACAGTAGCAAAGGCAGGGCAAAGTCAAAGCTATAATCAGAATGTACTGTGATTAAAAAAAGAATAAATCAGATGGATAGAGGAGATTATGGCCATCTGTGTATTTTTGCCTCACACATCACTCCCACACTGGCTTGAGGCCCCCAAAAAATCTCCTTCCCAACGTTTTGCCTGGGAGCACATCCCCTGTCACCCCTGTAGGGTGACTTCCATCCCACAGAACACACAGCTCCAAGGAGGCTGATCAATATTAATAGCCAGGCAAAAAAGGAATTACTAGAGGGAGATGGAAGGTGCCTTTCCCCCACAGCTCATCACCTTGGAAAATCCCCTTTTGCACCAGGGGAAACTTTGCTGCAGCTCCCTGATAGCCCCCCTATAACTCAGGGCCAGCCCAGCTGATAAAAGCTGTCCAAACCTCAGACCTTCCCATCCAACCCAGAACCTGAAAAATTCCTGTACAGTTCAGAGTGAGGTGTGAGCATAATGTTAATTGTATTGGTAAAGAAGATTCATTGGTTTTCCTTCTGGCTGTGAATAAATTTTTGTCCATAGTAAAGCAAGGACAACTGTTTATTTTATTTTATTTTATTTTATTTTATTTTATTTTATTTTATTTTATTTTATTTTGCCTAACTCTGAAAATGGAGTTAAAAGTGACCTAATCTGTCTTTCCATCCACTTGATGGTGCTGTTCCCAAAATACAAACGACATTGTGAACATGAATAAATGAAATCCATAACTTTACTCCTAGAAATTATGGTGAATAACACATCATTTTCCTCAGAGTCTGCTTGAGATACAGAAGCTACACCATTCTGTCATTCTGGTGTTCCCTGCATTTTCAATTAAGTGCAGCAATTTTTATCCCCCCTCCTAATGACCAAATCTTTTAATCTTTCCTTAAATTGCAAAGCAATGTGACACAGCCAGTGAGGTCACTTGCATAATTAGGGTGACTCATCTGACAAAGTTTGTCACATCAGCATTTCCAAGGCAGGATTTGAATTTTTGCCAGGAAAGGAAGGACTCCGCAGATTTCACGCCCTGATCCTCAACAACTCAAAACTTTGGGAACTCTCCCGTTCCCCCTCTCCTTACACACAAGATTAAAGCACAAATATTGGGGTTATGGCTGCATTCAGGGGAGTATCAGTGGCCAGCTAAAAGTACTAAAGATATGAGGCTAAATAATGTCAGGAGGGCACAGGAGTGGTGCAGACAAATAGATTATCTAAGTAGGATGTATTATGCAGCTGAATCAGGGGGCTTATGGTGGAAAACATGCTGCAATAAACCCCATTTAATGAGCCAGAATTAATACAGGGTAATGTACACATGCACAGCATAATGGGATCTGGCAGAGATTAGACAAAAATAAAAAATGAACTGTTTGTTGTGATTCCTAGAAATAGAATTAACTTCTCATAGACTTTTCTGTAGCAGGAGGAAAGCAATCAAGCACTTAAATTACTGAGAACTTGGTATGAAGGCCCACATAAAGAATTGTTGCTTTGAAATAAAACCATGCAAAAATATTTTTAGATCTTGGGTACTTCACATTTATCAATAAATATTTTATGAAGTTTCATCAGAGAAGTTATTTAAACATGGGGTAAGCCTGAATAATTAGTCTGCAGCACATATCACAAATAAAACAGATTACTTGGGGGAAAAAAACCAAAAACAAAGGTAAAAATGCCAGGCTTGCCTAAGACACAAAATGAGGACCCAAGATGAGGCACTGAAATGACATTAACCTTGATTAAGGTTACTGCCTAAAACTGATTGTCAACACAGGATCTTTCAATGCATTACCCTTATTCCTGTTCTTACAGTTCATCTTAATCTGAATGGAATTCTAATGGACTTTTAAAAAACACGTTAATAATTACATGGAGAAAGGAAGTGTCAGAATCAGATATAAATTCTTCACATGGTAATTTTCTCTTCATTTCATTCTCCCCTCTGCAGTGGCTTTATTCCATTACAGCAGGCCTTGCCCATAACTGTCAGGCTCTGTACAACAATTTCAGGCAGAGTTTTTTGGGTCACTCAGCTTTGACCATCTTGGATCCTGTTGTTGTGAGTGAAGGCTGGGCTCTGACAGGCTGACAGGATTGCTGCTGCCTTTTCTTCTGCCTCTTTGGAGTTTCTCTGCACGAGACGGAGCTTGGAGCCCCTGTCCTGGTACCAGCAGTGGGACACACCCTGCGCTGGTAGAGGCTGGTCACCCTCCTTGCCAGGCTGAGCGGATCAATGAAGGCTGGACTTGGCAGCACCTGCTCAGGGTGATGGAAGAAAAACCATCTGGGGACCAATTCCTTCCCTTCCAGCACTCCTGGGATGTCCTTTGCTACCCCAGAGCCCATGGCTCCTCAGCCTGGCTGGAGAACTGGAACACTTCAGGGCTTTAGAGGGCAAAGGGGTGGCTTTGTAGAGGCACACAAAACTTAACTGTATTCCAAATGTGCCCCAAGTGCTCAGTGCTTTGTATAAGTGTCCCCTGCTTTGCGTTCAATCACAGTGGCACTGCCAAAACCCATCCCTGGCACTGCCAAAACCCATCCATGGCTCTGCCAAAACCCATCCCTGGCACTGCCAAAACCCATCCCTGGCTCTGCCAAAACTCATTCCTGGCACTGCCAAAACACATCCCTGGCTGTGCCTTTACCACCCACCACGGGAGCAGCCATGGAGAGGACACACTGCATTCCTTGCTCCTGCACTGATTAGGTGCAACCACTAATGAATATTTAGTCCACGGGACCAAATGAGAACTGGTCTGAAATAAGCTCTGAAATTCCCCTAATGTGGGTAAGCTCACAGCACCAACCCTTTGGCCCTGCAGAGGTGGTTTTGTGTCACACCACTTGATGTTGGAGCTACAGAAAATGTGTGGCTGCTGCTGTGCATCAAAAAGGGAAAGAAAGTCTGGAGGCAGGAGTAAAAGTATAGAAAAAATAAAGGGGTTGTAATAAAGGATTTACAATTATGTGATATCAAAATAATTTTCAAGCAGTGAACACTGAGGGAAAAAAAGACGAGAAATAAATTACTAAATATTTTTAACATAACAATCAAGGACTTTAACACTTTTGTTGATGAATAATATCTTACATGAGCAGGATCATCTATGACTTTGGAACTATATCAACTTTTAGAAATATGCAAAGCATTCATTGTTTAGTGTTTGAGCAACCACACAGCTGCTGCACAGAAGCTGCACATGAGCTTCCTGACTGCTAGAAAATGGCAAAGTTTCACTGCAGACCTAGAACTGTAACTGCTTTGTTCTTGTTTAGTTGTAGTTCACTGGTACCTGGAGACCATAAAAAAAAAGAGACAAAACTTTTTTAGAAACACCACACAACCCCTGTGCCATGGGGTATTCAGCTGCAGAGTTCCAGGTCAACTCATTGCAAATCCCAAATCTGGATTCACATGGGGCTCTGGGACTGATGGACATAGACATGTCCTAAATGGAAAAGCAGGATATATAAGTCAGTCCACACCTCAACATTGCCCTTTTCACAGAGAGGGTGCAGTTGTTGTTTAACTGCGACCAAATTTTAATCTTAAATCTTCTTGAGAAAGATGCCATTGGATCCAGAATAGAAAATAATTGGTAATCAGGTGGTAAAGAGTTACTTTTTATAATACAAGCAAGGAAAAATGGTAGCTTTTTTATTCAACAAATATTGCATTTCTGGACTGATATAACCCAGTTTTGTATCTACACTGCAAACCTCCCAGGCCACTTCAAAAGAGGCCCAAGCAGAATTCTTGGACTGCTCATCAGCTTTGCACCAGCAGATGGGAAAGCAGGAATTCCAAACAAGATTCCTCAGTGGAAAGACCTGTGTTGAAGCCAAGTAAGAACAAAAAGACAGTGCTGCACTGAGGAAGAATTGTTCTAATTCTGCATCCAGAATTTCCACCTGGATATGCCCAAAATCCTTTGCTGTAAATGTTTGCAGCACTGGAGCACCACAAACTGCGGGCTTGGCCAGTTGTTGATAAAAAGGAAGAACAGGACTGAGGAGATGCTAATTGCAGCACTAGGGAAGAAATCAAGCAGTGAAAAAATTGGGCTTGACTTTGTGATGAATAGTGAAGGCTTAAACACTGGCAGGATTATAAAAATAGTGCAGCAAATTGGGCATATTATTACGAAACATAAGGCTTTCTCTGTACAGCTAACTGATGGTATGTGACTTTCTTTTACGAACAGAGTGTAAAAGCTATTAGAAAAAAATGAAGCATTTTGAAAACAGCCAGAAAGGAAAAAAAAAAACCAAGGATATAATCTTGGTTTTGCAACTAGTCCTTCTAGAAACACCTTTAAACATCTGTAATTCATGGATGTGGAAATAACTTATTCTTTTTATTGTGCTATTCTGCTGAAAAAACTCATACCTTTGCTAACAAATTTCACAAAAACTTAAACATCATTTGATTCCTTCTTTAGCCCTGTAAATAGGACATAAGCAGAATAGTCACTTTGCTGGTCCTCCTCACAAAAAAATCACTTAATCCAATTTTTTTCCCTTAATCTCAAATGAAAGGGAGCAAATTAGTTCTTAACTTCCACAAAGTCTGAACAAATACTGTAATCAAGAAATTTGGTCTTGTTTTTCTCTCAGAAATCTTTGAATGGATCATAGATTTAAACTTTAAAGCATCTCGATGACATACTTAATGTAAGTATTTGGTTTGTGGCCTGTTAGTCTTGTTTTGGCTTTAGAATTTCAAGATGTGTTGCACAGATGTGATTATCCATTACCTCTGGCCTAGAGGAGAGCACAGTGGCTGAAGCAGTGAAAATTAAGCTGCATGCAGTAGATCCCAAATTCATAAAAAATTAAGAACTGGTTTGTATTGTTTACTGCTGGTTTTGTTTAGATTTTTTTTTTTTTTTTTTTTTTTTTTTTTTTTTTTTTTTTTTTTTTTTTTTTTTTAATATTTAATCTTTGAGCTTATAGTGCTGATGTTCCTGGAACTGTTTGATCCTTGTCATCATGGCAAAGGCACAGATCCCCACCAGGGCAGGATGCTCAGCCCTGCAGGATGGTCAGCCCAGGGGCTCCCCGAGCCCCCAGAGCATCTCTGGCACATCTTGAGCAAACCCTGCCTGAAATGCCAAGGGCAAAGCTCAGGATATGGCAGAAAAGTCTGAAGATTTCAGTGGAGCAGCACTCCCCTGTATTTTGTGTCCTGTGAGGGAGGAGAGAGCTCATCAGAGAGAGAGAATAGGCTTTGTCAGACATTTCAGGGGGGTGCAGAATCCTCCCTGCCCCTGAGCCTGAGTGAAATCTCCCAGCAAGATCTAAAACTTTATCTGGGACCTGTCAACCAGGGCTCCTGAAAAGGAAACAGGAATGCCTTTCCTTGGTTCTGTGCTCCTGGGGTAATTCTGAGCCCCTCACCATCCTCACCTCACGAGCAGGAGCAGATCAATGATCTCTTGACAGATCCCCCCACTCTGACTCCTGAGGGCACCTGTGCCACAGAGCCCCTTGGGAGCACTCCAGGAATCCTGAATGCTGCCCCTGAGGATGGAGGGTGATCCAGGCAAGCTGTGTAGATGGATAAGAGATCATCAATGAGCCTCATCTCCCTCAAGAACATTGCTGAGCACAGCCCAGGCACAGGAGGAGCTCCCAAAGCACTCTGGTGGCCAGGACTCTGCCAGCACAGAGAGCCTGGAGGTGCCTGGAGTACAAAGGAATGATGAGCTGCAGGATGATGAGATTCCTTTTGAGGAGCACTGGGGAGAGCTGGGTGTGCTGACAATGGCTCTGGCACAGCTGGGATGTCTCACATTCAGAACTTGATGCTAATGCCATTGCTGATGGGCTACAAACTCACTGCACTGCAGTGCCACTGCTCTGGCCACAGATTTATGGCAGCCTGGGAAGCTCAGTGACTGCTGGATTAGGATGGAGCCTGCAAACAAAAATCCAATATCTCCTGGTCCTGTGAGCAGAGACTCAGCTGAAACAGCTCCACGGTGCAGATCAATGTCTGGGTATTTTACTTTATGTGGTTTGAAATGAAATAGGGGCTCCATAGTTAAATGCACTCATTCTGTCAAGACCACTCCAGCTTCAATTTTTCCTTCATGACTGTAAAAAGATCCAATTTCCACTATGAAGTCTGGAAAATTACATCAACTATCAGGGTAGAATTAGACCTGATAGAAGCTTGGTGATCTTAAAAAGTATGAGATATATCCATTTTTCATTGTAAGAAGATTTTAGCTTTCCACTGGGCTTATTAATTTTTGCACATTTTGCATTGTATTCTACCCATTTTTTAAAAATAAATAATACTAAAAGCAAGACCTTTATTCCAAATGTTCATTTCTGTTGCATTTATTTTTAGCTTTCTGATGAATTTATAATTTTTTTTCTTTTTTAATAAAATGAACAGGAATATAAAGGATGGAAAAATCCACAGTACCCCATTCAGAGGCAAAGAAAAGAGTAAATACATTCATTGCTTTCCTCAGAAGAAATGTATTGTGCAGCTGCTGTGGAATACAATATTGAGATGAAAATGAAGCTGCAATGGAAATGGAATGAGAAATAGGTATTTGCTTCTGGGTGAGAGCAACAAACCTATCAGCCACATAGTTAAAATCAGCAGCCCCATCTCTCCAATTCCTGATGACTAAATAAACCACAGGTAAAAGGACAGGGGAATAAGACAGAAGGAAAGGAGGGAAATGAAGCTGCCAAATGAAAGAGAAGTGTTTCTGCAAAGGTCAGGAAGGGATAAGATTAGTTTGGAGTAAGCCAGTGCTACAGTGTAATTTGCAATATTTCCAAACACTTCAGAGTAAGCATTCCTTGCTATTTTTAATATGGGCTTTGAGCCATGACTATCTAAATGGAGAGAGGAGGCATTAAAAGTTCATAGGGCTTGATATTGCCTGTAAAGAGGGAGCCCCTACAGAATTTTATTTTATTAGTAACCTTTATTAGCCTTGTAGCCAGTGCTGATTAAAGTATTGTGGCATATCTGTCAGCAGCAGGAATGCATGGGGATGATTAGCAACTGCATTTAAAAGTCTCAGAGCCAAGAGGTAGAGCCACAAGCCTGGAATACTAATTCCCATTTTATTCAGTGTAAACAGTCAAAGGATGGATAATAGCTTACTTGTCTCCTTTTATTGGCATGTTTATCTGTCCTTTTGCTCTTTTCTCTCACCATGTAACTAAGACAGCAGAAAATAATACAAAATATGAGGCACCTACAAGGCTGGGTCAAATTGATTTCAGTGCAGAATATCCAGATTTGGCTGGTCAAACATGACTCCAGCCCTATAGACTAATGACTGCATTGGAATATGTAAGTTCAAGCTGCTCAGGGGTGCATATGGACTAAATATTGATGGGAAAAGTGTATTCAGCAGAGGAGGCCTTTCAGAGTTCTGTGTGTAGGTATATCCCAGGTCTTTACTGAAGAATTTTGTTTATTGTGTGAAGAATCTTTTGTAGACATAACACCCATCCCAGCTGACTCATATTTCTTCACTGAGAATATTCAAAATTCACAATTCAAATTGAGCTGTATAAGCTAAGCAGCTGAGTCACGCTGCATTATTTTATCTTGGGACTTAATAAATTATATAATAGTTTAAGAAATTTAACCCAAGATTCATTTTTGTGATGCCCAAAGCAATCTTTTTTCCCCACGACTCTGCTGTAATTACAGCAAAAACGTGTTTTGGTCAATATTCAATATAATGGATTTTCTTTAGCATAAATCCAAGGAAAACATTAATGACATTAACAATCTGGTTTGAATTAAACCCCACTTGGAAATGGATGTTTACAAACAATATCTTTCAATATTTATGATTCTCCACTCATTGCTACGGTTCCAAAAATCCTGAGACAAGGTAGGCAAAATCAGCCAGAGCTCTACTGCTGAGTTAGGGAAACAACCTGAGAATGGTTCAAGTGATAGAATCTCTTTGCTGATGTAGATCACAGTGAAAAATCTTGGAAAGGTTTATCTTTCCTCCCTGTGACAGAAAAGTTCTTCTGTCTGGCACAGAACTAAAACCAGAGGATCATAAACCACTGCTGAGAATTCATTTTAAAGAACAAGGAGATGGTTTCTACCCAACACAAACCTCAACTGTCACCAATGCTTTTGCATTTTTTTGTTAGAAAACCTTTTCTGAGGCTGAGCATGACAGTGTGGAAGAGGGATCCCAAAGTTTTAAGTAACCTTTAATGTCCTCTTTTAAAATAACATGGATAAAAAATAATTATAGGAATAATTGTAGCATTTTTTGTGGACTCTAAATAAATGTCATGTACTCATAATTAATTAAATCAATGAATCTGATGAGTTAGCAAGGTATAGATTAAAATTTTAATAAGCATAATAGAAAATGTCTCTGAAGGTAATTAAAAAGCTCAGCTTTGTCTTCCAAAGTGCTTGTGTAAACAACTGACTGCTCTATTTCTGAAATCGTTGTGTAATTTAAAGCTGACAGCCTTGCCCAGTTTAAAATTTGTATGAATGAATGTATTTCCCTCTAAATATTTGTTAATAAGCCGTGGTAGTTTAGCATGCTTTGCTTCCTGATCACTTAATGATTTTAGCATGTCTGTCTGTAACACTTGCAATTCCCGCACAAGGCTGTGTTTCACTTTATTCCTGCAGTTTAAATATTGTTTTTTCTCTGTACTCCAAGAGTCCCTGAACCTCTGGCTCAGAGGAAATGCTCGTGCACCCCACTGGAATTGTGTGAGGGGTGATCAGTGCCCGGCACCTCCTCAGAGGGGCTGGGGTCACCATCCCAGACCTGAACAGGCAACCCCAACACCCTCCTGGCAGTACCTGGAGATATTGAACCTCACCTCCTAAACCTGCTATGGCATTGGAATGAATATCATGAATCACTATTATTTCTCTACTGAAGCAAAAAGGAGTTGGATTAAATTTCCCCAGTGCTTTCCAGCCCTCTGTAGCACACGAATTATGCTCTCTAATATGGATTACTGTGATTTTTCTGCCCTTGCTAAAAAGAGCCGTCTGTATTCCAGTTTTTCATCTGCTCCTGTGCTTTCTGCTGTCCTGTTCAGAGACTCCCTCATCAGTTCTTCAGGAAACTTCCTGTAAAGCACAGAATTTGTTACTCTGATTGGCATTTTCAATGCAGGAGGTCCTGAGTGTCCAAGTAAATTCCATCCCACTCTCTGACTGATAATGTAATACTTGTAGTGATATTGTCTTATCATAAAGACTTTGTTTCATGCTTTTGCTATTTTTCTGCTGCAGTTTGTGGTTCTTTCATCACCTATTTCTTTTATTCTTCTATTTTATTTCTTTTGGACCAAATTCATTATGGCCTTGCCACTTGGTCTGGCCTCATAAACTGACATAATAAACTGTAAATTTAGGTCTCAGCTTAACTTTTCCTAAGACAGATATAACTTTTCTGTTCAACTGATCAGTGCTGGTTTCATAAATATTCTGGATTTAAACTGTTGAAGGACTATGTCAAAAACCAGGCAAGGGAATTTATATTAAGATGAATACCAATTTTAACTAGGATTTAACACATGTTAATTCATCATCCTGGAAATTGTCTGGGGGGAGTAACCAGGAATTTAGAGGAAGTATTGATGCAGCACAGCCTGAAGAACTCTAAGTTGCAAAATATTTTCTATACTCTGCAAAAAGTGATGGTAGTGGAGATTTGTCCAAAAAACCACCTGCAGTTCTGAACACATCTCAGTGATGGGAATAATGGCCAATATTTGTTAATTTTGCTCTCCAGACCAGTTTGCAGAAGCTTAAACTACCTGCTTTAGGTCATCTAGCAATTATTGATGTTTTATGGTAAAGTTTGCTCAGCCTGCAAAAAATACCTGTGGTCTACTGAGAAACAGAATTTTTATTTACTTAAAAAGAGCAAAACTAACTTTTTGATAAACACAAACCTCCACCAGGGCACACTTTTACAGGGGACACAGAATGTTTTCCAACAGAGCCTTGCTCTACAGATTCTGTACCAAACCACTCAGCTGCATTTTAGTAAAAATAACCCATTGAATTATGTTTAATAAGTTTGGAAAGATCTGTTTCTTCAAGTGTGTCTCTGGCTGAGGGGCAAACCAGGAGTTTCTTCTCCCACAGCTCTTAAGCCAGAGCTGAATCCATTCCCAGTGCCCCAAAGAGCAGCAGCTGAGCTCCCAACCATGACTCTACTGAGGACTGTCCCAAATCTGAGGTGACCCTCTCCCATCAGAGACCAGCAGTGGGAAAGGCAGCAGGAAGCAGAGGTTTTTCAAGCAGGATCTAATTTCATGATCTGCAGATGGCCCTCAGTGGAAGGAAAACCAACCAAGGGTGCAGCACTCAGAGATCCCAGCTCACTGCCAGCACTTGCGCAGTTTATTCACTTTTTGTGTTCTTGGCTAACTGGTTTTGGTGTTGCATTGTGCTTTCATGGTCAAACATGTTTTGCCTCAGAATTACATAGAATTGCATAGACTATGGAGGCTGTGTCCCTGCCTCTTTTCTGCAGAATATAAGGGGAAATATGTTTGCTCCTTGCTGAGGATTCTAACCACAACACATGCAGCTCCACAATCTGTGAGAATTCACATAAAGACTCTTAGCTTTTAAATATCTCACCAAAACAGAAGTTTTTCTCCCATTTGCTTGAGTTCCTTGTCGTGCAGGGAATATTTCAGCTATAACATTCAGGTTCTTCCACAGGGTCACGATTCCTTGAGCACTCACACAGATCAATTCCTACAGCTCTATAGTTAGCCTTGGTGATATTTACGTATGGAATGGAAATTTGCATATCTATAGACAAATGTAAATTAGATCATGTATTAAAACGTATTAAAAATAGAAATACAATTATACTAGCACATCCTTGAAGATGATTGCTACTATTCACTTTAAAAACACATGACATGACAACATAATGTGCACTTTATTTGGCTGTTGTGGGAACAGCTGTCTTTTAAGAGAACTAAGAAGAACATACACAAAATTGGGGTTTTTTCTCACTGTATATAAGATTTTTTTTTTTTTTTTTTTAATTCTTTCTGGTATTTGACTTCACTCAAATAAGAAAAGATCCTTCTCGACCTTAAATCAGATTTTATTGCTACTTCAGCATCAAATCTGAGATGATGAGCTACTGATGCAGTTCTTGTGTAGAAGTTTTATCAGTACCTTTGGTATTTTCACCTTTTGAATTTGTTAAATACTCCCATATCTACAGCTGAATGCTGACAAGCCTTTCACTTGCACTGAGTTTGTGAGGATGAATTTGTTGACATCAGAGGGAACCTGTCATACTGCTCTCCTCAGCCTGGTGAAGACCTCTTGATATTCCTGGACAAGAGGAACAGAAATAGATTTGTTTCCTGTTCAGCTGCCTCTCCACATAATTCATTAAGCATTGGTTTAAACTGGAAGATTCCCTTAGCATTAAGCTATTTTTTTTTTTTTTCCTCTGTGGAATTCTGCTCAATTATCTGCTTTAAGGCATGAACCGAATGCATTTGGGTGCCTGATGTCACATCCACTTTTACTGGGTGAAGCAGAACTGAGAGGTTGCAGTTCTGAAACAGTCCCAGCTGAAGAACTGTGTTTGGTTTGGGGTTTTTAATTTTTTTGGGGTTTTTTTTTGTTTGTTTTTGTTTTGTTGGTGGTTTTTTGTTGTTGTTTTTGTGGGGGTTTTTTTGTTGTTGTTTGGTTTTTTGTTTTTTTTTTTGTTTTTGTTTTGTTTTGTTTTGTTTTGTGGGGTTTTTTTTTGGGGTTTTTTTTTTTTTGTGGATTTCTTTTGTTCTGGTTTGGGTTTTTTTTTTGTTTGGTTGGTTTCTTTTGTTCATTTATTTTTCCAATTAAAAAAATTAAAGATAAGGTTAAACAGGCAGGTTTAGGTTTTTTCTTGGAAAACTGGATTCAGAAGACAACCATTTCTGTTTTATCCAGAGGAACCAATGAGCCAACAATGAAAAACTGCTGCAGAGTGGTTCTACCTGGGAAGGTAGCTTTGATTCAGTGTCTTAATGCACTTTTGGGAGACAGAATCTAATCAGGAAATTCTGGGAAAGGTGACTGTTTGGAGAATATACTAGAAATATGCAGCTCCCTGCTAAGAAAACTCTGTACTATAAATTTATTTGTGCATTTTATATAGAAATAGATATAAGTGTATATACACCGTGTATCATAACCATGGGCCAAGGATTCAAGGAACTCGTGTTCACCTTGGAGGGGTCTTTTCCAACCTGAATGATTTTGTGATTCTGGGAAAGGTTTTAACCCTAACACTCAGCTTTTCATTGATGGAATTACATGAAGAGATCTTTTCAGGTAAGTGCAAATCCAGCACTTTTGAACTCCCTGTCTTTGTAACCTCCCCTTTCTTCCAACCCAGTGGACAGGGCTGTGTTTCCTACAGGAAAACCAGTGCCTCTAAACCACTCCTCCTTTCTTCTTGGATTGATGCCTGCACAGCTCACAGCACTAATTTGTCATTTATTTGTTAATTTAGGAGGGTCAGAACAACTGTGAACTGCACAAGCTTTTGGACGTGAGTATCCTGGAGTGAGGTGTGAGGGAGCAGGAATAAATAACATTTACCTGGGAATTTAGCCTTTGGAAGGCAAGGCTGAAGAAAAGTTAAGCCAGTCTAGCTTTCATACCTTCTTTTCATCATCCCAGATTTTTTTAGATCACCAAGTATTAAATCTAAAACTGGAAGTGGGCTACAAAAACATTGGCTCCTGAGTCTCTTGTGCCAATAATTAATGATATTCTAGGAAAATCCTACTTTGAGCACAAATGGATTAATATCTGTAATGGCACACTCTTGTTCTAAAAACTTTAATATGGAAAGTGCTGTGCTAAGCCATAGCCTACTCAGAAACAGACATCATAATTAAAGAGCTGCAATTGTGGATGCACATTTCCAAAAATCTCTTTAATGCACTTGTTGCAGGGTTTCACAGTAAACAGCTGGTGGGTTTGTATCCCATAAACACACTTGCCCTATTTAAAAAAATGGTGTAGAGAGGAACTGCTGTCTGCATGCTGGAAATAAATGCCAGAGCACACTCTCCCACTGAGGGGTAACACTGACATTGTGCTTTTAATCACCCTCATATTTCTCCCCACTGATAACTTACATGGAAGAGAAGTAAATGCTTATCTTCACACCAACTGATAAAGAGAATAAAAATGTATTTTCTGCCAGATTAATTATTTCCCACCTTTTAATGTAGATGATTTGGACTATTTAATTTTCTCTTTAAAATATTCTGCTGAAAATGCCCAGTGAGAACCTGCCCTACAATTTGTATAAATGGATGGATGAGAATGGAGAGGTTGCAGCACCTTTGTTTCTACAGTGCACGAACTTATTAGAGGTTATGCAGGGTTTTAGAGACTAATAGTGTCTGTAGAACTTCTTAATGAGTTTGAGATATAAATATGCCGGTGCTTGAAACAATAAATAAGAAAACACAATCATAAATTAGAACACAACACATGGATACAATAAGAAGTCTGGGAATGGATTCCAACACCAATCAGTTATTTCTGAATAATTTGTTGTTCCATCAATAGTCATAAAAGAGGCTGAGAATTGATCAAATACTGTACAATATGAGAGTGTCTTGGGAAATATAGATATACAGATCCATTTTTAATTTCAGGGACACTGTAATCTGTTTTTATGTCAGCGTACAATATGTTGATGTGAGGTTGCAAAAAAAAAATGCTATTAGGATTACTTGTTCATAGCATTTGCCTCAGTTAAAAGAATTGATTTTCCTATTTATTTGATTTGTGATGTTACAATACTCTGTGACTTGCTCAAGAAAGTAACCTCCAAATTTCACAGAAAATTTAGCATTTGGAATGACAATGAAAATAATGGAAAGCAACAAAACTTTTCCTGGCGTAATTTTGAAGGATAAGATAATTATTCTTCTCTACTTATCTGAAGACATTCCTAAGTATTGTTTCAGTGAAATAAATCCTCAGACACAAGAGGATTAGGATTCCAATTCAAGTAATCTCCAGGTTTACCAATGTATTGGGTGATTCCAGCCATCACTGTCCAGCCCTGGCACAGGGATGTGCTGGAGCCAGGTTTCTGTCTGCTGTAAAGCTTATATACCTGGCAGAAATTCAATCTGGACCCTTCTCTAGATATGTTTTACCTTCACCTCCTGGTCTTAAACACAGGAATAAACACACATTAACACAAGGAGGAAGAAGGAGGCTCTGTGACTCCAAGCAACCTTTGCTGGGTCATGTTTGTAGTTCACTCCTCTCAGACTTGTGTAATTTTTTAAGCAATGTCCAGAGAGATCTAGTGAGTTTTCACATAGATAACACAATTAAATATTAAAGGAAAATATTATCTCACTCAGCTGAAATAAAACTCTGGATGCAAGTTAACTTACTGATATCCAAAATATACCTTAACATTCGACTTGCTATTTTTTAAGTGAATAAAAATTGACTTACTCTATACTAACAGGCAAATTTATAAACCACCACATTCTAAATATGACAGAAATGAATCTGGAAAGCAGTTGGATAATTAGTAAAATGTTACCACTAGCTGAATAGACAGTACATTGCAGAGAGATTAATGGCAGGAGGAGAAAACTTGCTGCAGACCTTTGGAAGGGAAAATTTTCATGAGGTAATGCAGAAAGCTGTTCTGAGGTACCTTTGCATCATCAAGAGGGAATTTAATTTAGATGTTCAATATTAGTGTCAAGCTCTGAGAAGCTCCTTGGACCACAACAGCAGCAATTAAGAAATCCAGAGCTGGCAGTGGAATCCATCCCACAGGGCAGGAGTTCAGGGAGAGCACCAACCTCCCTCCTGGGCTACATTGCATTTTTAGTGACCTGATTTCTCAACAATGCTTTAATTTGTAGCATTTTCTTGTTTTTCACCCAGGAAAGCCACCGTACTGATGCCTGAAGGATTTTTCTGCTTTTTCTCCTGAATACTTCTTACCCTGTTCCCTATATCCACAAGTATCAGCATGCACACTTGTGATGCTTTAGGTGATAGCTCAGCCCGGTTTCATGGTGTTTGTAGGGCTGGGAGACCAAACACCCCTGAAACCACGGAGAGTTAGAGACCAAACACTCTGTTTTCATGAGCCCTCAAGGTCTCCTAGTAGGACAGATTCTGTAAACTAGAAGTGAGCCCACCCAGGCCCCTTATTGGGCCCTCCTGGTAGATCTGCTAATGTGTAGAGTCTTTAATGTACACTCGACTGGGGGGACGGGGCTTTGGCGCCGCGTTCTACCTGGACGGCAGAAGCCATGGAATGGGATCCTATTAAAATCCCGAGGGAAACGACCCCCAACCCTCTAACCCTGTCTGAGCCTTTATTTCCTAAGACCAGAAAAAGGCATCAGTACCAAGTTTGGAAGGTGTGAGTCTGCAAAATCTGTAAATTGCAGCCTTTTCCTTTGTCTGGCACTGCAGCTGGGGCAGCTCTCAACAGGCACCTTCTCTTAGGTCACATTAAGACCAATAATTGCAAACTGAGCTTAACTGCTCTGCAAGGGCTGCTGGCTGCATTAACACCGGGACTTTTATTGTCTAAAAACTCCCAGGAAGCTGTGAAGTGACATATCCAGCATAGTGAAAACACAGCAACATTAAAAACAGCCATTATAGCTCCACTTTAGGTGCCTGGAATACATTAAGTGTCACAAGTAGCCACTTTTGTCTCACAATTAGGGATTATATATTGTTTGCTACATCAATCTTAACTAATTAATTCTAATTATTCTGTCATTTTGACCAAGTTGCTATAGACAAATAGAGGTAAAAATTTTTCTTTTTCTGAAGTTTATTATGGAAAGGTGTTTTTGTTTAGTTTTGGGTTTTTTTTGTAAGCCAATTAGAACAAAAAAACAACTTTAAGAAGATCCAAACTACCATTTAATTTGAAATTATTTGTTAGGGAGCAGTTCTTATACTGTTTTTACATTTTACATGCTCTTTACATTTTAAAGAACAAAAACATAATCTTCAAACATTTCTTTCAGCTCCTTCTTCCCTCTTACACTGAGGTAAAGGAAAGAAAAAATCCTAAATTGTTATAGTCATATTCCAGTCAGGCAGCTTGGAGAAAAAAAAAACAAAAATTAGCATTCCTAAAAATTTTAAATTGCTATTCCTCATATTTTTATAGATTAAGGAAACACTGCACACTTGGAATGAAAAGCAAGAAAAAGCAGTGAAGTTTTGTTTTACAAGTTCATCTTTCCTTGGATTTTGGTTTGGCTCCTTATAGCACTCACAGAAATATTTTATTTTCTAAAGTAGACTTTGTTATGACTCAGGCACTGACTATAACAGTGTCAATATCACAGAATCCCAGGATCATTAAAGTTGGAAAAGCCCTCCCAGCCCATGGAGTCCCAGCTGTGCCCAGTGCCCACCTTGTCCCCAGCCCAGAGCTCTGAGTGCCACCTCCAGCCCTTCCTGGGACACCTCCAGCCATGGGCACTCCAAAGCTCCCTGGGCAGCCCCTGCCAAGGCCTGAGCTCCCTTTGCATGGAGAAATTCCTGCTGCTGTCCAAGCTGAGCCTCCCCTGGCCCAGCCTGAGGCCATTCCCTCTCCTCCTGTCCCTGTTCCCTGGCAGCAGAGCCCGACCCCCCCGAGCCCCCTCCTGTCAGGGACTGTGCAGAGCCACAAGGTCCCCCCTGAGCCTCCTTTGCTCCAGGCTCAGCCCCTTTCCAGCTGCCTCAGCCCCTCCTGGGGCTCCAGCCCCTTCCCGAGCTCCGTTCCCTGCCCTGGACACGCTCCAGCCCCTCCAGGTCTTCCCAGGAGTGAAAAAGTCACATAAATGCCATCCTGACCCCTCCAGAGTCACTGCCCTGGAGCCCCTGAGCAGGGAGTGCCCCCTGTGCTGAGCTGGGGGCCAGCCAGAATTACCTGAAAAACCCCAAGCACAGGACAAAGCTGCAGCCTGTCCTGATCAAGGAGACGAGAGCAAATCCTTGTCGAGTTTACACGCAGCAGAGATAATTGACTTTCTCAATGTCATTGTGCTTAATGTGTAAAGAAATTAAGGAATCTGATTTACCCTTTAGTAAGGTGAATCGAGTCAACAGAATGCAGAATGAACATCCCAGAGGAAGTTCTGTGCACAAGGTAGGAATGTCCCACTGGGATGGATGGAAAAACCTGGATCCAATGCCTCAGTTTTCCACGGATGAGCAATTAGTCACAACCAGCCCAATTTCTGAAAGGACACACAGTGTCCTACTGTCACCATTTGCAAACATGACAAATCTTCTCAAATCAAAAATCAGGCTTTAAGCAGAACACTGACTCTTTGGCAATTTTTTTTTTGCAGAAACAATCCGAAGGCTTTGTATTACAAGGAAAGAGAAAAAACGGCAAAATTTCAAAAGCTTCTGCTAAACTGAAATATTCTCTGAACTCTGCTGATAAAGGAGAGGAGGTTATTTTTACTCTAACAAGATGGTGATGAAATATTTTGAAAAAGAAAAGACATTAATGGTACAAGCATAAATTTTTCCACTTCTGAGGTTTTGAAACTTTACGTTTGAAGAAAAACCTTGTTCTGCAACCCAGCATTACATTTTCTTTGGGCACATTTTTACACCCTCTGTGACATGGCAGGTCAGGAGAAGAAAATAAAAAAAAGTTATCTGAATTAAATTAGTACAGCCAGTTATGTCTCTTCATAGAGAATTAAAAATGAAACTGCTGGAAAAAATATCACATTCCGCTAATGCTTTATTAGCAGGCTCAGGTTCTCTGCTAATTACCAGAATCAGTCACCCAAAGTATGTATGCTTGTTTCTCCCACAAGTCTGAGACAAAAAGGGAGGAAATAATAATATCCCTTGGAGTTGTCAGTAGGGCTTCTGCCCAGCAGAGGCAGAATAAGTCCCTGTAAACCTCCATCTTTTCCATAAACACAGGACTCGTGCTCTTTTTGTCACAACTGATGTTTACTCTGTCAGACTTCTTTTAACATTTCAGGGATGAATTAAAGGCCTTAATTATCGCTTTCCATTCTGTTCCCAAGATCAGGACTCTGTGTACAGCAGTTCAAGAGACAATGCTGAACTCTGTGGGGCGTTCAGATGAATTTGCTGCTCCCTTCCATGGTGGCAGTAATTGCACCTGCTGTTCCTTTGTGGCTGTGACCTTTCAGTTATCCAGAACCAGTCTGGGCTGTGCCTCTGGCACAAGAAGCACTTTGGCCAACCCTTGGAAAAGGGCAGTGCCAAGGTAAGACACAGCCATGACAAATTTGAAAAGGCACAAACAGAACAGAGTTGGGGTTTTTTTGGGGTTTTTTTTGTGGTTTTTTTTTTTTGTTTCGTTTTTTCGTTGTTTTTTCTCATGTTAAATGAGAGCTGACTAATATTTATCCTGATTTAGGAGGACCAGAAAGAGTTCTGCTGAGTAGTGATTTAGGAACTGAAAATTATGGAAAATTCTTTACATATAGAAAAACAAATCTGCAAAATGACCATTCACATAGTATTGGCTTTAATCCACATTGCCTTACACAATCAGTCATAATTAGCTCAATAAATAGTAATTAAGTTAAAAGTTAGCTGCCTCAATGTGCTTTTTGCTTTTAATGTCAGGGCTCTTAATGCTGCAGTTCTGCTCCTTAGAAGGGATCTGTGCATCCCACTAGGAACTGCTGGATTCAGGTTATTTTTCCTGTCAGGAATTTTGGGAGAGCTTGCACACATTGTGCTTTCCCCCAACAGTTCAGATTTTGTTTATTTCTATTGTCTATTCTGCTTTCACAATTTTTTGTCATAACAGAAAAAAAGCCTCAGAACTGATATTTTCTTTCCCCAGACAAAGTCCTCCAAGTGCTGTGTTTTTTGCATTTCTTTGAAACAGCACAGGACAAATGAATGCAGGGAGACTTCCAGAGGAAATGCTGTGAAGGTGCTCCTGAAACCTGGGTGAGCTGCCAGAGGCTCTGGGAAAGGACTCAGAGCCCTGGGTGAGCATCTCTGCAGGGCTCAGCACCTCAGGTACACACCCAGGGCTTTACTGATCCTTAAACCAGGACTTCTGCCAGCTAACACCTCTAAATTTAGTCCTCTGCTTCTAATTTAAGCTTCTCTCTTGGAATTGTCCCACACTGACTCAAATTACAATTGTGGAAGTTATGTATTAAGGAGATGCTATTTTTGTCTTGAGAAGGTAGATTGCAAAAAACAGCAGAGAATTTACCTTGAATACTCCAGGCACATGAAAAGCAACTGATGGGAGTGGAAAGAATGTGCAGTAGACAAAGTAATTAAGAAAACCTAAAGGTTTTTTGATTTCAATACTGAACTTATACTTTAAAGAGAATATCAATATTTTGCTTACGCCGTGAAGAAACCCCAGTATTGATGCAACAAATAACTCCCAAACCACTTGATAGAACAATAATAAAAGTAATTGAATAAACTTGTCCCCTGTGTGTGTATTGGCCTGGAGCACTGCAATGGGAGTCCCTTCCTCTCAGCATTCCCCTCTCCCAGCTACACAAACACAGCTCCCTTCTCCTCCCCTCCTCCCTCACCTGCCTCAGCCCCTCAGCACCTTGGGGGTTGCTTGTGTTCACATGGGTCCAGAACTAGAACTCAAGAGGGTCCCCCAAAACTGATGGGAACAGGAGAGCCCCCTTTTCTCTAGGGCTTCTGTCCACGGGGTGCCTGGGAGAGGGAATCCTCCACTGCTGACTGCTCATCCTGCATTGTTCATGTGGATGGTGAGCCCCTCACCAGGCAGGAGCTGCTCAGTTCCATGGGCTCCTTCTGTTCCAAGGCTTTGCATTCCTCTCCAGGTTACCTTTCCAGTCTGCCCAGCCTCTATGTCTCCACATCCCCATCCTTGCCTGGCACGTTTGCAATTTTCCAGTCATTAGGCACCTCCCCCAAACACCAAAACCTTTCCGACATGATAGACTCTTGCAAGCTAAGGGAAAAGACATTTTTTTCCTTAGAATTCTTCCCTTAGAAATCAGAATTTTTCTAATATTGATCTGTAGGAGCCTCTTTTCACTGTCTATTTCACTCAACACAGGATACAAAAATGAACAGTCCACACCTGTAGCTTCCTGCAGCTTTCTGACAAACCCCATCCACCTCATGCAGAACACATTAATTTACAGAGCCTCCAGCAGACAAACAAGCCTTGGAATTAAGGTTTAGCTCTTCATCATCTACTGGTGAATGTGCAATTAGGTGCAACTGTTGTGCAGAGTAATTAGTGGGTGTCAAGATGATGGTGGTTTGTTGTGGGTGGAGATTTTGGGAACCGGGGTCACGATCTGAGATCTTTTGTTCTGGATAGGAACACAGAAGTAGAACTGCCAGCTGAGTATTCTTCAGTGAATAATTCATTTGATGATGACAGTACTGGTGTAACTCATTTTCCCTACAAATTGCTGGGATTGAATCCTCCTTCACGTTCATCTGGATTATTTTTTTTCCTTCTCTTTACAACAAGACTCACTAAAGTTGTAGAGATGAGAATTTCCAAGGCTATGATTACAGAAATAGATTGAAACCAAAAGTGGTGGGAGGGGGATGGAAAGAAGGTGAAGGTCACATTAAAAGAAGAAAAGCCTTTAACTTTTATTCTGAATAATTTTGAATCTTTCAGTTCTCCTATCTCGCTCCCCTCTTAACCCCAGACTCTTTCCCATTACATATGTTTATATTTTGAATTCCTGCTAAGTAAGAGGAAAGAAGATAACAATCTTTGCAGTAAAAATGCCTTTTTGTTTTGGGAAAATGATCTTCAGCACTAGTTCTGAAATACTGGTCATGCAAAGCTGGTGCAGCTTCAAGCAAACTGGAGTAAGAGCAGTGGGAACAGGTAAGGCTTGAAGAAGATGGACTATAAAACTAGTCATTATTTTCCTTTTACAGTCTTTTGAATGAATAACTGCAAAAAGGTGATGATTAACTTATATCCCAATACAGCTGAAATACAAAACAATGCTTCCACCCTGGAGAACAGGAGTTGCAGTGTGTGTGTGTTTGTGTATAAACTCACAGGTACACAAATGCACATAATTATTGATTACAAAATATCTCAAGTGACTACTTGAGGCCAGCCAAATGCTAAGTTTGGGTATTTTTCAGTCTGGAGTCACTGAAATATTCATGAATGTAACTGCTATGGATGCAGCATTGATATGTGTCCAACATGGTGCTTGTAAATTATATCAAGAAACAGAGAGATAAGATGTGGGCTGTATTTCTAGAATAATGAACATGATAAAAGGTTAGGCCTTTTGTTATATTTCCTCTGAAATATGCAATTTGTTACAAGTTATATTGTCTGTGCAAAGGATCCCCACTGCAACTCTAATGTGGTTTTTTCGTATCAAAAACATAAAAGCACATCAGAACACATCATGTGCAAACCATGGCATTAAACAGATTAGAAAACTAAATGTCACACTGTAACATGGCCGGGGTTTCTGCAGTTAATTTACAAGAAAGGCAGAGGAACTCTGCAGGAAGCACTTTCTCCAAATATGCACCCTGCAGCTAAAATACCTCATATACCTTATTGTTCTTGCAGGGTAAAAAAAAAAAAAAAAAAAAAAGAAAAAAAGAAGGAGAAAACCCCTTGACTAAAGTGATAAATTTAAAGCTTATGTGGATTTTAAGATGACTAAATGAATTCCGTGTGAGATTTGTGTATTGCGAGCAAATTTAAAGAGAAAAAAAATCACAGCAGTCTTAGCTGTAAAATACTTTTGTAATCTACCATTGGATTGTTTGCACTGCAGTTGTACTGAAATACTTGCAATTTCATGAATGCTTCAATTACCAGTAAACTTTTTATTGAATTCCTATTTAATTGTAGCTTCTCCTGTGCTCCTGCACTCCTGTTAGTACCCCAGAGAAAAGAGGCTGCTGCACAGTCCCCTGCAGCCACAGAGGTGCAGTTTGGTTTTACTCACTAAGAAAAATGTTGGAATTTCAAATCTGGTTTGCTGCTGGATCTGGAGGAGTTAAACAGGACTCTCTACACTCTTGAAGAGACTTAAGTAAAAGGCCATCAGTCTTCTTAATTAAGGCTTTTCCTATAAGCACTGCCTGAAAGCACCTTAGTTGCCTTTTCAAGCTCTCACCTGGTTCTAATTAAGCTCCTTGGAACATTAACCTGGCTTTTTCCTCATGATTCATCTCATTAGGAGAAAAAGGTAAATGAGTCACTTTTTAATGCTACTTTATATACCGGCCTTGTGCTGGAGTTGGTGAGAGCTGGGGCTGCTCAGCCTGGAGAGGAGAAGGTTGTGTGGAGAGCCCAGAGCTCCTGCCAGGGGCTGCAGGGAACCAGAGAGGGACAATTCCTCAGGGACTAATTTAGATTAGATATTGGGCAGGAATTGTTCCCTGGCAGGGTGGGCAGGCCCTGGCACAGGGTGCCCAGAGAAGCTGGGGCTGCCCCTGGATCCCTGGCAGTGCCCAAGGCCAGCTTGGACATTGGGGCTTGGAGCAGCCTGGCACAGTGGGAGGTGCCCCTGCCATGGCAGGGGTGGCACTGGATGGGTTTTGTGTTCCCTTTTTCTTTCTATGTTCCTAAATCCTCGAACACTGACTTTAATTGAAGCAATTAAGGATCAGCTTTCTCCAAACTCAAAGGAAAGGAAGCATCAAACTGTATTGTATCATGGAAATGAGATATCCTCAATTTTTTCTGCTTCCTTCCTTAACTATGCAAACTCTACAGACAAGTTAAACTTAATATGCATTCATATATTGTTGGGGTTTTTAGCTTGTTCCATTAAAACTTTACTTCCTTTGGAGACTGTGTGAACAATAACCATTTATCCAGCTAAATGATAAAACATAATTACTTCCAGCTGTTGCAAAAGAAGAAACTGTAGTCAATCTGAAGAATAAAAGAAAACTTTTGGACTTTGTCAAAACACAGTAGTTTCCACAGCTGAATGAAGACTGCTCTTTAGTTTGATAGCTGAACAAAGGGAACAGAAAGTAAATTGGTTGGACCAAGTTAGGCCAATAAATCTTGGTTTTTTCCCCCTCAGTACCTTTGTTCCATGTCTAATGAACATGGACTCTAAAGGGTGTGCTTTGTTTTGGGACAAGAAAAACTTTTAGATAAAATTCTGCAGTAATATTTTTCTTCCCCATCACCTGTATAGGATACTTACTCTAACAGAGACCTGTGTGTATAAATCACCTCTCTAAAAATTCTCTTTTGTATCAGGAAGAAAGCAGACTGGAAGCCGAAGCCTTTCCCCTTGGTCCTTGGTGGAAACACCCAAGGCTCAGCCAAGCTGGCTGGAATCCAGTTGCTCCTATTCCTAAAGAAAAAGAAGCTGTGGCTTAGAGTGCAGGGTCTTTGGGGGTATTGGAAATGCACCACCCCTGTGTTTTGAATGCCTTCTGTGGTCACTGTAATTATTGTTCTATTCATTTTTATTGTGCCTATGAACATTCAGCTCGAATATGAAATTATGAATATGAGATTATGAAATCTCCCTACCCTGAGTAAGACAGGAGTAGGTTCAAATTCTCTTTGTTCTTGCATGAATGACTCTCCCTCAGGTACACAGCAGGCTAACCATCCCCTGCAGCTGGACAGTGATTGTCCCCTCAGCTGCACTTACTGCAACACTCCACCTGCACTCAGCCTCCCCACAATTTGACCAAACTGGGGTGAACCCTCCTCAGGCTCACCTATGAGGTAGAATTTTAACTTCAAACATGATTTTGTGTGAGCCAATATTTCCTTTATGCTCACAGATAGGGAGCTCAGACTTTCAGAGATGGAACCTTCAGGCCCAAAGACACTTTAAAAAAAACAGTAGTTATTTTGTTTTTTCCACAGCTGGTTTATCCCAGTAGATAATATGCATATAAATACTTATACATATTTTAAGTTTGAAATGTTTATTAAAATATATTTTATATGCATGTATATATGAATATATATTTATAACTAGAGAGAGTGTGTGTATATATATGTATTAATATATATGTAAATAGAAGTCCTAAGGCAGAAGTCTGGCAACAAAAGTATAACAATCCCTTGCTAGAAGCAGCTGCTGATTCGTTTGTTCTCTGCAAACTCTGTGTTCCACGTGGTTATCTCTGCAAACCACAGCACTCATGGTGCTCCTGGGATAGGGGACTTTCCTGCAGAAATAAATACACAGAAATAAATAAGTGTGGAATTGCTGAAATGTTTTCAAGGCAAGGGGTGACGTTTCTTTCCATGGCTCTCACAGATGTGGCTGGCTGTGCCATGAGACAAAAGGGGCAGGCAAACTCTGCCAGCTGGGACTGGCAAAATGCTGTGCTGGGATTTCTTTTTGGTCAGAAAAATCCCACCACTGTTCATATTGTGGGGTTTTTATCCTCTGCTGTGTATTTCAAAAGCTGCAAGCGCAGAGGTTGGAGAAGAGGGGGAATCCTGAGTGCCTGACTGAAATCAGAGATTCATTTCCTCTCAAATCCACAAGTGCAAAGCGCAGGGTTTGCTCTCTGCCACTCCCCAGCCCAAATTGCTGCTCTGTGATGCCCCACTGGCTCATACACATCTGTATAATCTGTGCATTATCCAGCCAGGGCTCGGCTGCCTGTGCAATAAAAGAAAATGTGCACGAGTGAGGGAGGATCTGATTAACTCACTAAGGTTCCAGACCAAGCAGCTATCAGCCAAGCACATAAAACTGTCAAATTGCAGCAAGTATTTGGGAATCTCTAATTTAAGGGAATCCCTGCAGCTGTATCTGAAACTTTACAGCATTTGCCTCTGACTTAAATATCCTTTAGTTAATGCTTTTAAAACATATATATAGGAAGTGCATTGTGTAAATACCAAGCACTGGAATATAAGCGATTTTTAAGAATTGTAATGACTATCATCATGAAAACTAAAGGAATATCAGCATATCTTTTCTTCTAGGAAGCAGTTCCTGTATCTACTAAAGAAAAGTACTTTAAGTAACACTGGTTGGAGTATCTTCACACTAAATACACTGGGAGAGATTATTTTGTCATATGGAAATCAATGATTTGTTTCACTGACTTCACAGTGAATGAAATAATTTTTTATGTGGAAGAAATTTCCGAACTTCCCTTCATAACAAAGCAAATTGCAGGTAAAAATCAATGTGAGTAACCTGCTCCTGATTGCTAATGCCCTGTCTCACATTCCCTCTCCATTTCTTTCACTCATCTCTCTCACAGGGAGATTCATTGCAGCTTTGGAACAGATGTCAGCAGCACCAAACAATCTGCATTTCCATAACTTACGATGCTCCTGTGTAATATTCTGAAGATAAACAAAAACATTAAAATAGAACCCATTTTGTGGCTATAAAAACCACTTTTGTCCTGGCATTTTTACAGACAGCTGAGATGCCCCCTGTTTTGGGTTTTTAAACTGTAATTAAGAAGTGCTTCCCTTGCTAAGCTTTGCTCTGTCTCCCCTTTCCCTCTACTTTGTCCTTTGCACTGGAGCTGTTGTGTGAATCATTCATCACCTCCTGACCTTCATCACCTCTTTCCAGTCACTGCAAGTCCTTCAAACCCCAAAAGGTTTTTGTGTGATGCCTCAAGTTTTCTTTAAGGAGCAATCCAGGGCTGCAGAGCTGCTCTTTGTGTAAGCTCCTGTCCTGCTTTGGGCACCACACCTCCCGAGGGTTCCTGTATATCCTCAGCTCCCAGCCTGCAGTGCCTGAGCTGTTCTCACCTGTGAGAACAGAAATTCCTCTCATGATGCTACACAGCCTCTTATGATAACAGAAATATGAAATGCCTGGGTTGGAGCCTGGAATTGCAGTGGTTTAACCCTACTCCAAAGCCAAGCCTAAAAAGGTAGACAGGGGAAACAGGAGGAGAGCCCTGAAGGGCTGCAGAAGCCATGGACTGTTTTATCCAAAAAGCGTTTCTTTATTTTACCACTGAACTCAGCTGAGCTTCCTTGTAATCAAAGCACAGAAAGCTCTGCTGGGGGAGCTGAATTACCATATCCTAAGTGGAAACTTAAAAAAAAATATTTACAGCACTTTCTCAAGCTCAAGAAAGCCTTAAAATCCAAGTTAGCATTCAGAGACACTTCTCCATTCAGACCTGCTCATTGACCTTGACTTACAATTCCATAAAAATATACATATCCTAAAATGAGTTAAATTAACGGTATTAAAAGAATGGAAAGAAGACACAAAGAGACAGGATAAACCCAGCTATTCATTCTTTCCTTTTATATTAATTTCTTTTCTTTTCCTCATGTCTTTTCAAACTTTTATTAATTTGGATTCTTGTTCCCAAGTTTCTATGTTTATTTTGCACTTCTTCAGTTATCAAAATCAAATCATCTTCCTCCAGCATGTTGACCACTGAACTCTAATTTTCCCACAATTGCTGAGACATTGCACGTGTTTTTGAAGGCTAAAAGTTCTTTCAGGTAGCACTGAGAAGAAAGCAAGGATTTTGCTTAAGTCTTGTGTTGATTTCTGAAAGTAACCAATTAAATATATATGTGTGCGTATATATACATCTATTAGACAAACTCTGGAAACAATTGAATGAGAAACAATTCAGGTTCATGGCATTTGATATTTTTTAGGAGTTCTGCTGTTTCTGGCTGCTCCTAATTCTGCTCATAAAGTTGGATATTACCTTTTTGCACTCACCTCTGCAGTCTGGGTAAAGTGAGCACAGCCACTCTGCAAAACTGTTTCAGCCACAAGGAATTTCATGTAATCTCTACTGATTCAAATCCAAGACAGAGGTGGGGGTTATCACACACTTCTCTTCTCTGAATCCAAACTCATCCCTTTTCCAGAAGTGGCTCTTAATCTTCCCAGTGCTTGTGCTGCTGCTCAAAGGAAGAGTTAATCAGTCTGGCTATTCCTAGATTGCTTCTACTGTCATGTCAAGCTGCTCTGCTTCACTTATTTTTCTCAGATCTTCCCCATAAAAGTTTGGTTTAAAGTACTATTTTCTAGTTGAGAATAGCTGATCATTTCAGTGTAAAAGGGTATAGGGAGCACTGAACAAAATAATTTTAGTGGGAAAATGAAATGTCTGCAAATGAAGCAAGAATCAAGGAGACAACACTGCATTGTTGGTGCAACATCAGTGTTATACCCATTGTTGAATTGGTTTTAATTATAAGCAAAGATATCCAGGATAAGAGAAAGCAATCTGAGTTTGAAAGGCACGTACAGTAATTCAAGAGGAATCACAAAAGCCAGAAGTGGTGAATCTCTCAAGAAGAGCACATGAAAATATCCCAACACTCACTCTGAATGTGGCTCTTCCATTTCATTCCCTCCAGGTATCAGAACGCAGTGTCTGAGCTCAAAGATAGAAATTAAGAGCACTAAAATGGTATTTTCCTGAGAGACTCTAGAAATGGCTGTTCCAGCTCTGTATTCTTCTGTGAACTCTTTTGTTCACACAACAAGTCAACATAAATAATGAAAAGTTTTGCTTCCATAAATAATTTCTGCACATTTTGCAGTGAATACCCAATGATCTGTAGCTGTGAAAAGATTTACTTTGTTTTTTCAACAAGTATTCATGAAAATCTGACATCAAATATTGAAACAAGCAACATTTTAATTTTATTTTAAGTTTCAGCACCAGGCCCATTGTATTAGGAATTGCAAGAGTATCCTCTGCCTTTACCTGTTTGGTCACAAGTGGCTATACAAAGTTGGAGGGATGAAACAGAGATAAATTCTGAAAGGAGAAATAGAAACCCCTTAAACTGCATTTTCTGAAAATCCATTGAGATAAAATCTTGAAAGCCTTTGTTTTAAAACTGGTTTTTTGCTTTCAAACTAAATTTACTTTGCAAATGGCACTATTACCTCAATGAGAAGAATCATGTAGATAAAGACACAGATTTACTCTGCTAAATTTGAAAATTAAAAAACCAACCTGAGTCACTAATAAAATTGAGTGATACATTTTCTTAAAGTAGAAGGACAGAGGAAATGGTGAACAAGAGTTTGATACCTGGAAATTTCTTGCTGCCTGTACATCAATTCCCAAAAAGAGCAAGACTGTGTAGAAAAATGACTGAAAAGAACTCATTTATGGAAACTCATCACGGAAAAGAAAGAGTTCAAAAAGGTGGAAAAGAAAAATTTCAGAGAAACCAGTATAGTTACTGCAGAGATCAAATATGAGAGGACAAATATTTTCACTTAAATTAAGGAAAATCCTATTTTGATGTGGAAAGAAATACAACATCTTTGAAACTAATTTTTTAATAGAAATGAACATTTTGCAGCATTCTCTAATTAAGTATTTCCTGCACCACAGCAACTATTGACCCAATTTTTTCCAATGAGAAACACACTGTTCACAACTTCCTTAAATGAATTCCATTCTAGTAGGACAAGAATCCCAGCACTTGCCTGGAGCAGCAGCAGAAGACAAAATCAGAGCACAAAATGGAATCAACGGGATCACAGAGGAACCAGGGAATCCCAGAATGGGTCAGGCTGGTGACCCCTTGGAGGAGCTCCCTGGAGCAGAGGCTGGGCAGAGTCAGAGAATAAAGTGGGGATTTATTAAAGGCCTTGAACAGATCCACCCTGGGCACTGCAGGAGCCTCCCAGAGGCTGCACCCAAGGTGCACAATGGGCACCAGTTTGTCACACAATTCTGAGTTTGGTCCATTTGCATCTCAGGGGTTAATTGTACAATTCCAGCTTCAGGTGATGAAGTCACATTCCCCCAGTTTGCTCCCCCAATTCACTTTTGTTTGTACTTTTTTGGGGTCTGGGGCTGTGAGGTGCCCTTGGATCTCAGGCCCAGAGGGATTGTTCTGTCTGATCAGAATGTGAAGAAAATTAACTAACAGTCTGTATGGAGTTTAGAGTTATGCACTAATGCAGCACAGGATCTGAAAAATATGAAAGCTAAAACTGAGAGCATCACTGGAAGGGACAGCAATGGATCCTCTGGTCCCACCTCCCTGCTCCAGCAGGTGACACTAAAATCAGATCCTGACTGGGGGGAAGGGGTTTCATTTTTCTGCATTAAACGATGAAAAGGTTCACTGGGTGGTGAAAAGGAAATACAAGTAAACATGGTATTATTCCATACTCTGATGATCTTTCACATTCATTGACTCATTTCTCTGACATCTTCCGAGCCCAAAGTAAAAATTTAGAAGGGATGTTCAGAGGGCAGTGAATGAAAGGTAGCCTTGATGATTATAATAGGACTCATCATAATTTTGAAAGGAAAGCTGTCTTTGTCTGGCAATTGTCATAGCACTGTTATTTTACTGATTTATGAAGCAGGAAAATACAGAAAGAAGTTCTTATGATCAGAACAGTCAATGCCATATAATCCTTACAATAATATTTTGACAGAGGAAGAAAAATGATCCTTTCACAGACAATACAAAGATTTTAAAATGGTAAACCACCAAACCACACTACATAACAGAGATTAAAAATAGTAAATTGCTTAATTACTACTACATTTATTAAATCCAGCCCCTGGGTCTGACACAGTCTCGGCATTGGTGAACTTAACCTCTACATGCTGTGTTCATTTGGAATTATATCACCCAGGGAATCTACAAGGAAACAAACTGATCTTACCTCTATCTTCTCAGGAATCAGGAAAACCAGTCCTGTAAGACTAAATTTACAGACATCTCCAATTAAACTGTAGCTGTTTTTTCAATCAGACCAAGAAATGTCTTTCCATCTTCCAGCTGACCATGGGAATCCTAGGTAGTACCAGGATGCTCAGTAATATCAGCTCAAGTAAAGCCTGGTTAATTAGAACACACTTTGAAAATGCTTCTCTTGTTGAAATCTTTGCTTAGTGATGAGATTTCTGCACAGGAGGCACAGAACTGACAGACACTCCTGATCTGTCCTGCATAGGATGCAGAATTCACTTTCCTTTATCAGAATATCAAGTTATGTTTTTATGTTCTTAGTTTGGCTTCTCAACCAAAACCTAAAACCCAACATACAGCTCCATGCACTGACAGTCTGCTTTCCTTTAGAAAGAATACAATTCAAAACAGAGAAATCACATTCCTGAAAATTTTAATTTCCTGTTTAGAAAGGTGAGATGAGTATACATGTATACACTGCATCAAACAAGTCTGCATCCTGCCTTTCTACATTTTTGCAGTGCAACACAATTTGTCATTGAAACTATGTCTAAAAGAGTCGTGTATTTTTTTTCTTCATTTCTTGTGATTACTATCCTACATAAAAGAATAGACACACTTTATTTTGCACATGTTGAATCACAAAACATCACATTAATGTGCTGCCATCACACCACAGTATTAAAAAAAGTGCCCAAAATAGGCTTTGTAATTAAATCTTCTAACTGAAATCCCAGCTTATAAACAAAAAATTAAGCTGTTTATCGAATTACTGCTGAACTCGTGAATGTGGCAGGAAGATGATACAAATCTGACCTGAGTGTTCCAACTGTGTGAACTTTTAACTTTGTAACAATGGAATAACTAAGAGATAACATTTTCTTTCAAGCTTGGTAATAAAGAACTCTTTGTAGGCAGCAGAGTTGGCATTCAGAGCTGTTGTGACAGACACATTTTTGCTTATTTCATTAATGTATTTAAATTAAATCTTCAAACTAATTTAATTTGAAGCTTCTTCCTATGAAATTTTGCTGTGTGGTATTTACTATTCAGGGACTTGCTGACCTTTGGTCCACAGCAGATGGCAGAGCCCACCAAGGAAATTCTGCAAGACTTCACACATTCTGGCTTCTGAGTGCACAAGAAAATATGTCCTCACAGCATCCACAATAATGCAGAGCCTTAAAAGCAGAAATGGTGCAGGGGATCTATAAAAACAATCAGTTTAAAAGTATTTGGGGGTGTTTGTATTGTTTTAGGAAGATAGGACTTGCCTTAGATTCTGTAGTCTTGAAAGCTTTAGGAATACAGATTGCAGCCAGGTTGTGTAATGCAAAAAAATGGCACAGAGTATTTGAGTGCCTTTTATTTTTCTGCACAGTTCTCAAACGCAGCTGAACACTCATTCCCAGGCCTTGGAAAAGGTTCTTGTGTTTCTAAACCTTTCTATATTGTAGAATCATGGGATGGTGTGGGCTGGAAGGGACCTTATAGCCCATCCAGTGCCACCCCTGCCATGGGCAGGGACACCTCCCACTGTGCCAGGCTGCTCCAAGCCCCAATGTCCAACCTGGACATCCTTGGGCACTGCCAGGGATCCAGGGGCAGCCCCAGCTTCTCTGGGCACCCTGTGCCAGGGCCTGCCCACCCTGCCAGGGAACAATTCCTGCCCAATCTCCCATCTGAGCCTGCCCTCTGCCACTGGCAGCCATTCCCTGCCTCCTGGCCCTGCAGCCCTTGGCAATTGTCTCTCTCCATCTTTCCTGCAGCTCCTTCAGGCCCTGCAAGGCCACAATTCTAAAGACTGTAAGGAAGAATAAGGTCATAGCCCAGCAAGGAAAATTAGAGACCCTTTTCCCCACAGATTTGTTGCCACACCCTTGCCTAACTGGAGACACCTCTGCAGTGGCCCCTCCTTTGGCAGCAGGACAGAGCTCACCAGGAGGGAATGACAACCATCCATTCTATAGCTGAATTCATGTGAATATGTGGCATGCAGTAGGTTCCTGTTCTGTTGATATTTGGAGCAGACTCTGTACCCCATAAAGGCATCATTCCAACAAAGAAAATCTCACTCTGTTGGCTCCCATTAATTCCATTCCCAGAACAACGTTCTCTCCATCCACCTGTAGGCAATATGATACAAACCTCACAATCTGCCCATGGAAACAAGCACAAAAATCCTCCTATCCCTTTATGGTGTCCCAGTTTGGGTTCAAATCACTCTCTCTGGAATCAATACTCTCTCTTGATCACTTCAGTTTCAGTTTTGTAAGAAAGGAAGATAAGCACATTTGAAAGGGGAGCAAAAGGATTCCTGTGTTCCAGAGGAATGATGATTGGAAGCCATTCCATATGGAATAAAGAGCACATTACACTGAGACAAACCACAGGGATTCATCTCCATGGGCTCATTTCAAAGGGCTTAATCAGAAAGGTATTGCCTGCTTTGCAGTGTGACAATAGGTAAAAAGAATTTTTCACTCTCAAATTCAAATTAAATTTAAGGTAGAAAAGTTTGCAGACTAAAAGTGTTTCATTTGACGTCATAAATGTAAATTGCAATTATTTTTTTTTACTTGTGCAGAAATGACAAACAAAAGTAAAAATTAAATTATTGCAGTACAAATCAGAAATCAATGGCATTTTGAATTGATGCATTTTCACAATGAAGACAAAAAGAGATGAAGCTTGAAAGAATTAATTTTTCTTTATTTTGGAAACAGTTTACTCTCCCTGAGTAAAGCACAGCCTCCCATATCTGCATGTGGTCTGTACTGGTCCAGCTTTGCTGTGATATAACAACCAGAATCAAAAAATATCTGCCTAAACATTTAAGTAATTTGAGATTTTGAATATAATTTAGAAATTCCATTTGGTTTGTTTAAATACTGCCCATTGAAGAAATCAAGGACAGTGGGTGTTTTAGATAACTTTATCCTGCCACTCCTTTACACAACCTACTCCTAAAATGAAACCAACACAACTCTTGAAGACTTATTTGTGTGCTCCACACATTTTCTGCCCTCAGTGTGTTAAGTGAGAGAATATTTCATCAGTGGTAAGGGAGAAGAATGAAAAAAAACAAGAGGGGAAAATATATTTGCTGACTTTAAACAAATGATGTGTTTACAGAGTTGGGATAATCAGGAACTTGAAAAGGAATCCCAAGCACAACATCTCCTGTTTTCCACTGGCAGCAAGGAAAGTATCTCAATTACTTTGTTAATTGTCTAAGCTAATTATTTCTCCACATGCAGGAACTA
The DNA here is from genome assembly GCA_034509425.1 of Eopsaltria australis. Taxonomy (NCBI): domain Eukaryota; kingdom Metazoa; phylum Chordata; class Aves; order Passeriformes; family Petroicidae; genus Eopsaltria; species Eopsaltria australis. Next base: position 368,959 of record JAVTVJ010000531.1, read on the forward strand.
AACAGGTACTGCCACCTCCATAAGAATGAGAGCACTCTCCTGCATCACAGAGTTACGATAAAAAAGGGGTGAAAAATGTCATAATCAGCATCCATATAAACATCCACTCACTGAGGGGTGCTGGACATCCAGAAATGCCAAATTTATTTCAATCTAACTGCAACAGTGGCCCAGCCTTGAGCTCAATCTGGAGCTTTTGAGGTACTGTGAGACACAGACTCCTCTTGTCAGTACATCCAGACATTACAGAGATTTTCCAAGCTGCTCATGCCATGTTGATGAATATCAAATTTCAGCAGCTTGGGCATCTGCATGCTGAAGAAACGGGGATTGTATGTGAAGATAAAAGAGCCTAAACCACAAGGAGTGTGGGGGTATTCCAGATTAAGCATTTAGGAGAACTTGGAGATAACTAACTCAGCTGCTAATTGCTATAGTCCTGTAACAGTTCAGCTGTTGGTATTGATTTTTTAATATTCTTTTTTTTAGCTTGACCCCTCTTGATATTTATCCTCATTATGTTTAGTCCTGTTTCCAAAAAGGGCTGTGATTAACTAACAATTTTCAACATCACAAATGGTTTTCCACACATAAAATTTAGGTTCTCTTCCAAGAGGAAAAGTGATTACCCCACCTCCAGCTGAGGAGGTGGAAGGGCAGATTTTGTAGTTATTTTTATTTCTCCTATGATAACAGCAAAACTAAATTTAGAAGTGTATCTGTTTTTTTTTGTTTGTTTGTTTGTTTGTTTGTTTGATTGTTTTGAGGATGGGTGTGAGAACAATAGAGAAATTAAATGAAAAATCAGCAGGGTTGACTCAGAAATTAAAATCTTGTAGTAGGTTTGCCTTAGACCTGCCTCAGCCCCCAAGTAACTCACAGGAATGGATGTTCTCCATTGTCAAATATTTCCAGCTCTGAGAGTTTGCTCCTCCTCTGCTAGATCAGGTTCAGACAATGAAAACGCTTTTCAATATTAATAGGAACAACAGTTGAGGAAAATGCAGAAGTTCAGTGGGTGAAGACAAGGCATCTATGATTCTATTAAAAAAATAAAAGAGCCACAACTAAAACATTCCCCAGAAATGTAGTATCAATTTTTCTGTATGTGAGCTACAATCTCACAAAGGAAGAAAACAGAAAAGCAGCAATTTCATCACCCACCCACTTCACAATTGCACAAAGTCTAGCTCTTAGCCACCAAGGCTTCAGGAAAAAATATGTTTACCATGAGAATTATTGAGCTCCTAAAGCACATTTTAACATTCAGATATATTTGTTCTGGTTGCTCTCTAATAATTTCATTACTTACAGTAAAGCTCTCTAAATATGTTTGTAAATGTTACTCCATGGCTGAGGTTGTGGTGAATTTTCATTGATGCCACACTGAGTTTATGGAGGTGCTGGTAAAAATGCAAAACCACCTTCAATTATTCAGAAAGATCAATTCAGAATATTTTGTGTGGGTTTCTATAAACTTGTTCCTAGCTAGGAGACTGTTAGACATGTGTTCAAATGTACAACAAGCAATGTTTTATTTTTTTAAATGCTTTTGGAAGTAGTACCATCTTTTTAAAATAATAAGCAAATGCAGAACTCCTACATTCTTACATTCTATTAATACACAAGCAATGCATTATTATATAAAATGGTCTTTAAAACCATTTTAAACCACTTTAATTTTAGTTTAGTTTTGCACTATCATTCTGAAGATTTTTAATGGTTATTATTGGTCTGCTAAGCAATTTCCAGCATTGTTTTAATCAACAGGAGCAACACCATGAACACTACTACAGTTCTGACACCAGAGGCTTGTTTTGTTCTGTTGCTGACTAATCCTGCTCTGATTTTATATAAAATACTGACAACTACATTGAAGAACTGCTCTGTTTAAACCTCATAATTTTGCTATAACTGATAGTGGATAAATACACCAAGCAACCAAAGGTTTACAGGTCTTTGTTGTGGGGAAAAAGAAAAAAATGAAGGTATGTCAATTGAGGAAAAAAAATTTAAGATTTAAAATGATTTCCAGGCCTGTGTCATGGATATTGCTCCCACAATGAGCAGCTGTAGACAGAGACTGACAGGAATTTCAATGCCAGCCATTTCACACAGTTGAGAGAGAGTTGCTTAGTCAAACTTTGCCCAAGGGCTCCTGCTCTGATAAATTCACACAACTGGAACCCAGAGCCCTTGGCTTTCATGTGAGTGCTTATGGGATTAAACTCAGTTACGTGTGAGGACTGAATTATCCACCTCTCCACCATCAATCCTCCTGAGCAGGAGATCTGAAAGCAGGGAAATCACAGCTCAGAGCTACAAACCCCACAGTCAGTGGCTGCCCAGAGGGGTGAGAGCCTGCCCAGGGACACTGGGGGGAGCTGCCCCAGGCAGCAGCTCAGGCTGGGGTGACCTCCTGGAGCAGCTCTGAGGAGAAGGACCTGGTGGGTCACAAATTATCTCATGGTTCTTGCAGCCAGGAGGGCCAATGGGATCCTGGGGGGCATCAGGAAGAGCATTTGCAGCAGGGCAGGGAAGGATCCTGCCCCTCTGCTCAGCCCTGAGAGGCACCTCTGGAGTGCTGTGTCCAGCTCTGGGCTCAACAGTTCAAGAAAGACAAGGAGATGCTGCAGAGGGTCCAGCAGAGGCCACAAAGATGATTTGGGGTCTGCAACATCTCTCTGATGAGGAGAGGCTGTGGGAGCTGGGTCTGGTCAGTCTGGAGGAGAGAAGCCTGGGAGGGGAACCCATTAATCCTCACCAACATCTCCCAGGGCTGTCAGGGGATGGTGCCAGACTCTGTCCAGTGGTGCCCAGTGACAGGACAGGGAGTGATGGCCATCAACAAAAATACAATTAATTCCACCTCAGCCTGAGGAAGAACTTCTTTCCATGGAGGGTGGCAGAGCCCTGGAGCAGCTGCCCAGGGAGGGCCTGGAGTCTCCCCCTCTGGAGACATCCCAAACCCACCTGGACACATTCCTGTGTCTTCTGCTCTAGGTGACCCTGCCTGGGCAGGGGGTTGAACTGGATGATCTCCAGAGGTCCCTTCCAACCCTAAAAATCCTGTGATTCTGTGAATATGGACCTTTTTTCCTTCTGCACTGTCTTTGGGTGGACTGTGACTTTAGCCAACACTGACACTTTGTCTCCTCAGCATTTATTTTACAGAACACCTCTGTGTGCTGCACATGGATCTCATCCCAGACTGGAAGCTACAATTCACTGCTGTCTGGGAAAAATATTTTGCCCTGAGCAACCCAAAAAGAGCAAAATTAAAAATACATGCCTAAATGTCTAATAATACATTTGATAGTTTCACTACAAACCCAGGTGTGATTTGGGAGAATAATACATTCAACAGCTACTACATAGACCTTGAAAGTTAACATCAGGGTACTTTGATTGAGGTTAAAACCACGGAAAACAGCTCACAGGGAGAAAAGTATATGAAAATTTTCTATTTCCACTTTAGCTGCATTCATCAGACTCCATCAAACACCAAAGCTCTTTTCTACCAGTTTAAAAGTAAGCATTAGGATAACTTCATTTTATATTCATCCAGAAGTGCAGTTGGATCTTTTTAATTAGGTCACTAAAACCTGAAAAGATGGAATGCCAATTTCTTCTCCCTACATCTCTTGACTTTGCAGGGAATATTTTGTTTTAACACTTGAGCAATCCTTTCTAATGTAACTTCCTGAAGACTGTACACATAAACACTGTGATCTAGAAAATGGAGCCAGAGCTGAAGAATACTATTTCATCTAAATATTACTCATTCTCTAGCAAAAATTGCTGTTCTGATTTTTACTGGACTATTTCTCTCACCTGTATCACTTGGAGAGCAGACAGGTGATGAGGAAAGGGCATCATGTTCCCAATTTTAATTAACATTGGGCATATGAATCAGATAGTGATTTCAGCTTGCAAAAAATTAGATCCCTTCAGTACCAAGTTGTTTGGTTGGAATGTAGCTCATCATTCAGAGATCAAGGCCGATAGGAAAAAAAAATACCCAAACAATTTCATATTCTATTTCTTTCCAGCAGAAAATTATGTATTGCAGGGTATACTTTCCTCCTGCACTAGAATTGAAACTGAAATGCAGAGCTCTTGTGTGATGGGGGAAAATGCAGAGTTCTTGTGTGATGGGGGAAAATGCAGAGTTTCCAGCTCAGAAGTTGCAGTCTCTTTGTTTTAGCTCAGCATTCAATAGTATTCACCTGCCATTCCACTCACAGGAGCTGTAATTTGGGTGCTCCTCACTCGCCTTTTGTTTCTGTGATTGCCCAGCTGAGATTGCTTTTGGGGAGAGGCAATAGCTCTGCCAGGATGAAAACCACACCATCCAGGACAGAGACAGGATTTTCCATGCCAGGGCCAGCTGTGTCCCAAGGGATGGGGAGGGAGCCTCCTTGATGCCTGAAATTTTAGCTTTTATATTTTCCAGATCAGCACTGCTTTAGTGTATAGCTCTAAACTCCACAGCCTGTCAGCTGCTGTTCTGTTTTATTCAGACAAAACAATTCCTCTCTAGGCCTGAAACCCAGGGTCACCTTATATTCTCAGGCCCCGAAAAATGCAACCAACAGTGAATTGGGGGGAGCAAACAGGAGAATGGGACTCCACTCCCTGAAGCTGTATTTGGATAATTAACCTCTGACATGCAGATGAACCAAACTTATATTTGTCCAAAAAACCTGTGACCATTGAGCATCTTGGGTGTGGTCTCTGTGAGACTCCTGCACTGCCCAAGGTGTACCCTGTGAAAGCCTTTAATAAATACCCACTTTATCCTTTAACTCTGTCTCACCTCTGTTCTAGGGAGCCACTCCAGGCATCATCCTCAGCACCAGATGTGCAGGATCTGAGCACAGAGGACAGGGACGGGTCCTGGTGGCAAAATCCAGTGGCTATCCCAAGTAAGACCAGTGGTGAAATAGGTCCAGTGCCCAAAAAAGTCCAGACAGGAGCACAAGGATTTGGGGTCTGAGACAACTGACAGCAGGGCTGGGACACAGGGCTGGGACACAGATCCAAGCCCAGCTGGGCAGACGTGGCCAAAGACAGCTCCAGGTAAAAAGGTACCTGTGAGAAGTCACTGAGTCACCCTCAGAGCAGATGGGACACCAGATGTACCACACATCCCAGAGACAAAACCACACACCACCAGAGACAGGACAGGGACATCTGTGAGGGGCCTCAAATGAGGACTAAAGGTTGAGGGCTGAGCTTACACAGAGCCCAAAACCCACAGGGACCATGTGGGTGAGAGCTCCAGTGTGGCTGTTCAGGGTCACTTTTGTGCACTCCTGACACATAAAATCCACTTGTAAAGAGGCAGAGCTGGAGTAGAATTGAGCCATTGTTCTCTGTGGGACACAAATGGTTACTGGGGTAGAATTGAGCCATTGTTCTCTGTGAGACACAAATGGTTACTGGGGTGGAATTGAGCCATTGTTCTCTCTGATACACAAATGGTTACTGGGGTAGAATTGAGCCATTGTTCTCTGTGGGACACAAATGGTTACTGGGGTAGAATTGAGCCATTGTTCTCTGTGATACACAAATGGTTACTGGGGTAGAATTGAGCCATTGTTCTCTCTGATACACAAATGGTTACTGGGGTAGAATTGAGCCATTGCTCTCTGTGAGACACAAATGGTTACTGGGGTAGAATTGAGCCATTGTTCTCTCTGATACACAAATGGTTACTGGGGTAGAATTGAGCCATGCTCTCTGTGAGACACAAATGGTTACTGGGGTAGAATTGAGCCATTGTTCTCTGTGATACACAAATGGTTACTGGGGTGGAATTGAGCTGTGCTCCCTGCGAGACACAAATGTTTGCTCAAGTGTTTGCTTTCTTTTATGTAAAGTGTATAAACTGTATTTTGGGAGGCATCTTGACATATGTATTTGATTATTTATGCGATTTAATAAAGTTTCACTCCAGAAGCACTTAGAAGAATCAGACACATGTTTACTCATTGTATACAGCACCCGTACTGAGACAATTTTCCCATTTTTTGTGCATGTTTCTTTAATGTCTCCTATGATTGCAATTAGATCAGTACCTAGAGGAAATGTATGCACTTAGAAATTGATTGAACCCACTATTAATAGTTTTTTTTTTTTTTTATTCTGTACTAGATAGCAAAGAGTCAGATGAAACAAAAAATGTTATTATAAATGAGCATTAATGCAAAGATTAAAAAAGAAAATCAAATAAGATTAATGGAACATGGATGAATTTACTCGCTTGGACTAATAAAAGAAATAACCATGCAAAGCAAGGAATTGTATTCACAATCCATTCACATTCATTTTTTCTTTATATTTCAACAACAAAATATGGATAGCAGTTGATACTCTTAGGAAATAAAGTTTCCTTAAATTCTGCACACTTGAAAATATTGTTGAGTATTATGAACTACACACCTGAGAAAATGGATGTTGACTACTACAAATGTTCAGTGAAATGTGGTATTTTAATGTTCTAGATATATCACATATAATGCTATGTAAAAAGTAGTTTCCCAAGTGTGAAGGGTTTTCATGGTTGGTATAAAAGCTGCTTTTACTCAACTCCTGGAAATCACTGATCTGTGCACTCCAGGACTGGGATGGAAAAATTCTCCCCATTGTTTGACTTTTGTGTGAGCACTGAACCACTCTGCTACCAGAGCTCTCCATTTGTTGTTTCCACGCAGAGCTGTGGCCTCCAGATCCTTCCCCCTCACAAAATCTATAACATTTTTTCCTTGTGCAGGTACTCCTGCAGATTCATTCAACCCCTCCTGACAACAGTTCTTAAGGTTTTTGACCATTCCAAATGAAAGCAAGCCTGGCTGATAATTACAGCAGAGCCCAAACTAACAAATATTTCACAGGTCAAACCTCCTTACCTCAGCCCTGCTCCTCCAAGCAGCAGGATGTGCATTCAGTTCCTTCTGATGTAGGAAAGCTTCAAAGACTAAGTGGGACATGCACTCCCCAACAGGCAGCTGAAGCAGCTGCTAAAGGTTTTCTCAACCACAAGAAAAATATGCTCAGGACAGTGAAAAAAGTGTAATTCTTGGAGTTTCAGACTAACAAGGTAAAACACTGAGTTACACAAATGCCTTGTGCTCTCTCCCTTTTACTGCTTTTAAGCAGAAGAAGGGAAATACCTGGAATATGTTTGAGATTTCCCCCCCACTTCTCTAAGTTTAGAAAGATAATTTTTAAGGCAATGTTTTGTCCCATGGTACAAGAGAGAAGTCGGAGGAAGGAGCCAGGTCACACCTTTTTCCAAGGCTCAGTGCTTCCTAGTAAAACAATATTTCTCACTAGACTCTGGCAAACTGAGAGTCAGCTGAAAGATTATGGTGATATACTACAGAAGTTAGAATTCTTTAAGTCATTATTTAGTTTAGCCCAGGGATGAAAAAACCCAGGAGTTAGAAGCTGACCTTTATTCATACAGTAACAGTTACTGCTGCTGGTGTGCATTTGTCTGTAATTTGATTATTAGCAATCTTTTCAGTACTACATGATGAATAATAGTAAGTTTCACATAAAGCATTAGTTATTCTCAGTCTCTTTTCATGTTCTTGGTAGAATTAAATTTTCTCTCTCTGTAATGATATTTTTAAGAGATGAAAAGTCCGTTTCTTTCTGGGAGGAATCATACAGTCGAATAGCAAAGCTCAATTCTATTACATGTTCAAATTATTTGTTGTTTCCTACTTTGTTCGGTTCATTATCAGTCATGTTTAAAAAGGAGGCAGCTTCATAAATGCAGTGCTAAACCTTTAAGTTAAAACTACTAGCAACTCATTAAAAATCTGTTACACTACATCTAAAAGGAAAAAAAAAAATTAAACTATTGCCTTGGTAAGTTGGAGTTTTCACAATAACTAACTGATACAAAGTGCCCAGGACTGAATTTAAGAGATGTGTAGAAAGAGAAAGATGGGTTAAAAGCTCATGACTTGGTGTCATGGTTTAACCCCAGATGGGAACCAATCCCCACAGCACCACTTGCTCAATCCCCCACACCAACAATGGGGAGACAACTGAAATGTAAACAGTGGGAAAACCTCCATCCCTGGCAGTGCCCAAGGCCAGGTTGGACACTGGGGCTTGGAGCAGCCTGGCACAGTGGGAGGTGTCCCTGCCATGGCAGGGGTGGCACTGGATGGGCTTTAAGGCTCCTTTCAACCCAAACCAATCTATGGCTCCATAATTCTAAAACTTGTGAGTTGAGATAAAGAGAGTTTAATTGGTAAAGCAAAATTCTCACACTCAAGTAAAGCAAAAGAAGGAATTCATTCCACACTTCCTGTGGGCAGGCAGGTGTTCACCATCCACAGGAGAGATTCCATCACTCAGAACTCTGATTTAGAGAGACAAACACCATCACTCCAAATGTCCCCCCCTTCCTCCTTCTTCCTCCAGTTCTGAGCCTGACATTAATGGTGTGGAACATCCCTTGGGTCACTTGGGGTCAGCTGTCCAGGCCGTGTCCCCTCCCAGCTCCTTGTGACCCCCCATGCTCCTCGCTGCTGGGCTGGGCTGAGAAGCAGGAAAGGTCAGGGCTCTGAGTGAGCCTTGCTCAGCAACAGCTGAAACATCCCTGAGTTATCAAACCTGTGTTCAGGAAAAATCCCAAACACAGCCTGTCCCAGCCACTGGGAATAAAAGTAACAACTCCAGCCAATCTCAGCTCTTTCACATAAATAAAGGGTCTCCATCAGTGCTTGGAATGACACTGGATAAGCACTCCCACAGTGTAAGACAAGCACCTGCCTTTCACTGATCCTAAAAATCACAGAAAAAGTTGGCTTGGGCTTTGCTATTTGGACACAACCAGGCAGTTCTGGTTTTTCAAATGCAGCAGCTCTGTGAGAATTACTGACAATAAATATAACTCAGGGCTTGCAAATTTTGCTAGGTTATTTTGTGTTAAATGATAGGCTAAATGCGAGTTGTCTATTATGATAATTATGCAAAGTGCTGATATATTTAAGCTTGAGGAAGGTACTATATATATAACAATTATATATATATATTTGAGAGAGAGTGACAGAGTTATAACTGTTAAGCTCAGTTTGGTAAAGTTGAAAGTGAGAATATAGAAGATGCTTTCCCACTTACTACTGACTGTATTTCATTTGAAACTATTACTGGGAAAAACGAACCAAGTAATGGAACCAGAAATTCCTGTGTGCCTGCAGCAGTCAGCTCCTTTCCATCTGAGGTGGAGGAACTGAGAATTCCTTCCTTGGAATAGCCATTGGAATCTGCTTTGTGGGAACTGGCCATGATTTACTTCAGGTGGAAACAAGGAAGTAAGAATTTCCTGGGTCTGTTTAATTATTCAGCTTCTAAATGAAATCATCTTATCTTTTCCTTTTTGCTCTTTAACAGGAAAATGTGTTCACTCATAAACCTTATGCAGAAAACTGCTCACAAAGTGAGGTAGGATCAAGCCCTCCCAATAAAATCAGAGGAGAGAAGCTGTGATTCTGCTCAGCCCTCAGCTTCTTTCAGACACGAGCTCTTCCCTCCCAGGGTGTTTTCAGGCTGATGCACAGTGACAACACTTTGGATTTAAGAGAGAAAGCTGAGAATCAATGACCAAAAGGGAAAAAAAAAACAGTAAATGGAGGAATTACAACTAAAATATTTTTACTTGTATACAAAAGCTCTCCTTGAATCTGTTTTTAATCTGCAATTTATCCCTGTTTTAGTTTTGATTTTGTTTTTTTAAATCAGTGACTCTAGTATGAGATTGGTAATTGCAAGGATCCATATATTAGCTCTCATTCCCAAACCACAGAGAATATCTGAATTATTCAGAGTGGGTCAAATAGTCCTCTGAAAACAGAATAAAAACCTAAAACCAAAACCAACAACCTTTTGGGGGTGGGTGTAATTTTTTACACATAAGTGGAAGTGTTTTTATTCAGTATGAAAACTTCAAAACCTAAGCATTCAATTCCCCACTCTGATCAGATATTTGGGACAGGTAGTGCCTCAAGTGTTCTCACAGCTGTCTTACGAGCTTTCTCATCTCCATCTCTGAACTGCAGACTAAATTCCATGTCAAGTCAGTAAAAACTTACATTTTCCCCCTTGATTTTGGCAATGAATGAGCATGAAAAGGCAGTTGAAGTAAAAACCCCACCCCAAACATCTCTGAGTGTCCTCTGGCAATACTTCTGCAGTTAATCCCAAACCACTGACCACTGTTCTTGGCTCCACTGAGCTTTGATCAGACACCTGCCAGGTCTTTTTCACCCTCAGTGTAAACAGGAGCAGCATTTGCCTCCTGGTGCTTGCTTTGTAGAGTTGTCATTGTTCAATAAAGGAGTACAAATCCAGACGGGAAACTAATTAAACTGTCTCAGAAATATGGGATAAAAAAAGCAAAGCATCTTTCTCGATATTTCTGTTTGTGTTATACATTCTGAACAGGCTCTTGAAGGATGTGCCAGCTCTAAAGTGCAACCCGGGGAGGATGCATTGCTGAATGATTTGGACTCATTTGCACTTGTTTCAAAGGTGACTCCATCAGCAGCATCTGAAAGACACTCTGCCCCTCAGTAAGGAGTGATTACAGCGAAATGAATCCCCGAGGTTTGCCACTAAAGCACAACAAAGGCATGAGAATGAGAGCTCTGCTTCAAGATCTATTTTTTATACCGGCATAATTTTTTGCTTCAGTGATCTATCACTAAACAACAGCTGCTGGGGCAGAGACTCGCTGCACTGCAGCAAATCCTTCAGTGCCTGGGCACATGTGTTTGCCTCAGGCCCTCCAAAAAGTCACCAACTTGGGAAGGAGGACTGGCAGATTAATGTCACCTTCTTTCTGAGAGAGATTTGAAGATGCCAGAGCCGCTGGAATGACAGCCCACAGTAAGTTTAGAGTTTTAAAGGACTTGTTTTATCATCTAAGCACATGTGGCCAAACTCTCTTGAAAGAGGAGAAGAGGGAGGGGAAAAAAAAACCTGAGTAAAATTCAAACAATTTGGGGTTTTATATATACTGGGTCAGAAATGAAACTTTTGCAATGTCTCGTAAGGTGTTGTTTGTTCTTTTCCCCACTAGAGATCTACGTGCTCACTTCCAAACTCTTGAAACAGCTTTTCTGCCACTTTTGAGGCAAAAAGTATCCTAGAAATGGCAGCATTTAAAACATTCATAACCACAGGAAAAAAAAAACAGTTTTTGCTCATTTTAGATGCTATTAGCAGTCTGTATAAAACCAGATTGAAGTAAAAGAAGTTCGATGGATTTACTTGTTTTTCACAGAAACTCAGTATTGTCTTCATTAACAATCACCTTTTTGATAATAATCAAATTTCTCTTTATTAGTAATCATAATCTATGCATATTTTTTGAGAAACTAAAAGATAAAGGGGATTAACCCAACATGCTTCTGAAGCATCCAAAAAGATAATTTTTAAACTTCTCTTAAACTTTGGGACCTGACAGTTAAAGCCCTAAACCAAGCAAATGAAACATAGTCTGAAATTTGTGTACTTTTTGCACTCCTCTTTTCAGCAGATTATTAGAAAATTGCAGTGTCAACTGCACAGGTTTGGGGTTGGGGTTTTTTTGCTTATGTTTGTTTGGTTTTGAGGTGGTTTCGTTTTGTTTTGTTTTGTTTTTTAAGGTTAAGTTTATTTTTCATAAACAAAAAGATCCAGTCTAGGACACAAGATTGGCTGCTGAATCAAGTGTTCAGTGTCACTGTGTGGATGTCTTAATTACTTATTCAGTACTAATTCTACTCATCCAACTCAGTTTCCAGTAAAAGGCAGTGAAGCACAGTGACTCCTGAAATACTCCAAAGATGTGGGATACCAGGATGGGAATCCCTGTAAGGAAAAGGGTCTGTCAATGCTTACACTTCATTTGAGGAATTGGTGTTTATTAATACGAGATAATAAGAGTTCAAAATTAAAATACCCCACACTGGAACTGCCCAAATAAAAATGTTCTTGGTATGATTTCCTTAATTATTTCTAGATGTCAGGAATTCTTTTATATTAACTTTTTAGTCAGAAATAAACTTGATACCTCTTCTAAATGAAGAAAACTTGTGATGCAAGTACTTTTTTTGGGAAGTTTTCTTTCACAGCATTTCTCCAAGAAATTCCCGTACTCATCAGACCCACAGATCAGTTCTAAGGATCTGAAAAATCCACCTGCAGAAGAAGACAACAGCTGCTTGTTCCGTGATGAAGAACTCCAATGACACACACCAGGACATTGAATGGACCAAGGGGAGCTGCTCACAAACCCGACAGCTCCTCACATTTCCTGACTCCTCCTCTGTCACACGGTTGGACAGGAAGGAATCAGGCAACTCTCAGCAGGTCAGAGCCACCAAGGCTGGGCCAGAGAGAAGACGAGCCCAGCCTCTCTTTATTCTTTCATTTATATATCTTTCCATAGACAATCATGGGTTGGACAATGAGGTTATCACCTCTCCAATTCCATAGGTTATGAACACAGTCTATCCACCTTTTCCACCTTAGGAAAAGGAATGAAAAACAATACCAAGAGTACAAAACAATCTTTGGCCGGTTACATAAACATGGACACAAAATCTATGGGAACTTTTACTACAAAGTATAAACACAGCACACTGCAAAAATCAGGGCGACACTCCTCCTGGATGAATACAAATGGATTTGGAAGCACATGAAAAACTGGGAGAGGCGAAGTGATGGATGAGTGATGGGGACCCTTCCCTGTGGAGGAAGGATCAGTTTGGCAGCCTGGGCTCTGCCTTTTCCCCAGGTCCTGCCAGCTGCAGGCTGTGTTGCTGGGAGCGACAGCGGGCACAGATGTGCAGCTCTGAACTGAGCAGTGCACAAAGGACTGCGAGGTGCAGCTTCAAAGCTCAGGATATTTTGATGTTACAGCTCACCTTGTCACATGAAGCATCCCCAAAGTTTTCAGCAGTGCTTGACACGTCATAAAAAATGTATCTGGAAAAATCAAATTTTAGTTTTGCTGCTGCTCTGATGCATGAAAGCTTATTCCAGCCAAAAAGAGCTGTATCTCTGCAATAGTGGCACTCCAAATATGATTTCTGGGATATAGAAAGCTGTGAGAAAAGGAGATTGTGTGGATGCAATGTATGAATGATTTCTTTCTCTTTTACTTATCAAGTCCCAAGGCAGAGGTTTTTAAAACTTGGTTTGTAACTGAACTTCCTTTCTCAAATACAGCATTTAGAAACATTTGTTCAGCTCACGCTCAATAAATGTACATAATTGGTATTTACAAACTTGTTTATTCATATTCCAACAATCTCAACTTACTTAATTATCATATGAATGCTTTCAAGTCCCTATAGAACATCTGCAAGCAGAATAAAAAGCAGTGACTACGTCTCAGCAGCCATAAGCTGGAAGAGACCCTACAACCAACCAGAGAATGGGAATCCTTGAGTGGTTTGGGTTGGAAGGGACCTCAAAGCCATGCCAGAGTTGGTAGGGCTGACAGATGACCCAAGAGTGAAAAGAGAACTCAAGGAAATTCAGACCACAACAAAAAAAGCTACAGACTCTTTTCAGCAGTGCTTACTGTGAAGGTTTGGGAGATTTTTATATCAGCATTATTCTTTAAAAGTTATGAGTTCTGGATCTGCCTCAGTTTTAAGTATCAAGAAAAAAACGGGTTTCAGGAAATAAAATAACAGTCATCACAAGTTGAGAATTGAAGAAATTATTCACCTAAAAGTTCTAATGTAATTAAATATGAACTTGCTGGACTCTGAGGATGATGTGTTATCTATTGGACAATCTTCAACAACTGAGCAGAGGGTGATAAGTGCAACAGCTGTGTTTAAAATGGAGCCCAGGGATGATTTCATGAGCACAAATGATAAATTCTGACCCCTATACTTAATAAATTAGTAGAAATCTGAATTAAGAACAAAAATTCTAAGCAAACTGATAAATCCAATAAATTTGCATAAAGGGAACCCAACCTTATGGATCCATTTGTTAAGGAACTTCAGGGCCAGAGGATTATTATTTAATGTTTTTTTTTCACATGAGCCATTTCCAAAGGCTCAGCAGAGAACAGATATGGCAAGAGATAAAAGAGAAGCTTCTCTTAAGGACTATTGACAGTTTAAAAGATTGGATATTATGGATAAGAAGAAAGAGATGTTGCCAGAATAGGAAAGGTATCAAGGGAATTAGGGAAGGATTTATGTTAAGGCATAGGCTATTCAACACAGGGGATCCAGAAGAACAAAAGAATGCTGAGGTAAAATTTTGTTGATTATACAGAATCATTCTGGATAATGAAATAAAACAGTTACATGAAAAGCTATTGAAGGACTTCACAATACCAATGGTAATAAAATAACAAATTAAATTAACTGGAGCTAAATGCAAAGAAATGCCAATGGAAAATAATCAGCATCAGGATATGTATTTTTGCTACTCTTTTCACTTGGGAGGCAGAACTTCATTTCACTTTGGATTGTTCTTTGGATACGTTCAAATGAGAGCAGAACTGTTCATAAAGGGAAGTAGAGCATTAAAAATTACTGAAGAGAAAATACATGACTATGTCACTACATTAATTAGTCACAATCCAACAATTTTGATCCCTTCAGCTTAAAATATGAAGTAGAACTAAAAAAGATATAATGAGACTGACACCACTGATAAGAGCTATGAGACAGCATCTATACAAGAAATTAAATAGAGAAGCAAGACTAAACCTCTTCAGATGGGAGCAGAAATCCCCTAAAGGGTCCATGACAAATATTTATCACAACCTGGATTTTTAAAATAAATCTATTATAACACAAAGGATTGCAGGAGTAATCACTAAATTCTCAAGGAGAGAAAATGCATAACAGAACAAAATTAAAATCAGAATTTTTCATCATCTGGTAAGAAGCACAATGGTTCTGAAGGTGCAACCATTTCTGGAAGTTTTTAAAGCTAGATTTTTTTTAGAAATTATAGGCCTATATAAAAGCAAAGATCATATTTCATCTGCCCTATGGTGTAGATGCATTACTGGCCAGAGCTGCAATGAGGACATTAAAAGAAAGAGACTTTTGATTTGAGGTGAATTTATTTTTAAGCTCCCAAAAACCAACAAACAATACCAACTATGAAGTTGATTTATTTTATATTTTTTATTTGTATTAAAGTTTGGTGATTGTCTTCTAGGACTAGCAAACAAACTTTAAAATGTTAGAAATCTGATTCTGGTTGCTTCTTGTCTTAGTCAGCAAATGGTTCCTCTCCTGCCCCAACCTGTTTTCTCAGTCTTTAAAGTCTCTAACAAACTATTAATTTGCTATTTTCTGAGTGAAAAGACAATGTTCTATATTTTCAACCAGATAAAGGACTTCCAACTTCCAGACTGCCCTTAGAATACTGCAGCAGCCACCACTATGTTAGGGGAAAATATTATTTCAACATAAGTGGATCAAAGTACATAATTTTGTTTGTATTTTTCATTGATTTGATAATGTTGGAGCAGAGGAGGGCACTGTACTCACTGCTCTGTTCCACAAAAGGGAGTTGCAAAACAGAAAATCAAAGTTATCAAAGCTTTCTCAGGATGGTCACCAAATTTTTTATTGAACAGAAAATCCTAAATTCCCTCAAAGCCAAAGCGTGAGCTACTGGAATTACAGAATATGTGTTTGCAAACCACCTGGTTGTTCCTTTCTGGATGTGAATCCTCCCTCTGGGATTCTTTGAGGTTCAATTAATGCACAGCACACCCCCTGCAGGAAAAGTCACTGGGATTTTGCTCCTTTCCTTTGGGCCAACATTCTTGTGTTTGCAAACTTCAGCCTTTTTAGTTCCAGGAGCAGTTTCTCTAAGTATTTCTCTTTTGAAAATCTATTTAATAGTTTCTCTGGGAGTTTCTTCCCATTAGAAAGCATATTTATGCCTCATTATCTTCAATTGACATTTGTTTTTGCTGAAGTTCCCTTCCCTTTTGCTCTGTCTATTCTGTATATTGGGAAAGGGAAAAGATTTTTCCTTCAAATGACAGTTCTGGAACTCCTGTGATTGCCCTCTGGGTTTCACCACAATCACTGCCAGCTGAGCATGAAATCCTGCTGCTGAGTGAAACATGGTGGCTCCCTCATGAAAGAATTCCTGACTGCATTGCTTTTACACATTTATTTCTGCATTAGGGAGGAGGGCTGGGATGTGATGCCTTTTTCTGGTCTTAGGAAATAAAGGCTCAGACAGGGTCAGAGGGTTGGGGTCGTTTCCCTCGGTATTTTAATAGGATCCCATTCCATGGCTTCTGCCGTCCAGGTAGAACGCGGCGCCAAAGCCCCGTCCCCCCAGTCGAGTGTACAATTAAAGACTCTACACATTAGCAGATCTACCAGGAGGGCCCAAGAAGGGGCTGGGCTGGGCTCACTTCTAGTTTACAGAATCTGTCCTACTAGGAGACCTTGAGGGCCCATGAAAACAGAGTGTTTGGTCTCTAACTCTCCCTGGTTTCAGGGGTGTTTGGTCTCCCAGCCCTATAAACACCATGAAACCAGGCTGAACTATCACCTAAAGCATCACAAGTGTGCATGCTAATACTTGTGAATATAGGGAACTGTGTAAGAAGTACTTAGAAGAAAAGCAAAAAATCCTTCAGGCATCAGATGGCAGTAGGGTGGCACACTCTGACTGGCAGGTGCCATCCCCATGCCATGAGCAGCACCTGTGCCTACACAATGTTCACAGCAAATCAAGCCTTCCATGAAAATTAATTACCCCTATGGAAAGGCCAAGTGACTGATTGGGAAATGAAAGCAAGAGCTGTTACCTGCTCCTCCTCTGAAGTCACTCAAATTCCCCATCATTGCTTTTCCCAGCTTTAGGAATTCCCTGGATCTCACACTCAACTCCAAAGTGGAGAAAATCTGTCTGTAGGAAAATCTGCACATCACACCTTGCTGGTGCAACTGTTTAATACTGTTTGTTTGCTGCTGTTCAAAGAATAGGCTTAAATGATTTTATACATTGATTTTTGAAGCAAATCATATTAAATTATGCTAGCAATTCAATTTTATCTTCCTAAAACTCAATACAAATCGGGTCACTTCCACTGACAGGCATCTGAATTCTTTATCCTACAGGCAACTCATTTAGTTGTGATTGTATCACTCACTGAAACACCAGCATTTCAGAGCACATTCAAATACAGCAGCATTTCCTGATTTTTCTTGACGCCTTAGGAGATGATGGGAACAAAAACCACTGTTCAGAGAGCAGACAAGAAAACAGAGAGGTTTTTGCAGTCATGGAGAAATTCCTCTGCTTTAGATGTATACACAGTAACAAAAACTTCAGAGAGTATTTGTTCCTTTTAGGCATTGCAGCCTGATCTTCATTTTCTTAGCATGCACACAGCAGTGCCAGGCAGTGCAGAGATACAGACCTCCCCACACTGGGGATCTGATGCTGCAGCTACTTCCATATCTAAACCAATCCAATACAGAGCCATTCTGATCTATTGGATTTCTTTGCAGGATAAGACTCTGAAGATCACAATCTGCTCAATAGAATTCTTCAGCCCCCATCTCATCTCTAAAAAAAACATGCTTTGGAAAATTTTAAACACAGAGGTTTTAAAATCAATAGCACCACTATAATACATGTGATGTTTTTGGACACAATTCAGAGAATCATAGAATGTCCAGATCTGGAAGGGACCTCAGATCCCATCCAGTGCCACCCCTGCCATGGGCAGGGACACCTTCCACTGTGCCAGGCTGCTCCAAGCCCCAATGTCCAACCTGGACATCCTTGGGCACTGCCAGGGATCCAGGGGCAGCCCCAGCTTCTCTGGGCACCCTGTGCCAGGGCCTGCCCACCCTGCCAGGGAACAATTCCTGCCCAATCTCTGATCTAAACCTGCTTTCTGTCAGTTTGAAGCCATTATTCTCTCTGTTTGAACATTTTGACAACCCATTTCATGCCATTCAGTCAAAATTTTTATACCAATTTCCAATCCTTGCAAAGGTTATCATCCAGCAAGGTTGGGAGGGGGCAGAGGGAGGTCTAATTTATCAGGAAAGAAGAGAATATAAAAATACCATAATACATGCAGTTCAAATGAAATCTTGACAGCTGCTATTCACAAATATTGCTGACATGATTTATATTATATTAAAATTCAGAATTACTGCATTTTCATCAGTTTCTCATTTCACAGCTGGCATTCCATGTTGTCAGCATCCTGTGATTTACAAGGCTATATGTGGTGCAAAAATGTTGTTTTAAATGGACAATCTCATAAGCATGTTTACTAATTGATATGCTAGGGCAACTTAAAATGTAAACATACTGTGTGTACCAAAAGCCAGAGTGCTTTCCACTCAGAAAAAACTGAGCCTAATAGCTTCAGTTTCATTAAACTTTTATGAAAGTCCCCAGAAAACAGACATCCCCATGCAAATTTTAAAATAATGGCTTAATTTGTGAAGTTGCTTTTGCAATGTCAAAAATGCAGTGTAAAATACATAAAAAATGGGATTGATACTCACTGCTAGGAGATATAGAAGCTGTTTAAGCAGACAGACCATGGAGTCTTAATAAAACATTGTTTTCTAATAATGTTTACATAGGATTCATTGGGATATTTTCCAAAGTGATGGAAAGCAAGCCTGGCACAAAATGCAAATGCTCTATCCCAGCAATGCTATTCTTTATCTAAGGTCTGTAGAAATGATGGAAAGGACAAATTTTCAGGGAATTAAGTCAATATTTTACCCATTTCATCATGCTTCTCTATTCCAGTGCTCAGCAGGAAATCAGGATCCAACCTGCTTTTCCACAGGTCCTTGTGATGTAAGGCATGAGAAGTTATCTGCATATAACTTGGAAAGTTTGGGTAGGTCCAGAGACTTCATGGGATTCCTTAAGTAGAACATTAATCAGAGGAATAAAAACACTGCTTTTGCCAAAGCTGTCTCTCCCTTTTTACAGAAGCTATTAGGCAGCCCAAAGCCTGGAAGAACCTTCTACCATTCATACAATATTTTAACAGTAACAAGACACTTTTGGACTTTATCCTAAAATCTGAGATATTCCAGGATGTTTTGTAGTAAAGGTAGGAGAATCAGGAGGAAGAAGTGACAAATTGATTCCAAGGCTATCCATGTTTCCCTTTTCAATCCTCCTACTCCATCAGTAAGAAAGAAATGGTCCATGAAGGTGTCCAGGCAATGATTTGGCACCCTGCCATCATTTTTAGGTTTTCTACAGATATTTTCTGTTACAAACAACCATGGAGAGAAGCTCTGATGGCATCACCAGCAGCTCCTGATCCTCCTCAGTCAATTCCCTTCCCTTCCCTCCTATCTCTTCCCCAAACAGAGTTTATTCCCATATTCTTTTTGGTATCATCACAGGACGTTTTTTTTCTTGCACAATAAATGTGGGGGGACCTTTTGTCTCGTCTCAGCTTTTGACACAGTTTGACACTTGATTTCTGCATACCAATAATAAAGATGTTTGCCTTTTTTAACATCACATCTTCAGGTTTTCCTTCCAGTTCTGCTGGGGGCAGGTTTATTTGGATGCAGCTGGAGTTCAAGAGGCTCATTGTGTCCTCTGTAGGTCATATGAAAATCAGACAGCCAGAAACCCTTTTGGCCAATCTTTCTGCATAAGTGGATCATAATACAGCCTTCACCTTATCTGGAAAATCTTAAATTTCTGAATAATGTCTTCAAAACATATTTCCCTTAAAATTATGACAAACCTCATCCATCAACAAATGTTTAATGACTTGCACCAAACAAGACATGACAAACCCACGATCTGAGAACCAAGAAAACAAAATATGATAATTAAAATAATTCTCTCCTTTGGGGCAGTAGGTGAGGTCTGCACACCACACAGCACTTACCAAAATGATTATGTGTCATAAGAAGTGTCCTATGGTGAGACCCCACCTGCAGAGCTGCCCCAGCCCTGCCCCAGCACAGCAAGGAGCTGGAGCTGCTGCAGAGAGGCCAGAGGAGGCTCCAGGATGAGCAGAGGGATGGAGCAGCTCTGCTGGGAGGAAAGGCTGGAACAGCTGGGATTGTTCAGCTGCACAGGAGAAGCTTTGGGCTGAGCTCAGGGTGGCCTTGCAGGGCCTGAAGGAGCTGCAGGAAAGATGGAGAGAGACAATTGCCAAGGGCTGCAGGGCCAGGAGGCAGGGAATGGCTGCCAGTGGCAGAGGGCAGGCTCAGATGGGAGATTGGGCAGGAATTGCTTCCTGGCAGGGTGGGCAGGCCCTGGCACAGAGTGCCCAGAGAAGCTGGGGCTGCCCCTGGATCCCTGGCAGTGCCCAAGGCCAGGTTGGACATTGGGGCTGGGAGCAGCCTGGCACAGTGGGAGGTGTCCCTGCCCATGACAGGGGTGGCACTGGATGGGCTTTAGTGCCCTTCCAGCCCAAACCATTCTATGATTCTCTGAATTAATCATGTAATAATTTTCTTAAAGATCAGGGTTTAGAAGAAGATAGAGCAATAACTAAATCTGTTGATATATTCCTTCTATATCAAATAATTTTGACACTACAACCAGTTGTTGGTCAATTTTTCAAGACATTCCCAAGCTTCATTACAAG
This sequence comes from Eopsaltria australis, assembly GCA_034509425.1. Taxonomy (NCBI): domain Eukaryota; kingdom Metazoa; phylum Chordata; class Aves; order Passeriformes; family Petroicidae; genus Eopsaltria; species Eopsaltria australis. Next base: position 389,591 of record JAVTVJ010000531.1, read on the forward strand.
TTATTTTTTTTATTAAGTACTGTGAAATTACTGCCTTGGCTGAAACTCATTTAGATTGTTTGCTTTTTTATTTCATTGTTTTTTCATAGATTATGTGTTTACATATTTGAATACACTGGGCTTTCAGGTAGCAAATGATAATATTTTGTAATCAATAGTGCTCTAGTGTTAAGAAATGCTGCAAGGTTTTCATTAAATCAGAGAAAAGTGCGGTTAAAGGAATGCTAACAAGTATTGATGTTTAGATTTTATTTATCAATGTTGTTAAACTCCTCTCCACTGCACTGAGTTTATTTTTCCACATTAAAATAACCTTATTTGGTATCTCTGGGGCTGAGTTCTAAACAAGATAAAGTACCTTGTGAATTAATTTATTTCTAAGAGAAAAGAAAATACAATTTGTGTCTTTTCATTAAATTATCCTTAGCTATATTGATTTAACCCAAGTTAAAAATTTATTTAGCTGAAAAAGAAACAAAGCTACAATCAAAATGTGTATCTTATTCTGTGTTCAACTTGGGACTCAATCCTTGTAGTATTTCAGCTCATATTTTATCCATTATTTACCCATTATTATTCATTATATTAATATCAGTCAGTCTCCCATTACCATACTGGCATCCAAATTACATATTTGTACTAGAAAAATCTGATATATTCAAATGTTTGAAAGCAGCTAAATTAAATTTAACAAAGCACTGTTACTTGGGAGAAGAGACCAACACCCATAAAAATATGGAGCACTTCCCAAAATTGTGTGTCAGCTTCACACAGGTTCCAAACACAGATCAACAAAATACACAGAAGAAGGAAGGTTGAAGGAGATAATAAATATTATCACTATAGCCAAGGTTCTGTCCTCAGAATCAGAGACCTGAACAACTGATGATGAAGAAAATTATTTTTCTATTGTGGAATATGTGTTCAGCCATTCCCACCTCATGTAGATATTTATGTTCTGTGTTTGATTTGCTCCTGATGTTTATCGAAGCACAACAGGGGAAGAGGTGATAAAATATACAGATGGGGATAAAATGACAGCTAATTCATTTACTGGGGAAAATAAGCTATGGATATTCTAAAATGTGACACACAACATCAAGGTGTCTTAGAGGCTATTTTGAAACAATTTATCTTATTAACAGCACAATAATATTTTCCTGAAAACATCACACTTTCACCAGAGCTAATGTATATTTTCGACCACAAAATAATGGTGCTGCAGATAATGAGTACAAATAGTTCACTTAACAGAATTCCTGCTCTCTATTTGTATAAACTTCTGATTCAATTTCTTTAGCAATTATACATAAAGTATGCAATTTTATTTTTGGTAAATAACAGTCACATTATAATTTGGACAATTAAGCATGACAGTAATCCGTCGTGCCAGTTTTGCTGTGGTTACCAAGACTACTTCCCAAAGAAATACTTCTCTGTAATATTGAATGTACTCATCAGGTATTGAACCCCAGCCACACCAACAGAAAATGCTGCTGCGTTTTTGTGATGCACAATAAACTGGAGGTAAGAGCAGTGTGCATTTGCACAAGTGAGGCTTCTCCTCGAGGGCTCTGTCCAGTTCTGGGCCCTCCTGGCCAGAGAGCCCTGGAGGGGCTGGAGCGTGTCCAGGGCAGGGAACGGAGCTGGGGAAGGGGCTGGAGCCCCAGGAGGGGCTGAGGCAGCTGGAAAGGGGCTGAGCCTGGAGCAAAGGAGGCTCAGGGGGGACCTTGTGGCTCTGCACAGTCCCTGACAGGAGGGGGCTCAGGGGGGGTCGGGCTCTGCTGCCAGGGAACAGGGACAGGAGGAGAGGGAACGGCCTCAGGCTGGGCCAGGGGAGGCTCAGCTTGGACAGCAGCAGGAATTTCTCCATGTTAAGGGTGTGATGGGTTGTTACAAAGGGTTCACAGAATTTTCTTAGTTGGAAGGGACCCAAAAGGATCACCGAGTCCAGCTCTGAAGTGAATGGCCCATGCAGGGATCACAACCACAGCCTTTGTGTTATGAGCACCGTGCTCTAAGGAACGGAGAGAATCTCAGGTTGTTAAATATTGGAATGAATTATTCCAATTGCAGAACCATTAGTGTTGGAAAAGCCCTCCCAGCCCATGGAGTCCCAGCTGTGCCCAGTGCCCACCTTGTCCCCAGCCCCGAGCTCTGAGTGCCACCTCCAGCCCTTCCTGGGACACCTCCAGCCATGGGCACTCCAAAGCTCCCTGGGCAGCCCCTGCCAAGGCCTGAGCACCCTTTGCATGGAGAAATTCCTGCTGCTGTCCAAGCTGAGCCTCCCCTGGCCCAGCCTGAGGCCGTTCCCTCTCCTCCTGTCCCTGTTCCCTGGCAGCAGAGCCCATTCCCCCCTGGCTACACCCTGCTCAGGAGTTAGGGCTTTCTTTCCCTGAAGGAAAACTCTCTTTTCATATCTGAGTGAAAGATGCCAAGTGCAGAAAGTAGTGGCCACCTCTTGCTAAGGAAGCACTTCCAAGACAGACCCTCATGTGCAAACAAACTTAAGGCAGAAAATAAAATATACATTCTTGCGTACCTGCTTTTCATTCTTATTTCAGAAATTATATTAAACATTATCCAGTTAATTAAGGTTTTTTTTCCATTTTCTAAAACAATCAGAGGTCTTTTCCTAAGGTTAATCATGCAACCACCAGAATATTTTCGCTTCTAATAGAAAAGTAAGAATGGTGGAGGACATAATGTAAATGAGACCATAGCTGTAGACTGAGAAAGTAATTTCCAAATTTTACCACATTTTCCCCCTAGATTTACAGTCATGCATTTAGGAAATGTAGTCCAGACTGTCTGGGCACATAGATATTTCTGTATAATACATAAATATCAGAGTAGAATGAATAAAGTATTTTCCATGAATAGTCATTTGAATTTTAATAGAAATTTTACTTCAATCTCAATTTTTTCATTACAGAATGACTGGACATTTCTAGGAAAAATAGCTTCAAAAAGTGCTACTCCAAACTTTCTATTCAACTGAATTTCATATATTTAGATGCTTAAAATTATTGTTACCTAAATTCTGATAAATTTATTTAAAACCAGTGCTATGCTGGCTGTCCAGAGGAGAGAAACAATGAGATGTCTTGCATCTTGCCAGCACTAATAACCATAAATTTATTTTTTTCTGAATAACCCTGAGTGTTTCCTCCTCTGCACAACCCTACTGAATTTGGGATGATCTAATACTGGGACAGAGGTTTGTATGTTGGGGGAAAAAGTCCTCACATTCCCATCTAACATCCATGGAACAGGAATTAGGATCCAGAACATCAGCCAGCCATAATCAAACAATATTTGAGCTTTTTACAAAAAATTATTCTGGAATGAATACAGAATGTCTCGGAGCACACTCATGACAATTTTGCAAGCAGATAAAAACAGAGAAATTAAATGAATTATTTATTAGGACTCTCATATTGGAAGTCAGATATCGGGAGTTCTACTCCAAGCTCCACCACTGACCTTCTCTGTGACCTTAGACAAACAGATTTATCTGCTCATTCCTGTTCCAAGGGGATTTTAATGTTCTGATTTAAAATAGTTCAGCCAAAACATTGTCTTTTCCTGCATGTTCATAGAAGCAGCTAATAAATTCCTGCCAACCTTGATTGGTGACTTTATATTGGAAGGAAATACAAGTAAATTGCAAAAAAAAAAAATTAAGATTAAAAACATGAACACAATTCACTTTCATGTGGTGTAGAGAATTATTCTTTACAGTAGTCCACTGTATTACACATAGCACATATCATTATCTGATCAAACTTTGCATGATGTGGGTTTAAATGTAATTAATAAAGATTTTTCCAAAGAAAAGTTGTAAGTTATTTAAGGGCTAAATTCACATAAAACTGATGTGAGTGTTTTGGAATTTTTGGGTTTTTTTAAGTATTTCCCCTTTCTACACAAAATTTAAGGACAGCATGTTTTTGCCTGAAATTTCAATTTTTTGGGGTGTCCAAAAAGCCTTCTGTCCATGAAACTTCAGTAAAGAATTCCATCTCAATGACTTTTCTGTGATGAATCTGACACTGTCTTAAGCCTACTGGACTAACTGTACTTGTGCAGGATTAAGAATCAGCTGAAACAGAATGCTTAAAGCAAGAAATGAGAAAAATACTTCAGGGTTTAAAGCTTGGGATGATAAAATCTCTGATCCAGGAAAAACAGAAGTGCCTATTTGAATTTACACACAAAATTGTGTGAAGGTGTGGGTCTGCCCAGCCTGAAATCTTCTGAATAAACACCCAAGTTCAGTGAGTATGGCAATAAATCTTCCAAGAAATAAGTATTATTAGGACAATTCACCAGGTTTGGGACATCTTTTATGCCCAAGATTGAGAAGATGCTCAGATGATCTCAGAAATTCCCTTCAGGCTCCTTGGCAAAGAATCTATAATAAAGCTACAGTTCACAGACAGTGAAACATCTTACAGCTTCTCAGGGAAATGATTTGTATATTAATTGGATGGAATCTTCAAATTTCTATAGAAAAACTTTGGGGAAATGCTTATTACGGTAAAAGAGATTATGTCAGTTCAGTTTATATTAAATTTTCTGGACAAGAATTTTGTGGTCTTATTTAATATTAGGAAGGAATGCTGACTGACATCCACCAAAAGTTAACAGATGTGCCAAAGCCACACTTCTGTTGGTACTTTTTTTTGCTGAGACACACGAATTTAAGCAACAACAATGAAAAAGACATAAAACAGAACACAAAGAAAACACATTTTCTTTTTATGATAAAACTGACATATCCAGTATTTGTTATTTCAGCATTGTCTTCATCAGTCTGAGCTTGTCACATATATTTTAATACATGATTTATGGTTATAAATTCATTTTCCATTCTCATTTATAATATGGTGTCACATTTTATCACAAGTGCATTTAATCATCTGCTGTCTGCATACTAATGGTTACAAATTTGATACCTGTGTAGACCCAGCAACCAGTTGCTGTAACTGTCTCTGGCTGCAACGCTTGAGTGCTTTGAAAAGTGCTGATAAATAGAGAGGTTCAGACATTTTTATGTGTCTGTCCCATTTTAAAAGCCAAGATAAAATTCTCCTGCTTCACCAAGAGCTTGATTCTTTTTTCCCCCCACTTGAAATTTTTTTGAATGCACTCATCTGCCCTCAGAACAGTGTGAGTGCATAAAATTAAACACGCATAAACATTGTAGGAACTGGTTCTAAAAAGGCAGAGATAAAAAGCCTATTGATTTTATAGGGAAAGGAAGATCAGAAAGATGAAAAATAGTATCTGTCCTAATTTAGGATAAATTTAAAAAAAAGGAAGGAAAGTCAGTGTTTTGTTTAAAATTTATTGGCCAGACTCTGCTACACAGTGAATGTGAGCACATGCTTAAATTGACAACACTTTCAAGGCACAATTGAATATCTAAATATTACCATTTAAAGATAACAAATCAGTACAGCCTTATAATTATTTTTCTGACAAAAGCAATCCTCACTATTATTTGTTCCATGTTTTTAACTTAGACTTTTCGCAAATATGTATTTCAAAAATCCCAATGGAAACATTTCAGTTGTAGTATTTCGGAAGAAAGGGGCTTGCAATCAACTTCAGCAATTTTAATAAGGAAAAGAAAAACACTGTATAACCCACAGGGCAAGAGAGCATTGATTAAAAATACACACAAATTCAGCTGACCTGCAAGCACCGAATCATGGAATGGTTTGGGCTGGAAGGGATCTTAAAGTCCCACCCCTGCCATGGCAGGGACACCTCCCACTGTGCCAGGCTGCTCCAAGCCCCAATGTCCAACCTGGACATCCTTGGGCACTGCCAGGGATCCAGGGGCAGCCCCAGCTTCTCTGGGCACCCTGTGCCAGGGCCTGCCCACCCTGCCAGGGAACAATTCCTGCCCAATCTCCCATCTGAGCCTGCCCTCTGCCACTGGCAGCCATTCCCTGCCTCCTGGCCCTGCAGCCCTTGGCAATTGTCTCTCTCCATCTTTCCTGCAGCTCCTTCAGGCCCTGCAAGGCCACCCTGAGCTCAGCCCAAAGCTTCTCCTGTGCAGCTGAACAATGCCAGCTGTGCCAGCCTTTCCTCCCAGCAGAGCTGCTCCATCCCTCTGCTCATCCTGGTGCCTCCTCTGGGCTCACTCCAATAGTTCAATTTTTATCATTCTCATGCCAATGTTTTGATTTTCTCTCAAAAATACCAGTGTGGTTTCTGAATAAAATTTACACAGACAACCACACACACATGCACAAAAGCTTTCAATTTATACATGAGCGTCTACTTAGCACCATTTAGGGTAACTTATTTGAAGCTGTCAATGCTAATTATCTTATTGTCTTTTAGGCAGAGAAATTGAGCCTAAAAGAACAAAGCTTATGAGTATTTTTAGACGTACTTCTAATTGACTGTTTGACACTTTTTGTGCATTCTGTCCTGAGCAAAGTAATTTGCCATACTCTAAACCAGACAGGCGTGTGCAGCTGACAGGCCAAAAATCCTGTGCTGTCACTCCTGTGGAATGGATGGAGCTTCCTGCTAAAGAACTGATAAATGAATGTTGCTCAGTATGGTGAAAGATGAATACAGTGCATATTTATCAGAAACTGCAGGTTATGGTATTGATCTTAACCTTTAAAACAGAAGCCTTTCAAAGTGCACATTCCAAGAGCATGCAGAAGGCAGGGAAATGCCTATTTGCAATTACCAAAGCTCACAAAGCACACCAGGTTCAGCCATGAACAGCCAAAATTCAAACTGAAAGTGGACAGTGATGCCAAAATTCTCAGCTGAAACTGCAAGGGATTAAGTGTCCTGCATGTTGAAAAGCACTGTAAGATGAACTTAGAGTCAGTTCTATAAAATGCAGCTGATGATTTCTGCATGGACACTGAGCTTCAAGAGCAATTTTCTACATGGACCAAGAGGGGGATTCTGCTCCTCTGCCCCTCAGGTGAGACCCCACCTGCAGAGCTGCCCCAGCCCTGGGCCCAGCACAGCAAGGAGCTGGAGCTGCTGCAGAGAGCCCAGAGGAGGACTGATAACATGTTAATGGTAACATGTAAAGTTCTAGTGGAAGTTTCACCAGTGACTTCAGCAATTTAGCAACGAATTTGCTAAAAACCAAGCCTTCACAACTCTCCTGCATGCAACTGCAGTTAACTGATAGCAACAGGGGACTGCCATGGTCTGTCATGGTGAGCCAGGGTCTCCAGAGATGGGGATAAACAGACGCCAAAGGCTTGGTTTCCATCCCAGTTTCTAAATAGAACTAGAGTCAGAACAGGTCTTCTAGTGTTGGTATCGCTGGGCCCTAGAAATGGTCCAGCTTGACCCAATTGTAACTTGAAAAACATGGCGTTTTTCAAAGCCAGGCATCTTTGTCAACGGTGAGCACTTTCATCTGCCAGAGATCACGTTCCAGTTTTAAACATCAACTATTGGCACTTTTTAAAGAAAAAAAAACTGTCACTCTCTTTGGTACAACAAAACAAAACCTTCCATAACCATTTTCTCTTTGGAAATTCTTTCACCCTGTTATCAGCTGTCTAGTATGAAGGGAATTGGGGAGTGCAGTGAATTGTACTGAAGCACAATTTTCATACAAAAAATATTGGCTGCTCCTTTGCAGATTTGTAGTTAAAGCAACTGAAAACAGAATCCATCATACAAAAACTGGCAACTCTAACAAGCACCAGTACCAGCTTCATCTCTAAGGATTATGTCAATTTAAATAATGCACAATAATTAACAGGCACTTTGTTTCCCAGCTTGTTATACTGTTTGTGAGAGGTCATTCCTGTCACACTGTTCTTGTAGAAAAATTTTTAATTATGCATAATTCACAACGTGCTACTGATATCTGTTTGTCTTTATTTGTGTTACGTCTTTGGGATTCCTCAATGTCAGCAATGGAAAGAGATTTGTATTCAGAATAAAGGGCAGGAAAACTCATCTCAGCTTTTGCCATATCTGAGTTTATTCGTGTTTGCATAAGGAAGGAGGCTGTGCATGATGAATCATGTATCACACCTATTATCTCCTCTAAATATAGAGACAAGAGAACTGACAGCTTTAGCAAAGGTGGTTTGATACTTCTTAACAAGTCCTAGCTTTTAAAAATCATTCTACACTAGCATTTAAGAAACACATATTCCACTTTTGGGCCAACAGCACAAACTTCCACCCCCAAAACCTACAGACAAGTGATTTCTCATTTTGTTTGCATTACATTATTGCACCACAGAGTATTCTCTGAAAGGAAATATACCTCCTTCCCGAGAAAAGCAGTTTTATGATACTCACTTTTCCTTGATCTTGTTACACTATTTCAGAAGTGTCTTACAGAAAACTTTGGTATATTTTCATGTTAAAAAGGCATTTGCAATGAAAAGGATTTTTTTAAATGAAAAACTGCCTTAAGTTCAGAGTTTGGCAGTTCCTGACCAGTATCCTTGTTTGATTTCACCTCTCTGACCTCTCCAAATCTGAAGCTAACTCCATTCTCCAATCCTGCAGCCCTGATCTCATTGGCCATCACTCACATTGCCATGGATAAAGTGATTCACTTTAAGCTCCTCCTAATTTGGTTGTGCATGGGGGATACTTGAATCAGCTGCACAAGTTTGCAGAGTTGCATCTCCGTGAATTGGCAGCAGAAATGAGGAGGTGTCAGCTTGTACAGACACTTGATGACCTGATGATGAATCAGAGTCCCTGATCACAGTTCACTCAGCCAAATTAATGTCATTAATTAGGAGAAAACTAACTCCTCCACTTATTAAAAATCTTCCCTTGCCTCCTTCCTTCATGATAGATCTTTAATTTTGCCTTTCTGTCACTTTTATTTGTTACCTTCCTAACCCTGATTAGCACTGGAGTGTGCGCACTGTCAGAGCAGCCTCACTGGAAATGTTTCTGATCCATGTTTCTGATCCATGTTTCTGATCCATGTTTCCAGCTCACTGACCTTTAAGAAAGGACCCTCCCAAATTCTTCTCCCTGCCCTGCTGCACAGAAGGACAGATTTCACTGCAGATGTACCAGACTCCTCCACAAATCCACACCACACACACTGAGACTGGAGGGGTTCAGGGTGGGCTCAGAGGAACAGAAATGGCCCCAGGATTTTCACAGATATGTGAAGATTATTCTTTGGAGCTGCAGGTGCTTCACTCAGGTTGCAGGGAACAGGTGACAGTGGTCACACTGCCCTTCCCCTGTCCCGTCACAGCAGTGACACAAGGAAGTTTTGTCAGAGCACTTCTAATGAGACAGCTGGGAATGCATTTCATGCAAGTCCTCAAATAAACTCCTGAATGAAAGAACTGGCTTTGCACTTTCTTGGCTACATGGATTGAACTTGCAGTGGGGAAGAGACTTCACATTATTTTTGCTACAGAAAAGCAGGGTGACACATTTCTGTCCCTCACAACATGACTGCACGAGGCACTCAGTGCTCTGGGCTGGGTGATAAGGTGGGGATTGGTCAAAGTTTGGACTTAATGATCTTGGAGGTGTTTTCCAGCCTAAAGGATTCTGCAGTTCTGTGACCATCATGATCTTAAATACATATGGGAAATATGCAGCCATGATTTTTATAATTATCTATATATAATTATGATGTTCTGACATAATTTAGCATCACCGTGTGCCACTGTGATTCCTGAAGATTCTGTATGTCTCCCCTATTTGGGTAAGAACAGAATCCAGTATGCTTCCTGTTGAATTGATGAGTGCAGGTCAGAGTGGAAAAGAAAATAACACAGGTGGCAGTGGAAAGGAAATGAAATCTGGATCTGGTGAACCTATGTTTTAAAGAAAAATAAAAAATAACAGAGTGAAACAATTACCCAAAGAAGCTATGGCTGCCCCATCCCTGGAAGTGTCCAAGGCCAGGCTGGGCAGGACTTGGAGCTATCTGGGATTGTGGAAGGTAGACAGGGGGTGGAATTAGATGATCTTTAAGGTCCCTTTCAACCCAAATCATTCTATGATTTATTTTAAAACTGAGGTGTGAGTTGGTGCTTAAACTGCACAGCTGGAAGGGACATGGAGATTATTACTCGTGTTAAAGCACGTCACTTTGGAAATACACCAAGATGGTAAATATCAATTATTTCAGAGTGTTTACCTTCAGCTGGAGATTCGCTGCCACACCTTGGTGCACTCCAGCATGTCTGTTACCTTGAGGGCAAGGGAAAGTGATATTAAACACACAACTCACACCTGCTTTTTGTCTGGCTCCTCATGCATTTTACGGGTGATCAATACTTTGAGATACACAAATCTATGACAGGACCAAATCAAACCTGAGAGGGGCAGGATTTTCCAGCACCACTTTGTCATTAGTGAGGATCACAGAAGTCCTTCCTCTCATTAAATTCTATACACACACACTCAACAGAAACGAGTGGAGATAATCACATCGAGATGTGAAGCCTCATGATCAGCCCTGGGTGTTTATAATCATCAGGCTGGGCTGTGTTTAAAGGGTGATGGAGAGAGGACAGTGGCCTTCCCCTCTGCTTCAGGAAGAACAGTCCAAGGAGATTGAAATACCAATGCCCTGGATATCAGAATATTAAGTATAATACTGTTAGGGAGGTGTGATATAAAGTCATGCATTTTTAAATCCTGTTCTTTAATTATTACTGTAGGTTCAGAGCAATAGGTTCCAAGGACAAAGCAATGACTCAAAGCTGTGAAAGCCTGCAAATGGATCAGGTTACAGACACCATTTGTTTTTCAAACCTTGTGAATAATCAATTACAGGAAATTCAATTTCAAATTGAATTTGGGCTAAGAGGTATGTTGGAGCAACAGAAATTTCTGGAAGTTCAGACCATAACTAACCCATAAGGAATTTAAACAATCTTATTAATTTATATGAAGAAAATAAAACTATGCTGTGTTTTTTGTCTTCTTGGAAACGATGAGATTTATCTTTTTAGAGTACAAATATTAAAAGAAAATAAAACTTCCAAAAGAAAATCTAGACTATTCTCTGTCCCATGGAAAAAACAACTTTATGGAAACTATTTCTGAGCCAAGTAGGTTAATTTTTTGCTAGAAATGATGACATTCCATAACAATCCAAGACAATTTCTCCAGCAAAACTTACCTGGAGCAATTATTTTTTCTAATATCCTGCTTAACTTTCCACCTCATCACTCCCAGTGAGTCTTCCCAGTCAGGTAGTGGGCCACTGAAAAATACTTTCTGGATATGATTCTCTAGGGTGCTTTATAACAGTTTCTTTTAAAGTGTATTTTTAGCTTACCAATGAGAATATCCTGCTATTAGATGGAGTTATATGTTTTATTAAAAAAATGAAGATCAACAGAATGTCTAATATCTCACACATATCAATAAAACACCTGATATAACAAAAGAAATGGTGGTGTTTTGACATGATTTCTTTCACTATTGTGTTCTTCCAGTGCTCTCACTGATTGTGTGTGTTTACAAAGAGATAGTTTCATTATTTGTTCCCATCTAATTCATAAGCCCAGCCTCTCACTTTCTCCCCTTTCTTAATACAGCTGAATACCTTCCCATTTTGCATTTGTTTGGACCTTCAGCCATGCCCTGTTTCAGACACCCCCTGATGCCTCCAGCAGCATCAGCCTGATGCTTGAAGGATTTTTTTGCTTTTCTTCTAAATACTTCTTACACAGTTCCCTATATTCACAAGTATCAGCATGCACACTTGTGATGCTTTAGGTGATAGCTCAGCCTGGTTTCATGGTGTTTATAGGACCGGGAGACCAAACACCCCTGAAACCACGGAGAGTTAGAGACCAAACACTCTGTTTTCGTGGGCCCTCAAGGTCTCCTAGCAGGACAGATTCTGTAAATTAGAAGTGAGCCCACCCAGGCCCCTTCTTGGGCCCTCCTGGTAGATCTGCTAATGAGTAGAGTCTTTAATTGTACACTCGACTGGGGGGACGGGGCTTTGGCGCCGCGTTCTACCTGGACGGCAGAAGCCATGGAATGGGATCCTATTAAAATACCGAGGGAAACGACCCCAACCCTCTAACCCTGTCTGAGCTTTTATTTCCTAAGACCAGAAAAAGGCATCAAGCCAATTCTCTCAAGCAGTTGGAGTGGATATCTCAGATCAGCTGATGTGTAAGCACCCGCCTTGCAAAGGAGTCTCTGGCCTGATCTTCCCCTCTGCTATCACAAGTCCCTTTTCCTTTGACACAAATGTTGGTTCCTTTAAAATTATCACAGCACAGCTTTATAGTTAAGACTGATGCAGAAGAGATATTAACACTTTGACCTTCTGAAAACATCTGCTGTCACTCATTTTCCCGCTCATCTGAGGAGCAGATCAGCTCTTCCCTTCATTTCTCTCTTACTATTAATGTACTTACAGAATCCTGCCTTTTATTCTTTCTGGGACTTGTGAGCTCTACCAGGTCTTTTGATGTTTTGCTTCTATTTCTGTGCTTTTTTTTTTTTGTATTTACACTCTTAATACTTTGACTTCTTTTCTGTTTTCTATAGGCTTCTTTTTCATCATCAAGTGATTGAAGAATTCATCATTTAGCCAGCTTGGTGTGCCTTCTTTTTTTAGGAGAGCTTCTGCTCTTTTTTTTCTACTGGTCTTAATATTTCTTCCTTAAGTAACTGTCAACCCCTCCAGAATCCCTTTTCCCTTTAGGCAGCAGATTTTACCTAGTGATCTTCTGAGCTTACTAAAGCTTCAGCTCTACTTTATTTATTCACTGTTTTTCTATTTCTTTTCAAAGAAATCATCCATTAGAAAACTTTATTCTCAATCAGGTCTAGTCCATGGAGTCTACAAATTCCTTTGATCACATGGTCAGTCATGGCATTAAATCAAATCCCAACAGATGTTGCATCACATAATATTTTGGGATAGCCTTCTATTGGAATTTTACATCTTTGTACAATTTTGGTTTTGGCCACTCCTAGCAGGATAATGTGTCTAATCAATAGGAACAGCCCCACAGTGTCTTTTTTTTTTAAGAATTTCTTTATAAGAACTGCAATGGTGAATGTGCTTTGTACATGAAAAAACCCAAAAGCAAGTTTTGAAGATTGATGAGGCTGGGATGAACCACAAGATCAAAAGCCCCAGCTCTTTTAGATTCATATTTCTCATGGAAAGACTCGCAAGGGACAGGGTCTCCATAAACTGGTACCAGTGAGAGACACACACCCCAACAGAATCCACAAATTCTGTATGGAATATTTGCTGTTCTTGCTTATTCTATCAGATTTTGTAAACCACAGGCACTCGTGTTTGGTCACAGCATTTGCTGATTTAAAGTGACATGATTAACATTGACTGAACATTGCTGATTCAGTCAGGAGCAGCACGAGAGGACAGTAACTAAACCCACTGATTTTAAACCATGGATGCTATCAAATAAGTATTTTCCATCTAGAACAGACAGCAATGAGCAAATCAATTAAAATATGCAAATGCTACAGCCTCTGATTACGCTAAGTGGTTATTGAAGACCAGCACTGTAAAAAGCTCCCAAAATAATAGTGTTTAACTGATCCTTTTTGCAAAATTAAGTTGTTCTTTAGTAAATTGACAGAACTCATAATTAGTATATTCTAAAGTATGTAAATGTAACTCAGACTATATAGTACCTTGTAGGTTGAAGTGTGATTTTGGTACCATGCAGCCCACTTAATGTTGCAAATTTTCGCAGGAAGGTCTTGGCTGTAGAGCTGTGTTTCCTTCTGTGTTAATGAGATCCAATATTAGAACTCAATTAGTAATGACACCAATATAATCTCATTTCTCTTCCTACCATGTCCCTCTCAGCACACAGAGTGACACTGTCATGAGGAAATATTCTATTTAATGATGCAGTTCGTGGGGTGGAATTTCTCTACAGAGAAGAAATTAGGGAGGAGTGTGATAAAGAAGTTTGATAAAGAATATGGTAATGATGGTGGAAATAAAATATGGAATCAAACTAATTCCCATGGATTTAATGTGATATATAGATATATCTATATACATATATGTACACTAGTCACAGCATCACCTGATATTTTTTTTCCTGTTCTATGTAGCTTTAGATTTTTCCCCCTCTTTTTAGGACGTTTAAATTTTGATCAGACCAATAATTAATAAGAACTCAAACAGCAACATTTGCATCCCAAATGCTGGGCAACTACTGCTCTCAGAATACACTGATCAATATCTCCAGTGAGATAATAACCCAGGATGAGGATGAGAACAATCACTTTTGCAATCACTTTTTTATCAGAAAAGGAAGAAACCTGTTATCAACATTATACTACTCGTGGAGAAGAACCAGAAATGCTGATGTTGATTCACTATAACCATGGGTTAAGACTCAAATAGTCCAAATAAATCCACAGAAAGTGCAAAAACAGGAGGGGCTCTTTTACAGATTCTGAGAGCTGATTCTCCACAAATGCATTGGAATTGTAAAGTTAATGAGGGTTTTAACTCTCTTGTTTTACTCAGTAACTGAAAGGTAGGTAGCAAAAGAGGTAACAGTAATCTGAATTATGTTCTGTGGAAATGTTGCACCAAGAATGAGATTGCCTTGTTGCCTTTAAAGGAGATTTCCTAATTGATGTACTCCAAGTCAGGGAAATCAAACTTTTCCAAGCTACATTCAGTCTCTGTTTCACTAATCCAAAAATGAAATTATATTGAACTAGCTGTTGAATGAGATGAAATGAAACTGGCTTAAAAGGCAAAGGCTATCAAAATGTCAAGTGCTGTGAAAGCCAACAGGCTCTGGATTTCTCAAGTGGGGAGACAAAATAAAGAATTTATGCATGGAAGTTTAATTAGCACATCTCTGAACTTTTACAGACTTGTTTTCTCAAAGCTGCTAGTCCTTAAAGTCTCTTTCAGATGTGTGCACATATATACATCGTTTAAAAAAATGTTTATTTTTTACCTGTTTTTTGTGGTTAAGTCTATCAAAGCAGAGAGCAGGAAAAAAAGTGGAGATTGAAAGAAAGAATGAAACAGCATAGCAATGTAGATCTGTAAAAGGGAAAATATAAAGATAGGCCAGATCCTCAGGTATATAACCCACTACTGAATTTGGCTTCCACCGAGAGAGGCCAATTAACACAGCTGAGAATCCATATCAGATTAGGGTGAAAATACCTCAGGTAGCACAGTGGAATTTTTCCTTCTGCTACTGCAACAATTACTGGTAAATAGCTAATTACCTTGTTTAAAAATCTTTCCTGTAATGGGCACTAAAATTGCCTTCAGCTTGAGCAGCAAGAGCAACTGATAATTACTGCAAAGCAACCAGCTCCAATGCCTGGGAGCTGAATTAAAGGAAAATGACCACCTGGCACCAGCATGGATATCACTGTTCCATCATCCTACACTGCTAATGCCACTGAGGAAAAGAGAGGTGGGAAAGACAGGAGATGGTGCTTGATTGTGTTGCATCAAACGATGAAATCTTCAGCAAGCTCCTCCTAACTAAACTAAGCTGAAAAAATATTACAGGTTTCTGTTTCAGTTGTGGAATGATTAAATAAAATTTAAGTAAAATTACATCGATTTGGAAGCTGTCCAGGTTTCTCAAATGAAATCCATGGTTTCCATTTCCCAGTATGGGATTCAAATACCAAAAGCTTGCTTCACAATGTCAGTGAGGTGCCACTCTGTAAAGGGTTGGTGTCAAAGTGGTAAAAGTTCTTTTGACATCAGCATAAATTAAAACAGGGTTTGCCCCACAGTTTGAAGCTAATTTGTGGATGTCAAAATCCACTCCAATGCAATTAGGTGGGACTGAGGTAGCAGAGAGGAGACTGTTTGGAAAATTAACAATTTTTACACTTCTTGTGCAGCTGGACATGGATATAAAGCAGAGGAGCAGGAAGGTACCTGCCTGAGAGGTACAGATTGATGTCCTGCAACCATGAGGCAATAAATTGTTTGAAACAGAATCATCCACTGTGCTGCAGCAGCCACTGTAGTCACACTGGGCAAAGCAAAAAGATTCTGTGGCAATAATTAGCATAAGACCTGTTCTTCATTCCCACTTCCATTTTCAATTTATTTAGCACATCCCTTTATAGCCCACAATTCCATTGCACTAAAATGCTGCAAACACCCCACAGTCGGTAACAGCAGGAAATATGGAATTTCAGAATCCATTCTGAACAGGAGGCACAACTTCTGCCCTGGGCAGTGGCAGCCCTGAGCAGATTGTGCCCAGAGGCTGTGCAGGCTCCTCCCTGGGGACATTGCAGAGCCCTGTGCACTCCCTGCTGTGCCCTGTGCTCTGGGATGGCCCTGCTGGGGCACCTCACTGGAAACAGGGCACTCATAAGCAAAGGTCTGCAGACAATAAAATCGATGTTTGAGGAAGGAAAATTGAGCTACCAGCAAACCACAGTGACCAAGACCTGTAAATACAGTTTTAGTTATAGAACACTGCAATGGGCCTGAACTCTTCTTGGTCACATTGAAAACTCAGAAAAGCAGAAGCTCAGGCTTGGAAGGGTCAGGTTAAAATAGCAAAAAAAAAAAAAACCAAAAAAAACCCAAACAACAAAAACCACTCCACCACTAATTCACTAGGAGGACACTGCTGCCTTGGGCGAGGTTGTCCTTTCAGGTAGTAAAACCACCAGTCACAGAGGTTTCTAAACCTTTGCTAGACAAAGCTATTGACCTCATCTAGCAGTGGGCTCATAATAATTTTTCTTCCAATAGCAAGTTGGCCTTGCTGACCTGTGAGGTTGCAATCCAGGTAACTCTGCTACAATTCTATGGCAAAGTTAATCCTTATCTCACAAGAACTGAGAACTTTCTTTCCCCTCACAAGAACTTCTATGTCACTAACAGAAAACAATAGTACTTCAATAACTTTGAGTGGAGTCAGCTGTAGTGAAGCACTCGAGAAGACTCACTCTGAAGCAGATTTAATTAGAAACTGAGAAGCACAAAGCATTTTATACCTTACAGCCAAATACAAGAACCTAATAGAAAGGTACAGAGGTGAGAGAAAGGAGAACACACAGGGATCTGAGAATGACCCCAACAGTCTTCTTATTTATCAAGACTATAACACTGAGATTCTTCTCAGCAGAACTAATCTCACACCTTTAGCCACAGACTTTGCTAAATCCAAATGTCTTATAGGAAAAAAATAAAAACCACATTTGTGGTTTCAGACTAGAAAGAGCCTTGTGGCTTGACACAGGCTGCTTTCTGCAAGGCTTCAGGACTTTGGGAGCGCCCAGTTCTGACCCATCACTGCTGGTGAGTTTTGTCCTCACAGAAGTAATTTTCAAGGATAACGTAGCTGGACTGGAGCTACATTTCGAGGATATTGTAGGCTGCTTAACAAGGATATTTCCTGTCAGCTACACTGAGCTGTCAATGGGTAATATCGCAAGGTAAAACTAGGACAATCTAAATAGTGGAATGTTATCCTGATAGAATGTGGTTCTGTTAATGTATTTGTCATGTTTAACCACAGGTGAGAGGCATAATTTCCAATGAAATAATAACTTGTGGGAGCACAGCCCAGGGAAATCTCTGCCAACAATCTGAAATTCACGTCTGCTCCACAGTTTCTGCTGAGCTGGGAATCTTATCCGTTAGACTTGGAATGTTATTTAATTGGCTCTTTTAAAGAAGGCCTATTGTGTTGTATTTTCTCTTGTTTTGCTTCTTGTATATTCTATTATACAATTTAGTGAAAAATGAGATGGTTGTCTGAAATCCTTTGCTTGCCTGAACTCTAAAGTTTTGTTATAATGCTTTAATTTTAACATGCTGAGAAAGAATAGTGTTTATATCATTAGCAGTCACATTTCTGCTTCTTGGGAGGACAGTTTATATGGAATACTTCATACAGTTCCAGTCTCAGTTCTCTATAATACAGAGTTGGTGATATTAACAATTCTAGATGTTTCCAATATTAGGACTCCTAAAATAACTTTTTCCTTCTTCACCCACACAAGAAAAGCTGGAATTTCCTCACATTTTGCCTGTTTCTGGTCACATGGCTGTTGGGACACATTGGAGCATCTGAAGAGAACCTGCTACTCAGGGCACAGCCACCTTTTTGTGTCCAGAGGAACACATTAATGGGTTTCCTTGTGACCTCCCAATTCCAAACATTCCTATCCTGTGAGGGGTGGCATCACTTGCTGCTCAGGTCTTTGTGAGTGGTGGCATAAGAACTGTTCAATGTCACATAGCAAACACTCAGTAAAAAACCCCTCAGATTCAGCAATCATTTGTATGCCAATGTTTAAAACACTTACACTCTCCAAAATTTTCACAACTGGCCATGACATAGAACTGCTCTTGATAAGGAATTGCATGAGCACAAAACAATCGATGGCAAAAATCCCTCAGGCAAAACCCTTCAAGCTGTACTTGGTATTAAATCCTAACAGGGCTAAAAATTCAACCCACATTTCCTGATTCAGGTTATTGTGCTCAAAGTCTCTGCTTGTATCACTTCAGGTACAGCCAATAAGAACAAGCTTTTCCTTTGGTAATGTCAGAGCTGTATAATATTGCATTTTCTCACCTTATTTGAAATGAAGGAACAATTCATCCGCACAGTTTCCTCTTCAGGGCAGCAAGATGGGTTCCACTGGAGGGGGAGAGGAGCAGCTGGAAGTGTTTGTGCAAGAGAATTGTTGTGTCACTGTTCTGTTTATCTGCCACCATTTCCAGAACAACTGGTGACCTCTTCTCCTTCCTGGGGAGGGGACACAGGCTGAGCTCCTCTCCCTGATGCCCTGAGCAGATTGTGCCCAGAGGCTGTGCAGGCTCCTCCCTGGGGACATTGCAGAGCCCTGTGCACTCCCTGCTGTGCCCTGTGCTCTGGGATGGCCCTGCTGGAGCAGGGAGCTGCCACCACAGGAGCCCCTGGGGCCCCTCCAGCCTCACCCATCCTGTGCATCCAGGGACACATGGGAACGGTTCAGAGCTGCACAGGGAGATTTAGATTGGATATCAGGGAGCAGTTCTTTACCCAGAGCGTGGTCAGGCTTCCTAGAGGGGTGGTCAGTGCCCAAATCTGCCAGGGTTTAGGAGGCCTTTGGACAAGGGTGGTTCTATGTCCCTTCCAACTGGAGTAGGATGCTCTGTTAGCAATCCAATCTATGGCATACTGACACCACCAGTGAAGAGAGGAATTAGGAACATGGTAACAAAAATCTAAATCTCTAAGCCATTTGTGAATAATAAATAAAGTACAATGCACTATAATAAATTGTCATTCCAAATCCCACTGATCATGCTGATAAGCAAATCCATGCTTGCTCTGAAGTCTAATATAGCCCTCAATCAAACACAGTGTTTGGGTTAGTGGTGGCTGACACACATGTGCAGACCATTCTTGTTAAAAGCACACATAAAAGATTAAATGTATACAGATTTAAGAATTTTAATGTTTTCTTTCAGCTGCAATGAATTACTTTAAGGAGCCATTTAACCTTTTGCAGTAAGCAGTATTCCCCAACTTCCCTATCCCTTCAATGCATTAACATCACAGAATCATTAGCAACAATGCATTAAAAACAAAATGAAAAGCACAAAGCCAGGATTTGGGGAACATTATATAGATGCAAGAGATTAAGATTTAATCATATAGCTTCCACTTTCAATTATAAGTAGTGATTATAGAGGGTTTGGTGCCCTGTATAGTGTATACTTACAAAAGAACAGCACTAGCATCTCATTTCATAAAAAACTTTCAATAAATGGGTGATTTGGAAAATAATTCAATTGGCTATAAAGGAATTTATCACAGGATTTTATGTTTCTGTGCAAATCTGATCAGATCTACTGCAGATTGTTCTGTTTTGTACCCAATTCATCTCCAAAGCAAAAGCAGAGATGATGGAAAGCACTTGAGTTCACATGGTTAAACATTTGTCCCCACTGTTTTTGAAACTGGCAGCTGATAAGTGGTAAATAAGATACTCAAAATAATAATTTTAAACATATCAGTTATAATAGCACACATGTAACTTGAATAGTCATAACATATATTTATTTGACACTTAGGCTCAGATTTCTCACACTCAAGATCATCAGCACTCCCACAGTTTCAGCATTTCTTACTGATTTTAATGTACACAGAACTACATGAATTATCCTTGACATTATTTTTTTCTGTAAGTGGTTTTAACTTGGTGAGCTCCACTATTACCTTCTGTGTACTTAAAAAGCACCTGGAAGTAAAATTGAAAGACAATCCCATTTTTATTCCCCATGTTGGTTTGCTTTTTTTTAGAAAAACTGACACTAAAAATCACTTATCAATACCTTCTATTCCACTGGCACTTACAAATATCACCAGTAGCACCTGAGCAACAAGAGGTGTGGAAGACTTCACCTTGCATTCACAGAAATCAAGCCATGCTTTTTGTAGTGGTTTAATTAACACTCCCTACATTACCAAATGCCCTCATTCTCAGCAGTACTTATTTAATTCTCCAGGCAGTGAGTAAGAGCTGTAGGTATTTGATACCTGACAAAGCTGGGCTGCACCATTTTGTAATTGCACTTAGGTAACAACTGAGTTGTCGATGCATGAAGTGGAATAAAATCCTATTTTCTCATTAAACCATTTGCATCGTCTCTAGAAATTAATGGTCACTACGAAAAAGCATAAATTCAAAAACCCACACTGAAGAGTGGTGAAAGTCTGATTCAGTTATGCACAGGGGAATGAGGAATGAGGATAAAAATTATTCTCTTTAAATTACTGTTAGTTTTGTTTGGGGCTTTTTATAGATGTCTGTACATGTGTGAATGAGATCAGCAAATAAGGGAAGCAAGGAGGTGCTGGTTTTTGGGAGAAGGGCAGGAAGGAACACAAGGATTCCTGGTGTCTCTGTGAGGAGGGAGCCCTGCTTTGATGGGAACCAGCACCAGGGTGGACACCATGGGCCCTGCAGACTCTCAGGTTAGTCCATATTCCCCAAGGGGCTCTTGGGGAATTTTTACTCACCAAAACCCTCTTACAAACAGGCTTTTACTGTCCAGTGGATTTTCTCTTCATGAATTTCCTTCCAGGTCTAATGGCAAAAAACAAAGGCACCATGCAGAGAAAGACCACCCACGGAACTTCAGAGTTTAATCTGATGTGCTGGGTGAAACCAGAGTACCCTTAAGAAACTCTCTCTAAAAGTGCCAAACATTTAACAGCTAATTGTTCCTGTTGGTCACTAATTAACCAATGACTGGGTAATTGACTGCTGCACGTGAGAACTGTGCATGAGACTTTAATGATAACATCACGGCCTTCCAGCACAAGCCAATGCAAAGTTTTACAAGAACTCAGCATTAATCCCAGAGCCATCATCAGAATTCACTTTGATTTATGCTATTTACCTAAAATTGCATTGTAATTCCAAAGGGTTTTTCCCAGCTGTAAAATGTAACACAGTATTTCTGTAAAAACTGGTGTTGGTCTCTCTGCAGAAGAACTCTCTTAATTTTCATGGGTGAGAGTATAATTCTTTGTGCTCATAATTCTGGACATAACTACACTCTGACAGAGCAATAAGGCTCTCCTGCTTAAATTGCTTTAGAAGAACTAAATATCCCTGAGGATAAAAAATATTACAGCACTCTTAATATATTACTCTGAATTTGTAGAATAATTAAGGAAATCAGATTGTACTTATCCAGCCATACTTCAAAATGAAAAAAGTGAGCACTCAACTAATTTTATTTAATTATTATTTTAAGTATGAAAGATGTGTGCAAGTGATGATAACATTTCTACTTCACAGGTTTTCAACCATGGATGAATTCATGATTAGCTGTGGATAATGTCCTTGGACCATCTATTATGATCAAGAGCTATAAGATATAATTATGAATATGCTTTGGAGAGGAAGGTCCCCATGTAACTTTAATAGAGTCATATAACACAGGCTTTCATTTTTATTTGACCCCCAAAAATCCCAAACAGTAAACCAACAACCAAAAAGCCCCAAAAATACAAACCAGGAGGAATTTTAGTTGGAAGTGTGTGTCAAGTGCACATAAGCTCTGCTCAGACTGTACTCCATGGATACAGGATTTTTTGATGCTCAGAATAATTTGAGGAGGTCTGGTCCTCCTGGATACTGAATTTGTGAAGAAAGAACTGTGCCAGACTGATATCTACCAAGGCAAATCACTCAGTAGCTTTCCAGAAAACACAACCCAACCACTAAGTTTTCCCTCTAAATTATTTAACAACCCAACCTGATGAATACAAAATGTCAATGTAATATTAATATAATAAAATATAATCTATAAGTGCTAAATTTTATCCTTCTGTAAGTAATACCTTTAAAAACTGCAGGTAGTTTTCTTTATGGTCATTCAATATGTATATAACATTTCATCTGCTTTTAGGTGGCAAGCAAAGGAAGTAGCCACAGAAGCATCTTGGAGTACAGATGATGCTGGGAAGGGAGAAAAAGGAGAAAAGGTTGAAAATACAAAGCTAAAGCAAGAGGAATGCCTTCCCTACCCTCGTTTAGATCAGATTAAGCTGCTGCATAATAACACAGCAAGATTCAAAAATCTGAGTAATTGCAAAATGGAATCTTTTATGGATATACAAGAAAAAGAGCACGAGCATGTTTTACTTTAAATATAGCTGAAAATAGTCTATTTTCTTATACTCTTTTAAATCAATCAGTACAAGAGATTCTTCCACCCTCTCAACCACTCTCTGAAGAAATTTAAAAAGCAGTTTCTGTCCAGTTTTTCCAAACATGCCACTGTGTGATGCATGTCTGTCTGTTAGATGGATACATTTGTCAACACACACAGAACTGGGCCATTTGAACAATTCTGTGTCTGTGGTTTGCAAGAGCAGTGTCTTACAATCCAGGAAAAAAAATGAATCACTCATTCCCACTGGTGCTATTAACAATTGAAGCTCTGCATAATTACATCCGTTTTAATACAAAACAGCACTTCAAAGGGTATGGACTGATAGAAAAGGTAAAAACTTTGTAAATTATAAACTAGAGAATAACTTGACCTTTGTATGAAACTTGGATTTCACTTTAGCCTAATTACATTGCAAATCATCTTCTCTCTATTCAGGGTAATTTACTCTAAAAACATGAAAATAGGGTGTTTCATCTGAGTGCATGTTGAAAGTGTATAAACAAAATTTACATGGAGAGCTTTCTAAAAGAGCCTCGAATGAGGGTATTTAGCTCTTCTATATTCATGATGCTGTGAGCTGACTCACAACAAACCTATCTTGCAGCATTTAAACTAACCTGGACAGCCTTGCATGAGGCCACCTGTTATCTGCCTGATCATCACTTCATTCTCAGCCTCTTGGTGCACCTAAGTAATGTTTAAACTTCTGCTGTTATTAATCTTATACAGAAAAATGAGTTCTGGCAATTTCCTGTTTTTCCTCTCACTTGTTAAATAACAATCAGGTGGTGGAAAGTTTCATATTAAATGGAATTCTTTGAGATGTTCAGACTTTAGAGCAGATTTGAAAAGAAGGAACGGATGTTAATAAGTTCTCATCAGCTTCTTCAGCTTGATTTCTGCAGCATGCTTCACTTCAGCAACACATATTCTGCTCCTTTTCCTTTGATTCTTTGTTGAAAGGTTAAAACTATTTGATTGTCTCTTTTGGAAAAATGCTATACAATTTACTGCAGCTAAACCTAACAGAACTCTAAATAGCTTTTATTATAAAATACAAGAGGTATCTTACTGAAAAAAAGTTTTAGAAACACTAAAATTAAAAAGACATCTAGATTTCACTTTGAATTGCTGGTATTACAAACCAAACCAAGTAATAAAACAAAGCCAACCCTCTAAGATACATAAATTCTACATTGAACCCCACATGTGCTCAACTGGGCAATTCTCTGCAGGGGAAAGAAATGCTCACCAACCCTGCTGCCAAAAATATTTGGGTGTGAAGACAAGAATAACTGCGTTAGGAACTGCATCAGGATCCTGAAGATCTTCCATTCTAATATCAGTCAAACCAAACAATGACCAGCTCTGAGCTCTGTGGTTTCAGGTGTGGAGTTAAGATGATATCACATCTTCCCACTCCCAAATGTATGTGCAACAAAATCTTCATTGCCCCTACCTGCCTTTTATATTACAGCTATTGCTGAGAAAATTTTGACAGAATTCCTTTGAATCTGATCACTTGAATTTGAATTTAAACTTTGATCACTTTGAAAGGGATACAATTCCTACAGAACGTTTGTCATGATGCGTATAGCCTATGATTGCCAAAATTACAATTAACTGTTAGAATTTAGTGTGCAATTTTATTATTGATATTCCACATTAGGAAGCAGCTTTAAAAGTGGTCAGTTATCCCCTCCTCCCTTCTACTGAAAAAGAAATTGATATTAAATGGGTGTAGAGTTCTGCCATGTTTGTTCTCGCATCATTTCTGACCATCATCTAAGTCCTTCCAGAAGGATGACTCGTCACTTCAAGGCTGGATGCAGTTGACTGTGATAGGATTTGGCTCAGGGTATCCATCATCAGTGAGCCAGAAAAACATTGCCATTCTCAGAATAATTACATGCAAGTAGCCAGCAAATCAGTGGGTCAGATGCAAAGCCAGTTCCAGAGAGGACTGTGTCTAACCTGACAATTATCATTTCTTTTTCATGTCTTAATTCACAGAGTCATTTCTTGGTGTTTTACTCATCTATTTGGCCTAAACCCAAAATTCCAATAGAATTGCAACTATATTTTATATATGATTATAGAAGCATGAGTCAGAATTAGGGAAAGTGTAGATTAGAGCATAAAAATCTATAAATTAATTAGATGGACAGTCAGTAGAATAGCACATTCTATTACTGTTTCTTTAGAATATTGTCAATCTCAGGCTCAGCAACTGAACAAGACTCTGGATGAACTCTTACAAATCTCTATATCATGACTTTGTTGATGGTAAGACTGATTTTATAGACTACATTAAAAAGCCTATTAAGGAAGTAATTAAGAGAAAATTATATAGGACTTCCATGTCTCAGTTCATTGCAGATGTCAGAGAATTTTTATATATATGAAACTCCTTCAAGTAAAACACAGAAAAATGGGAAAAGATGCACCAAAAGCAACAAAATGTACTATTTTCTCTAAGCTAAGGAAACCAAATGCCAGGCATCTTATGGACCTAACATCCTTCAGAAGATTTTTGAAATACAACACTTAGATTTTAATCTTCAATAACACTGGTTATGAATAAAACATTTACTGAGACATGGCTTAGTTTGGGGAATTATTTTGTTTGTTTTTGGGGGAATTTTTTGTTTGTTTTGGGGCTCTTTTTTGTGGTATTTTTTGTTTGGGTTTTTAGGACTTTTTGTTTGGTTTTGGTTTGTTTGGGTTTTTTGGGGATTTTTTGGTTTGGGTTTTTTGAGGGTTTTTTTGGGGTTCTTTTTCGGTTGTTGTTGTTTTTGTTTTGCTTGTTTTTTAACTCATTATTCTGTGTGAAACCCCATCCTTCCCCCAGCCCAACCATTCCCAAGCTGCCAAACGAAGCTCAGCCTCTGGGGCTGCTCTGTCACGCAAGGAAAGCTCAAACCGAGGCAAAAACCACCACGAGTTTGAAGCAGAGGCCACCTCAGCCACGCAGCAACAACAGCAAAGTGTCCCCAAAGTGTGTGACAGCCTTCATTTATCTCAGCAGCCTCTGCTCTGCCATCATCCTCCCACCCTGCCACAGGGAGAGGCAGTGCCAGGAGATTTCCAAACGATTGTGACTTCTAGGAGAAGCTGTAGGTCAAGGACCCCAAGCAGGCATCAATTCCTCTCTCTCTGCCAAGGAGCTGTCACTTCCTCGCAAAGTTAAATTTGTCACGAGGAAAGAAAATTTCACCATAGTCTGTTTAAATAACTTAGGGAGTAGAATCTTTTCCCAGGTGCTTTTCCCACACAAAGCAAATGTATCAATCATTTTATTCTCTGAAATAACAATTTATTATCCATGCAGGAGGCCTTAGATTCAATCTGCGCAGCGTTCTGAGTGTCGTGTCAGATACTAGAATCTGTCATCAGTCTTTATCAAGGAAATCATTCTGTTCTTGTCATCCATTTTTATTAATAAGACTATTTATTACTTCAATAATTAATTATGACAAGTAGTCTGCCATTTGGATAATGAATAAATATTGATAAATTGCATGGCTAATACACTGTTGCTGTATAACTTGCTTTGAAAACGTGAAGACCTGAATGGTGCTAAACCAAATAATTCTAAATTAGATATCACACAGCTAGAGTTGAATATATATTCAGCTAAAACATTAATTTTCAGACTATACAGTTTGCAGAGTGGTGGGTTGTTCAGATCTGGATACCTTAGAATGACCTACTTGTTGAAACTAAAACAAAATTTAAATACCACATTAAAGACTTAATTCAAAAATTATAATTCATAAAAAATTGTTTCACAGCAACTGATGACTGAATGAATTGAAACAGAAAGATTCTCTATCCTCTCCTGTTGAAAACTCTCCCTTTTGTGTTGACTGGAAATGTGGGGGAGTCACCTAAACAAATTATGACCTAAAGCCTGCAGTGCAGCCTATCCTAAATCATTCCATTTCCAGACAGCAGATTTCCATCATTCATGGGTTCTTCCACTTTTCATTACTCTAAACCTCAACTTTACACCATTTGAATTGCTCACCAGAAGGTGAGGATTCTGCATGTTTGAAAGAACCATAATATTCCCTAAGGAAGATTATCACTAAGGAAGTTTGTAAAGAGTGATAAAGTAACTGCTCTTATTTCCTAAAATCCTTACCTACTCACAACAAATCAGACTAAAGCCACAGAATGAGTCACAGAATGAGTCACAGAATGGTCTATGTTGGGAGGGACCTTAAAGTTC
The DNA here is from genome assembly GCA_034509425.1 of Eopsaltria australis. Lineage (NCBI taxonomy): Eukaryota > Metazoa > Chordata > Aves > Passeriformes > Petroicidae > Eopsaltria > Eopsaltria australis. The sequence continues at coordinate 416,497 of JAVTVJ010000531.1, forward strand.
ATCCCATCCCACCCCTAGCATGGCAGGAACACCTCCCACTGTCCCAGGCTGCTCCCAGCCCCAATGTCCAACCTGGCCTTGGGCACTGCCAGGGATCCAGGGGCAGCCCCAGCTTCTCTGGGCACCCTGTGCCAGGGCCTGCCCACCCTGCCAGGGAACAATTCCTGCCCAATCTCCCATCTGAGCCTGCCCTCTGCCACTGGCAGCCATTCCCTGCCTCCTGGCCCTGCAGCCCTTGGCAATTGTCTCTCTCCATCTTTCCTGCAGCTCCTTCAGGCCCTGCAAGGCCACCCTGAGCTCAGCCCAAAGCTTCTCCTGTGCAGCTGAACAATGCCAGCTGTGCCAGCCTTTCCTCCCAGCAGAGCTGCTCCATCCCTCTGCTCATCCTGGTGCCTCCTCTGGGCTCTCTGCAGCAGCTCCAGCTCCTTGCTGTGCTGGGGCAGGGCTGGAGGCAGTTTGGACAAGGTGGGTTCATTCCAAGAAAACTGATCTTTATTACTGATATTACTGTATTACCAATCTTTAAATGCAAAAAAGATTCCTGTCACAAAGAAGTGAAATGAGGGATTTTGCTTCCAAAAATGTTCTTATTTTTTTTAACTATAAGATAGAAAACATTGGAATTGATGATATATACTCCTTGGGAAGGTTTTCTACTCCCTATAAAGAGATCTTGTAATGGAGTAATGTTTAAACTTCTATTCAGGAATGACAGTGAGTACAGCTGAGCTTTGCCATTGGGCAAAAGAGATATCAAAGTAACTTTTAAGGTTTTTATCAGCAGTGTGGCTGTTAAGAGAGAAGAATGTGTGTGAGATAATTCACAGTATATTGGCTAAAAAGCAATGCTATAAAGACAGAACCATAATACAGTCAAAATCAGATAACTCTATAATAGAATATAAATCTATTTCTCCAAGGAATGAAATATCCTAACGTGTGTCTCTCTCACAGTGCTGTAGTAGTCTTTATACAAGTAGAACTTGTAGTCAAATAGAAAGTAAAAATGTATTTAATAAAAAGATTAATATTTATCAATGCAAAGCATTTAAAATGTAACATTTTTCAGTATCTGAAATTGTACGTGAAGCAATGGCACTGCATTTAATTCCAAAATCTACAGCCTCAGACTCCTGAACAGATGTGATGTGCAAAGTGTTTGGAGCTAACCTCAGCTCACCTGGGCAAGAGATAGGAGCTGATTGGCCTTTGAAGACAGACTAATTTAAAAAAAGTATACTTCAGGAGCTTTAAAGCTACAAATGCTGATTAAGCTGACCTTTTCCTGACTGAGCTGATCTGCACTGCTTTAAGATTATGTCGCTCAGAAATTATGTCACGTACATAGAATAATTTCAAGCTCAGATTCACCTCAAAGTTGGAATATTTTTATTGCCTAAATTTCAAATTCAAGAACCTGAAAGGTAGGGGACTACATGATATTTATACTTTTGAAATATTTGCAGACTTGACCACATCATTTTAAGTGATTAATTAAAATAAAATTATCATGGAAATTAAGTCATACATATTTTTAAGATAACTTTCCCAGACCATCCATGAAATTGTTCCATATTGAGATTAGCTACATAAGCTCTGTAGAAATAGCAATAAGTACAGATTTTCAGACTGATGGAGGTGAGACCTGAAAAAATGCATAGGTGGGCCACAACTAAACCTTCTAACTCTATTCCAAAATGCCACTATTTTGAAGTAGCTTAGAGATGAATTATATTCTAATATTTTCTTTTCATGTTTCCCAGCACTCCCAGGACACTCTGCTGCCTCAGGGACAGCTCGGTGTCCCCCAGGACACTCTGCTGCCTCAGGGACAGCTCGGTGTCCCCCAGGACACTCTGCTGCCTCAGGGACAGCTCGGTGTCCCCCCAGGACACTCTGCTGCCCCAGGGACAGCTCAGTGTCCCCCAGCACCCCCAGGACACTCTGCTGCCTCAGGGACAGCTCTGTGTCCCCCAGCCTGTGCTGCTGCTGGAGTTGTTCCTGCCCAGGAGCAGGACCTGCATTTGCCTTGGTTGAACTTCAGATGGTTTTCCCTGCCCATGTCCCCAAGCTGTCCAAGCCCCTCTGAAGGGCTGCACACTGCCACTCCTCCCAGTTAAATTTCTTACTCTCTCCGTTGTGGTTTTTTTTTCCAGTTTTCTATACGTTGTTCTCAAGGTGTGACATGTCTTGTTATAGCACTCAAAAGTATATTCTTAGTCAAGCTTTAAGTCTAAAAACGAGGTTTACAATAGAAAGTCTGTCATAATCTTAACAGTAGAGCTCTGTATGTGGCATTATAATGGGGGTAAATAAGCACTACATCAGGAACATGACAACAATAATAACAACTTTCACTTCTTCTAAAGACTTATCATCTACTAATTCATCCCAGAGCTCTTAGCAAGTATTACCCTCAGGACGGCTGAGAGCTAAAAGGTTTACAGCACTGGAAGGATTAAAAAAAACAAATTGAAAGAGAACGTCAAGAAACAAAGATGTAAACACAGTAAGAAGTTAATCTCACTGCTCTTATGAGAACTAAATATTTTTATGTGGAGATCATTGTGTTACACTCTATCGTGTGTGGGGGTGCCTCAAATGCTTTTTAGCAGTTCCCTCTTGAAGTCTCCTTGATGCCATTTGGTTTCTGCCTTTCTTCTTTTCTATATTCTCTGCACTCTTTGCACATGTATTTGTAGCTCTGTTCCTATTGTATCCATAGCTGGTTTTTCCAGTACTTTTCCATGCTCTTTCCCTAAGCAGAAAGACAAAACAAATCCCAGAGCTCCAAGCTCTGGGGATGCCAGGCCCTGTCCTATCTCGGCTCTTCCTGGGAACCAAGGCCCAGAACAACTCTGAGGTTCATTTTCATCAACAAAGCCCAGCCAGTGCTGAGAGGGGCTCCAGAGAAGGGGCTGGACCTGGGGGGGAATTGAATCACCACTTGTCCTCCTAATTGGTGCTTTTAATCAATTCTGCTAATATAAATATGTCCTCACCCCTGGAGGGGCTGGGCTTTTAAGCTGTAAATATGTGCTCACCCCTGGAGGGGCTGGGCTTTTATGGACACCTTTCCATAACTGCTCCTGAAGACCTTCAAAATAAAGATCCCCTTTTATATCCCCTCCTTGCTAAAATGATCTCGAGTTTCTTTTCCAGGCTGGGGGGAAAAGGCAACATCCTGAGCCCCCGTGTGCACACACTCTGAGATGTGCCTGAGAACTGGCAAGTTATATATTTATTTATTTATCCATGAAAACTTGCTCCATGTGATTACCTTGACTGCTTTTTGCTCTACTGCACACCTGGAAAGCTTGCTAAGCTTTCCATCCTTGAAGATACCATTATTAGGGTTGAATGATGCAAGACTGGGGTGAGGTTTATCAAATTTTGATCAGGAACCCCGCTATTGCCAAGGAGAAAGTCATCCAGATTGTACCTTTAAGAAGTAATTCCAGAACTGTGTAGGAAAATGCTAGCCAGAGTATGACAAATTTCAGTGGAAACAAAATCGATCAGTGAAAGAATAACTAAAAAAGAAGATGAAAGAATTCCAGGGCACCATGTGATACACAGAACATAAATTTAGAAAACCTGTTCAGTAATACTGCATTCTTATTTTAGACTTTTGTTTCTTAGTACTTATATTGAATTAAATTTATTCCCGTCAAAAACATCAAGTTTCTAGTTTTATGTAACAAAATTTGAATAGGACTTCCCTCAGCATTTAGTTATAAAAATCCTGGGCAGTAAAATAAAATTATGTTTCTTCTACCTGTGACATTTTGGAAATAGTGGTTAGGATTTGATAGCAGAAATGGAGGCAGACTCATGTTCTCCCTCCTTCTGTAACTTACTGTGAAGCATAGGGATTGTCTAGGGTTTAAATTTTACCATTCCCATTATAGCAACATTTTCACTTTTTTTTTCATTGATAAATGTATCCTGGACACATTTTAGTGTGATAAAACTTCCAAAGCAATTAAATAGTGATGCAGCTGAAAGTTAATAAACTCACAGATCAAATCCTCTGCTGGGCTTAAATTTAATTATATGATTCATATAAGCATTTAATTTTATGAAGATGAAAATGGGATGCCTTGCAATAAAAAAGAACACTGGCAAAGCACTCAAATTTTCAGATTTGATATGTTTCAAAATACATTCATTTTATCACCATGAAGGAGAGATTTATGCAGGAATATCTATTAACTCTGATGCCAGTTAATTCAAGTATTCAATGTGATAGCCCAGGAATCCTACCAGCATCTCAAGATCTAGAGAGCAGCTGTGAAAGCTGTTCTTGCACAGCATCTAAAACCATGGCAAAACAATGCCTAGGCCTGAGAGAGGGAAAGACTGGCAGGAATTTCTGTGGCAGATGGATCCACCATCCATGTTCAAGAGCACTGCTGGAAATGTCCGTCCTAGGAGCAAAGCAGATACAGAATAATGAACTCAGGATCATTTTCCATAACAAATGAAAGGACAAGCACATATGCTGTCATATCAACAAACACACAGTGATGACATGATAAATACAGCCTTTAAAAACTCTAACAAAGCCTTTAACAACTCCACTTCTAGCAAAACAAACCTGCTTCTCACTACTCCTCATTTCTCATCTTGTTCTGTGATCTTTCCTTCCAATAATTTGACTCCTTGCCTGGACCATAGTCCAGGAGCCTTCTACAAAGGATGAATTTCAGAATTCAGGTTCCTCATTATTTCAGAGTACAGGATATAGGTTTCCATGTTATTATTGCTCCCACTCTTCATACACATCACTCATGTAATTGCAAAAAAGCATAAACAGCAGGAGAATTGTACTTTTAATTTATACCTTACATAGTTCTGTATCTATCTCGCAGAAGAAAAATCCAGTGATGAAAATTGCTTGGAAAATAGAGGCTAAGAATATATAAAGGGATATAGAAAGTGGATGTATCAGGATGGAATCCTGATACATGGTACTCCATGGAGCAGGAACTGAGCTTTGGATAGCCTTAGATAGATAACAACAACAAAAAAAAACCCACAAAAAAAACCCCCAGAAAACCCCCAATACCCATCTTCAGTGTAATTTATAGTCCTGATTTTAATCACTTTTAACTCAATTCAACAATAACTCCAATTAAATAATTATCTTTATGCTTCCCTCTTTCCATTCAGGTATGTTTGAAGGTATCGTACTTTTACAATTCTCTTGTTTCTTTCTCTTTTTACCTTTTTTAAAAAAAATTTTGCATAATTCAATTTTTTCTCCTTTTGTTTTCCAGTTGCTTCTGGAGCATGCCTTTCTGTAGGCTTCCAGATATCCCTCTCTTCATTCCTTCTTATGAAAAAGCTTTGCCCAACATCCTCCATTGTCACCTGTCTCCTTTTCCTTGGTCTGGTGCTCTCCTTCCCATTCCAGCTGCAGCCCAGCAGCACAGCTGGTTCCTATCTCAGCTCAGTCATGTTATCTAAGGAAATCTTTTCTGGGTTCCTTCTGCAATCCTCTCTCTTCCCACTTCTGGCAGTGTTTGGGTATGTTTTAAGATGACATCTAAGGGGATTTGCATAATCATGGCTTTCAGTCCTTTTAATTGTTCTGGCTTTCTGTTTTTATTTCTAAGGAATGAAAGAAGATTAAAGGTTTATAATCACTCTAATTTCCCATTCTGAGCAGAAGGTAAGAGCTGGTCCTGCAGAGGGTGAGCGCTGCTGAAGGCTTTGGTGCACTGGCAGCTTTTGGAAGTGCCATCCACGTGATGCTGATTTTCAATAGCACTTCATACATTCATTTAAATACTGCCTTTAACCAGTGCTTAGCAGCAGCATGAGGCATCATTACCACTGTGGTCCTGACACAGCACTGAGTGAGTCATTTGGAAAGCTGTTGTGGATAAAAGCTTGTGGGTTTTGGGAAGCTCTTTGGATGTCCACTGCAATATTCAACGGGCCAGGTATTCCCTCTACAGACACACATTAACAAACCAATTTATTCTCACTTTCTAACCACCAAATTTAATTGGTTCATAATATGGTGTCCAAATGCAACTCTGACTTCTTTCTACAGACTTATTAGGTCTTTTCTCAAAACCAGTGTAACAATGATTATATGGCTCACTCTGCAGTATTATAATTCTATATGAAAACATAAAACCAAAATTCTAATTCCCTGGGAACTTTCCTTGTGTTTGGTTGACTCTGGCTGAGTGCCAGGTGCCCAGCCAGGTGCCACTGCCCTCCTCAGCTGGATGGGGAGAGAAAATAAACCTAAAGCCTCGTGAGTCAAAATAATGATGGGGAGAGATCACTCCCATGTTACTGTCACAGGGAAAATAGACTCAACTTGTTGGAAAGTATTTTAATTAAATCACAGCAGAATCATAGACTCATAAAATCATTGAGGTTGGAAGGGACCTCCAAGACCATCAAGGCCAACTGTTAACCAGCAGCATCACCATGTTCACCACTAAACCAAGTCCTCAAGTGCCACATCCACAAGTTTTTTGAATGACTCCATCATCAACCTGGGCAGCCTTGTTCTAATGCTTGACCACCCTTTCCATGGAGAAATGTTTCCTAATATCCAATTCTAAACCTCCTCTGAACAGCTTGAGGCTATTCCCAGGCAGCAGAGTCCAACTGCCCTGGCTACCCCCTCCTGTCAGGGACTTGTGCAGAGCCACAAGGTCCCCCCTGAGCCTCCTCTGCTCCAGGCTCAGCCCCTTTCCAGCTGCCTCAGCCCCTCCTGGGGCTCCAGCCCCTTCCCCAGCTCTGTTCCCTGCCCTGGACACGCTCCAGCCCCTCCAGGGCTCTCTGGCCATGAAGGGACCAAAACTGAACCCAGCATTCGAGGTGGGGCTCAAAGGAAAATGAGAAATAAAAGTAAATCTTGAAACACCTTCCACCCACCCTTCCCTTCTTCCTAGGATCTACTTTTCTCACGAGTTCCCTGCCTCCCCCCGAGTGGCACAGGGGGATGGAGAATGGGGACTGTGGTAAGCTCAGCCCATGTTGCCTCTGCTGCTCTTTCCTTCTCATGGACTCCTCACACTCTTCCCCTGCCCCACAGTGGGGTCACTCCTGCAGGAAGTGATCCTACATGAACTTCTCCAACTTGAGTCCTTTCCCCAGGGTCCCAGCCTCCTTCAGGCACACCCTGCTCCCATCCTGGAGCCTCCAGGGGCTGCAGGGGGGGTCTCTGATCCATCGTGGACCCTCCAGGTGCTGCAGGAGCTCAGCTGCCTCTCCCTGGGTGCCCCCCAGGCTTAGGGGAACCTCTGCTCCAGCACCTGGAGCAGCTCCTGCCCCTCCTGCCCTGCCCTGGGGTTTGCAGAGCTGCTCCTCTCACATATCCTCACTCCTCTCTCCCAGCTTCACTTCTGCAGGGTTTTTTCCCCTCCTTCTTAAATACTTTACCCCAGAGGCACTGCTGCTGTTGTTGATGGGCTCACAACAGGCAACAGCCTTAGGAAGTATCTGATGGAATTTTCATTTTGACTCCCATTTCCTGTTACAATTGACTTTTTTCCCGACATGCCCTTACAACAAGTCTTAAATGCATTATAAAAAAAATGTTAATAGAACAGAACGTGCTGCAATATCTATTCTGTTGAGATATGTGAAAATTAAGAAGGAAATGGTTTTGCTACATACAAACAAAGGAAATTTTGCTTTCTAACTGAGAAGACTGTCCACTGGTGCTTGTGAAATTTAAATACCTTAAGTGACTTTAAACACATAAGTGACTTCTAACTGTTTTCAATCCTCACATCCAGTAATTCACTTCACACCCTTAAGTACTTTTAAATGCAATGAATTCTATTGCACATGAAGTCTCCTCTGTTCTGCAAAGCAAGAAGGGACTACTAAACAATACTCAACAAGCCACTTGGTTGCCCAGGTGAGATTAGATTGCAGAGTTCCGAGGAAAAAGTATCATGTTTCCAACAGTTCCCCAGAACGGCAATTCTTCTAATGCTTCAAGCTTAACTGCTATAATTCCATGGATACTTGTAAAGTGAAACTTTGAACTTCGTTAGAAACAGAAATGCAAAAAAAGATTGAGTTCAGGAGCACTCAGTCCCAACAGTGTATTCATCAACACTCCTCTCCATCACCTTATCTCCATCTCCATTTCATATTACATTAACAGGGTTTCCATTACATATTTCCTGCTGAAGATCTTTTATAACACATTTGTTCTGGTTTCTGAAAGCAGAACAATGAAGTCCCTGAAGGACTTGAAGGATGCAAGAGAAGAACTGCAATCAAAAGATTAGGAGCCCTAAAATGACCCACCTTAGTTCAACTCTATAATAGTGCTGTTATTTTAATTCATGAGTTGGATCACTATCTAATACACTGGGACAGTCACCTTTTATGATTCTGAGAATGTATATCTTAGATACACATATTTGAAGAAAAATCTAATAGTGGTACAGCCTTTCTGCTGGAGATTTTCATTCCATTCTAAAGTGTGCTCTCTTTGCTGAGACACAGTGGGCAAATATGAATTCAATATTAAACCTTCACAATGGATTATATGAGAAAAGAGTAATCCAGTATATTTTTAGTGCCCTATTTTTAGTGTAATAATTTTTAAGTCGTTATAATTAGACCATCCTAGTTCAGAATTAGAGGTGGATTAAACTAAGCTACACAGCAAAATATTAACACCACACAGAGGCACAGGCATGGTGTAGTGTTTTCATCCCTCTGTGCTAAATTGCTCTCCACCTTCCAAAAAAAAAAAGAATATGCCATTGTAGAAATACAAAACTTTAGATCTTCATAAGCTCAACTTGACAAATATTTATCCACTCTAAGCCAGCTTGGCTCCATTGCCTTCAAGGGAACGACACCTATTAGTGTCACCTGAGTCTGTGGCACTCCTTTTGTTAGGTGAAATCATCGCATCCAGCACAGTGCTTTAACAAGTGGAAGTGGAATTAGAGGTGTAATTTTTCACCATAAAGAATTTTCAAGGTTTGCACAATACTCTGTTGACCTGCACTTTTCTCCAGGATCGTATTTCTCTTCTGTCAATAAAACACATTTTTCAGGAAATGCCTTACTTTACTCTGGTAACAAAGCAGTTTTATTAAAGTTCTTATTACTTTCCATCAATACAAACGATGGTGAGTCCTTTAATTCAATTTGCTAAAAAAACACTGCAATTTAACAATGCCCATCCGTAATTCTGCAGATAAAATGCATTTAGCTCAGTTTTCCTGTCAATAAATAATGTACTTGTTGGAGGGAATAAAAGCCAAGAGACAGAGAATTTAATTTATTACTTCATTTGGTGAGCAAAATGTACTTTATAGCAGATTTTAGTAGAACAGGCATGACCCCAGGTTCCCCAAGCATCTCCAGTGCTGCAATTGTAAGAAAATTTGCCACTTGCACTCTCTGGAAATGGCCTTTGATATTACAAATAGCCAAATAAGACTTTAAAAAGTGGATTTGGGGGGTTTTTTTGGGAAGATTTTTTGTTAATTTAGGTTTGATTTTCAACTAAATCCTAACAAGACAGGTATTCTGATTGTTTTACTACTGAAAGAAGTCAAAGGCAAGCCTAAAGCATGAATAGTTTATCATTGGACTAAACAGCCTTCAAAAAGAGTAAAAGTCTTAAATGATAACATTAAAATATTGGCTCCCAGCCCCTTTTTCCCCTTTTCAGTCCCATAGGAGTTTGGTCAGAGCTCAGATGTTACCATGTCTAACCAACTGCTAATCAAATAGAAAAGTCGTGTTACCCATGACAAAGACAAAATGCAAAACCATTCATCAATATTCAAGAGTAAATAACTGGATATAACAGGACTTTAAAATTCTAAGGGTATAAAAAGACTAATCAGTGTTTGTATAAATTACACTAAAATTTGTGTCATTGTGAGTTGGGGTAAAGACATGTCAAGGACAAATATTTAAGATACATGTCTTGTCTCAAAAAATACTAATTTTCTGGAGATCTGAAACCCAAAAGAAAACATGCTTGAATAATGAGGTAGTTTCCACTCACCTGACACCACAAATAAGATGCTTTGCATGAGTCAGACTGGGTACATGAATATTGTGTTTGTACCATTCCCTTAACCTGGTTGTCCTGACACACAAGATCGAAATTTGGTAAATTCAGAATTTTGAGAAGAAAGCAAAAGTATTTTAAATACTTTATAGGCATGTATCTACCACACTCCCCATGGATATTAGGTATATACGAAGTTTATTTGCAATTAAGAATCGTTTTACCCTGTACAGTAAAACTTCCTGGTCTACAGGTGTCTGAACGTACTCCTGGTTTTCCTGGCAAATGTTTCTGCTGCTCTTGATGCCGTTTGGTTTCTGCCTTTTTCCTTTTCTATGTTCACTGCACTCTTTGCACATGTATTTGTAGCTCTGTTCCTATTGTATTCATAACTGGTTTTTCCAGTGCTTTTCCATGCTCTTTCCCTAAGCAGAAAGACAAAACAAATCCCAGAGCTCCAAGCCCTGGGGGTGCCAGGCCCTGTCCTATCTCAGCTCTTCCTGGGAACCAAGGCCCAGAACAACTCTGAGGTACATGTTCATCAACAAAGCCCAGCCAGTGCTGAGAGGGGCTCCAGAGAAGGGACCTGGGGGGGAATTGAATCACCACTTGTCCTCCTAATTGGTGCTTTTAATCAATTCTGCTCATTTCCTAAAAGCCATAAATATGTGCTCACCCCTGGAGGGGCTGGGCTTTTATGGACACCTTTCCATAACTGCTCCTGAAGACCTTCAAAATAAAGATCCCCTTTTATATCCCCTCCTTGCTAAAATGATCTCGAGTTTCTTTTCCAGGTTGGGGGGAAAGGCAACACTCTTGCCTGTTGGAACTCTGCAGACCACTCTTTTCTTTCCTTGTCCAAATGTCAGAGCTGTCACACAGCTGCAACACAGTCACAGAAAGAAAGAAACAAATCACTGACCTCAGCACCATTTCGAGGTCCTGAACCAAGGCTTTTCCAACATGAATCTAACTTATCACATGATTTGTTGACTGACCCACCATGCTGGTCCCAAGCATTACTGTTAGCTAGGAAATTAAAGTTGACAGAGTTTATTCAGGGAACTGATTAATTAAATGCCTTTCCTGGCAGATCCATTAATATCAACACAGCATGGCATCTATATTGACACAGTGAGAGAAATTGCTCTCAACAATAGAGCTCTGTTGACAAAATAGTGCAACATTTGCACCATTAGTAACAGTACGTGGGTCTATCTCCTCTATCAGTCATATTTCTGCTGACAGAGCCCTTTAGCAACAAGACAAAAGGGACAGGAAAAATACAAAACATACACGTGTGAATTGCACATTTAATGTATCATTTTGAAATAAATAATGTGAACAGAAAACAAATCACGATCGCTGATAGTCACACACAGGACAAGCTGAAGTGAGGGATGGGCTGAAGGGAGAAGAAAATACCAAAGAAATCTCTGATGAAGCACTTGGATAAAGTTAACTTTGATAGTTAAAAACGGAGCAAAAGCTGAAAATATGTAAGGAAACTAAAATTCTAAATCCAACCAAAATCCAACCAACCCTGATCCTCAAGAGAAGCTGACACCACAGGGTTTTTTTGTGTCACCAGCCATTGCATCACTGATTTTACTGCCCACAGCCTAGAACAGCAGCTGAAGAATTCTCTTCAAAACATGGATGATAAAAGCACTCTCTTTCAACCACACAGGTATAAATAACCCCATAATATATTGAAACAAATATCCTCATTTTCACTGGGCACAGCTCTCCTGGTTTAGATTACTTGCATGCCTGACTCCTTCCTACCACTGAACAAGTGAAACACTTATCCTTACAAACTCCTGAAGATAATGAGACCCAAGGAGGTCAGCAGAAACCAGGGTCAAATACAGGACCTCTGCACTAGAAGGCATAAAGTTCTCCATCCTGAGGGAAAGCTGGTGAAAATATCTTTTCATCAATCTCTTATCAGGCTCAGAAACACACAGACAATCCAGTCACATCTGGAAGTGAATGCACCAGAGTATATCAAAGGTTTGTTCAGAAGAATGATCACACTGGAAACTTAAATCTTGCTTTATATATATTACCTGTCTCCTAAAGTTCTTCCTCTCCCACCTTCATTTCCTAAGGGTAATAAATAAATAAATAAATATGTATATATATATATATATATATACATATAAATGATTATTTCTATAAATGACTATGTCTTACTAAATTTTAAGTATACTCAATAAATTTGATTTGTCAGTTTTATTTTATTTGTATTAAAACACAAAGAAAAAATGATAGAACTACAAGTCTGACCTCACTTGTATTTTCACTTACATGTGCTACTCTTCAGCAGAATAAATAAATAATAGCCTTTTATTTTCCATTTTCCAGGTTCCATCTTTACATAAGCCATATGAATAATTCAAGAGTATGGCTGCTTAGCTGCTCTCTGACATACTACCAAGCTTTTTCTTTCTACTTCTGATTTTGTTTATACTGTGGACATCTTAGTGGCAAATAAGTGAATTATTTACTGTAATCCATACACTAAATGAGAGAAATTCTGTTCTGCCCTATTATAAACTGACTTCAACAAATATACATCACATGGAATGGACTAGCATTTACTTTTCCTATTCATCTTCAATTTTGCAGTGGAAGCCAGTTAGGTTTCCTTCAAGAATGATGGTGTGTTGATAGAGAAATTAAAATCCATGTGCAGAAATAATTATTGACCTGATTTCTGAGGAGCTGCATTACTGAAAAACTCCACCTGAGGGATGGATACTGGAGCTGCAGGAGATTCCTACACAGTCCTCTGGTGTCTTTTGATGAGTGACACAAATGAATGGAGACTGCTGATGATCTCCCTGCACTTTCTAGTACTCTTCCAATGGTTTCCCTCAATCCTCAGCACAGATCAATGTATCTGAGCACATCCACTGCCTAAACTAAGACTTTCAGAACATTTAGAAATTCTCAGAGGCATAGCCACAGAATGCTAAAAAGGTGTGACTGATTAAGCACTGGCAGAAAAAGGCTTTTAATCAAGAAAGAAAGGTTGAGAAATTACAAACGCAGTAAAAGCAAAACTCTTCCCTCACTTTGCACATCAGCTTGAAGGCAGAGCTTCAGGCTTTGGAAATTGGGGTTGGCATCACAGGCAGTTCTTCTCCTCAGCCCAATCTTATTGCCTGTGACAATCCAGCACTAGAAATGTGGACTCTGCCTGTCAAAAGATGCTGCTGTTTTGGGGATATCCAGCTTCAGATTATTCCTCAGGACTCACCCTCCCTGACAAACTGGGGCCAGGAATGCTGAGAGTCACAGACAGTTTGACAGTGTCAGTCTATTGTACACTGAACAGTTCTTAACAGGAATTTGGGCACTGCCACACCACCACCAAAAACACTTCAGCCACTTTTACACCCAATTTCCTCATGGTCTCATGACACTGTAAGAAGTGATTAAAGGTTTGAATTATACCAGCAATTTATATGTATTTCTCCACAATTTCACACATTTATTAGAATTCCATTCTTATGCTTGTGGCAAAAGATGTTGAAACTTCCTAACAGTAAACCTGTTTTTCACCAACAGGGAAGCCCAATCAAGAAGGTACTGAGAGCTTCTCTGAATGGCCTTGATGCTCAAAGTAATCAACAACAAAGCTCAGCTCCTGGACAACCAGGCTGTGGAGATAAATGTGCCTTCTGATGTTTGAACAGATTCTTGGATTAAGATTTTTCATCTGTGAGAGGGGTAATGGCAATCAACTTCTGTTCAATGTGCACTGGGAGCTGCTGAAATATCTGCTATATAATAGCCAGGCACTATTTATTTACTTTTAATTAAGACAAAAGAAAAAATACTTTTCACATCACTGCAAGTGACACAGATTTGAGGTAAGATTTTACTTTTCCTAATGCTTTGAACTGACTAAAGATAGAACAGACAACACTAAGACACCGATGAAATAAAAAAAAATAAATTCATGTATCTTTTGTGTTTCCTTTATATGGCTTGAAAACAAAAACTTTATTCTACTGTAATGTAGACCAAATATCTCAATCGTGAACTATTTCTGAGCAGAATTTGTATTTTGAACACCCCCAGGCATTAATAAGTGATGCTGTTGTATGTTATGTGCTATATGTGAATACTCTCACAATCCTGTAGCGTGTAATTACTCTGGTTCTGCCTTTAGTCCATGATAGACTGAATCTATAAGAGGGGCTATTTTTTGTGTGTGTAACAAATAAAGTGAAGATCTTTAAATGCCACAGTAATTTAGGAAAATAGATGTAAATTGCTCAAGTTTGTCATACTTCTAAAGGAACTCAGTGATCCTTTAAATAACAAGCTTAACATTTTTCGAAACAAAAGGAACAGGAAATCCATTCTCTCATTCCTTTCATGTAATGTTCATACTTCCATACCCAAAGCTTCTCCTATAATAAAATTAAGTCTGAAAAATATATGCAAAGACAAGCAGAGAAAATATTTTTGTCAGGGGTGTTCCAGTGCTATCCTTTAATGTTGTGAATAAGGAAATGTGGAATTCAGGCTCTGTTTCTCCTAATAATATGAATGTCTCACTCTAAACTGATCCATTAATATTTCCTTATTTTTAGAGATGGGGGATGCCAATAATTTCTTTCTTTGGCTTCTTAGAGATATCTGTCATCTTGCACAAAACTGTTAGCAAGAGAATTAGAGGGAGCTACAACAATCAAGCACCCAGAGAGCTCCTGCTGCAATTCCCACCTGGGGCCCTTCTCTCAGGACAATTCCCATTGTCCATCAGAGGCAGTGGGAAGGGACAGGGACGTTTGTGGGAGGGCACACACAAAATCTGACTACCTTTTCTTGCAGTAACATTGTTCTGAATCATTCTTTGAAGATGAAGGTTTAAAGTCTAAGGCAGAAATAGATTCTTGTAGTCTTTCAGGGAAAAAAAAAAAAGAAAAAGCAAAAAGAAAACCTCCCTCTTATTCAGCAGAAATTTGTGACTAAAGAGCTTCCTCGGAATACCAGAAGTATTTATTTTTGCTCTTTCCTAAGAGAAGTGGTACAACTATAAAATATTGGTAAACAAGTTGCTGTTTGTACAGTAAACATCTCCCTCATGAGTGCCATCTGACAATATGAAGAAGGAATAGAGAATTTTTATTATGGTTAAGTATCACTTATATCTATTTCAATTTCAGTAGCACCTTTACAAGACTGATTGTTCACTTTAACTGCAGTTCCTTGCCTGAAGTTCAACAGAAGGACAAACCAGGATCAACAAGATCCTGATCAGGATCAGCAACATGCAATCAGGGAATTCAGATTGTTATATTCCTGGGATTAACTGGCAAGATTAATTCTGGATTTAATATTATCTTCTCTATCATTATGTTCTTTCCTACAGCTGTAGACAACTGAAGCCATATCCTTCCATGGATAACTTGCAAAAAGCTGCTTAGTTGGCAACAGCTGCAACTTTGACAAATTTTAGAAGTTCAGCTGTTTTTTCCTCTGAACCATTTACAAAACATTTACAAATTCCCACAAGGTTGGGTTTCTTGGAGTTTTATTGCTGCTGTTGTTTAGAATTTTTTTGCCCTATGCTTCATTCTTCAGAATAAATGGAGGCATTAATTGTCTATTTGCAGCAGCTTGAAATGCTCAGAAGAAATACTGAATTTTCGGCTTTAGTGCCTGGTACATTATTCTAATTCAAAAGTGACACTTCTGAGGATGAAAAGAGGAATTAAGAAGCATCTACTGCTTATTTAAATTTTTAATTCCATTTCTAACTAGGATAATGTATTTCAGGAGTCTTCTTTTGTTTTCACAGAGTGGAGAGAGATACTGCATAGTTACATCACATGATCTCAAAGGTTTCATGCTTATCTTTCTTTTCCCACCCCAGTGTATAAAGTTTTTTGCATTTGGCCATGTCATATGAAATACAACTATATTAAGAACAATTAAGTGCTTTCCAGTGCATCAGGATGTATATTGCTGCATAAAAGTAAACCAAACTAATTGCCTGGCTTTGATTGACTGTGTTGCTGTATTTGCTCAGAAAAGGAATGCTCAGTGCCTGCAATATTGTCACTTTAAACCAGACCCAGGATAATATGTGTTTTTGTATGAGAATAATACATTAAATTAATAACCACATTACAATCACACAGATTTAAAATATTGCTTACCCATGGCACTAAGAGGATTCCTTTCATCTTGAAAGAATATTTAAAAATTAAAATATGATTTCACAAGCATTAATCTGTTTCTTGTGCAGGCCCATAAGGCACATTCTAAGTGCTTTAATGCATCCCTGAGCTGGTGCTTTCTATGATAAGATGAGGTTATAATGAGCCACTTCCTAACAATACAATGTACTTGTGTGTTATTGCAATGTATCTTTGCTTGGGAGCAATCTGGAACTCTCATAAAAGAAATAACTATCAGCAACATAAAATAAAACAAAATACAAATTTTATACTGTTAGCCTTTCCAGGTTAGCATTTTTATTATATTTGTATATATCTATGGCCTCTGTTTCGTCTGCAAAAATTAGTGTAACTCACATGCTCCCGTCAGGATCCTCCCAGAAGTGAAAGTCTTCTTGAGGGAAAAAAAAATCTTGTACTTTGTAATGCACGCTGACTTTGGGGCCTCCCAAGGCTTTGCAGCAATTGAGTGTCACAGATGAGATCCACACACACCTGATGAGATCTTCAGTGCCCATTTAGGAGCTGTGTTAAGGCTCCCCCACAGTTAAAATGGTTCTGCATTTACAGCTATTCATATCTTAGCATAAAAATGCCAATGTTTTAATAATCAAACATTCCATGTTCAGTGTCCCTGTGGTTGCTGTCACACGTAGTGCTGCCACAAATAAGGGTCTTAAACTGCATTTCTTGTTCAAGCACACAGCCACTGTTCTAAGGGACCAGGCCGATCTTTTCCTTGGAACTCTTGGACATTTCTACGTGTTCTTCAAAGAGAAATGAAAATACGTTTAATGTAGAATCATGGAATGGTTTGGGTTGGAAGGGTTCTCATCCCACCCCTGCCATGGCAGGGACACCTCCCACCGTCCCAGGCTGCTCCAAGCCCCAGTGTCCAAGCTGGCCTTGGGCACTGCCAGGGATCCAGGGGCAGCCCCAGCTTCTCTGGGCACCCTGTGCCAGGGCCTGCCCACCCTGCCAGGGAACAATTCCTGCCCAATCTCCCATCTGAGCCTGCCCTCTGCCACTGGCAGCCATTCCCTGCCTCCTGGCCCTGCAGCCCTTGGCAATTGTCTCTCTCCATCTTTCCTGCAGCTCCTTCAGGCCCTGCAAGGCCACCCTGAGCTCAGCCCAAAGCTTCTCCTGTGCAGCTGAACAATGCCAGCTGTGCCAGCCTTTCCTCCCAGCAGAGCTGCTCCATCCTTCTGCTCATCCTGGAGCCTCCTCTGGGCTCTCTGCAGCAGCTCCAGCTCCTTGCTGTGCTGGGGACCCTAGAGCTGGACACAGTTTTCCAGGTGTGCTCTACACACCAGGATAGATTGGTTTATCTGATCCTTTACCCAAAACTTACAGATGTAGCCTCTGCTTGCTGCTCACTTTCCTAAATTCTCAATCCATTTGCAATTGGTGACTGGATCCTTATTGGGGACTGAATCCTTATCACTGCACTGCTTCCAGCTTCATAGATTTAAATATTTGGAGTTTGGCCATTAAAGTCAGATCACACATCACACAGTGAAGGGGTACAAAGACCCTCCCCTTCCCAAAGGCTCACCTTCACAACAGGCTACATTTGCTTCTCCTCTTCTCCGAAGAGCACAAATACTTTGGTTAAATCTCCAAAAACAACCCTCTCCCTCTCCCCTCTGAGGAAAGAAGAGCAGAAAGAGACAAACTGAGCATGCAGAGATCTCTTGGGTTCCAGGGACATGAACACTCTCAGGAAACAGCAGATTTCCTTCCCACACACCAGGGAACCTCTGGGAGATGGGCTGGGTGGAAGCACAGCAAACTCAGTGCACAGCTCTGGAAAAAGCCACAGTGGGCACAATCCAATCTGCATTTTCTTCACAATCACACCAGTTGCTTGTCCAGTAGATTCTCATCAATAATTAAACCTAAATATAGCATTGCCTTCTGAGTAAAGACCATATTAAAGTATTTGAAATGTCAAACATGTAAAATAATTACAGCATCATGTTGATTACATATTTATAAGTCTCCTTTTCAAAGGTGCAAAGAAATCCTGCAGCAAGCCTCTCAAGACTTGTTGCACTAACAAGCTAAAACTTAGATTCTAGCACCATCTACTGATTTAATTCTTAATTTTTACTTAAACGACAATGCTGTTTTCCCATTTGAAGCCAACAAGAACACTGCAGGCAGAAAACAAATGTAGAGTTCTACTGAACCTGTTTTTACAATCTGAGGGAAACACCTCCCAGATGGCAAGAGTGTTTTTGTTTGGGAGTACATGGCTTGCACACAGCCCATGGGCTATTCATTAAAATAAAACCAGAGGGTCACAGAATTCAAATCAGTGAGAAGCAGCAGTTATTGAAGAATCAGCCTGAATATTTTAGAGTCCAGACAGAGACGTGGAAAAGTAAGACAGCAAGATTAAAAAAAAAAAAACAACCAAAAAACTTAAAAATACAAGGAAAACAAATAAAACCTAAAAATAATTTTAAAGAATTGAAAATGCACCCAAAAAGATGCATACCCAAAAATCTCTTGCAGGGTAGAGCAAAGTATATTTAAGATCATTTTTATCTGTTTTTGTATTCTTAACCACTCATTTCTATCTCTACTTGATTCTTACGTTAATTCTTAATTTCCTTAATTTCTGAAGCATTCCAAAGGGAATGGAGCACTATATTCCTAAACTCTATATTACCTCTCTTTTGATTCTTTAAGTCTGGTAAGCACAAGGAGATAAGTCACCAAAATAATTACTTGCCAGTAATATTAAAAGACAACCTCATTTTAGCCTGAAAGCATCACGTCAAAACACGAGGCAAATCTGGAGTTCCCTCTGCTGTGCTGTTGAGGTTTTAAATATGGTACTCACACCCAGAATAAACCTGTTTGGGGTATCTGTAGCATTGCCTTTTCCTAGCTGCATTTTTGTTTGATGCAAATATGTTGGTGAAAAAAATTAAGATTATAATTGTCCCTAATAGAACGGTCCATGACAAGAGAAGCCTTGGTGGTAATCACACCCTACCAGCAGCTGCAGCATGAGCAAAAGAGCAACAGACATTCATAAAAAAAAAATGTAGGTGCTGTAGGTTGGGTGAAAAGTGGCATTTGATAGAATTAAAACCTACAGTGAACAACGCCAGTGGGAAAAATGTAACAGCAATAGGTCATGGCTTGGGGAATATTTTATAGCATCCATAATAAACTGAAACAATTTTTGGTCCTGGTTTGTCCATTTCTTAATTTCGTGCAGTTTTGTTTCTATGAATAAAGATTCAGGTCTTTATGAGTAGTGTTTGATTCCCTGTGAATTAATATTTTGATTGCAATCTAATGAAAATTTATTTCTTTAATAAAGCAAATAAAAGACCATTGAGGAATACCAAGCTAACATGAAAAAAGTTAAAAAAAATTAAAAATATGAGATATATAAAGATATAAAAAATATTAAGTTTTGAATCCCTACACTTTAACCAGACAATGAATCTTAAAATTAAGCTGGAAATATTAACCATTAACCTGGAAGACCCGCAAGATGTGCCTCTAAGCATGATTTTGTTCTCACTTCTTAAAATGTCCTCTTAAAAAGAATTGCCCAACACTGGCCTAAACCCAAATCAACCAAGTTCTTAATTAAAAATAGGTTTGGGGTTTTCTTTTTAAGTAAATAGTCACAGTCTATTTAAGTCATGAAGAAAAAGGAACAATACATTTAATTGTTTTGACTTTTTTATGAGCTGGAACTCTTTCAAAGGGTGCAGAGCAAAAATTATCTATTACAGCTATGTGGGACATAGACAAGAAAAAAACACTCTTTGAATCACTGCTCTCAAATTAATTATATTCTCAAAAATACCGGATTTTTTTTTTTTTTTTTTTTTTTTTTTTTTTTTTGTTGGTTTTTGGGGTTTTTTTGAGGGAACTTTCTGAATCTACAACATTCATAAATGTTCCTGATGGATTTAGCAAAGCACTCATGTCTTGTCAGTGAACTGATGAGCTCAGTGAGGGACAGCAGACACCTCCAAACACCACAGACATCTCCAGATCCTGCCAGGGCAGACCAGGGGAGCACCCAGCAGGTCACACTCACAGCTAAAGGCAGCTGCAAACAAAACCTCCAAAACAAAACCTGGTTGTGCACCAGACTGTGGAGAGGAGCTGTGAACTCAGAACTGCTCTGTAAAAACTCAAAATAGAAATGAATTTTAGGAAAAGTGTGCCAGACTTTCCCCTTCCCCGTGTGCTGCTCCCGGGAGCTGTAAGACAATACAAATGCAATTTGCACTTGAACCAGATGTTTCAACCCGAGGCAATGGGAAATTATTTCCTGTTCCTGAGCACTCCTCTAATGGATTCGAAGCACTGCAGTGGTTTTCTGAAGTGCTACAGGTAGATAAATTGGGCTGAAAAGAAGTGTGTGCCTTCCACAGCAGTTCTACAGCATCTCCTTGGACTGGACTGAGGGAAATTCCCAGAATCACAGAAGAGTTTGGGCTGGAAGGGACCTTAAAGCCCACCCAGTGCCACCCTGCCATGGCAGGGACACCTCCCACTGTGCCAGGCTGCTCCAAGCCCCAATGTCCAACCTGGCCTTGGGCACTGCCAGGGATCCAGGGGCAGCCCCAGCTTCTATATGATCTTATATGTAGTTCTGTGATAAAAATCACCGCCCTTTTGGCAGCTCATTAAACTACTGGCACAGGAAGAATTGTCTTTCAATTTTTCCATCTGACCTGTACCTAAAAGCTGCCATGCTGAGGCAGATTTAGCCCCAGCCACTGAAGTCCATCCTTTTTCCCCCCAGGTTGCTCTGTAAGGAGATTCTGGGCTCTTATTTTACCCTATCCATAACTGCTATGAAAAAATAGGCTAAACATTTAAGTATTTATGTCCGTTTAAATTAATAAGCAATTAAAAAACCCCTAAATTCGAAAGTGTGCCTGGACTGTGCATGACAGCAGCTGTAGATATTAGTACATCCTTTTTTAATTCTCTGAATAAACGCTGCAGACTTGCATTTACATTATTATCTGTAATGCTAATTTTAGACTTTAGTTCTAATGGCTTCATGGAGACTTGCAAAACTTCTTTCCCCTAACAGCTTTTACACATGGGGTTTCATTCTTTTCTCCCTTCTCCTTTTTTTTTGGTTGCAAATGCCATGACCCCCCATGATCCAGCAAAGAACACTTCTGGTGTGTATCATGACAAGTGTAACAATGCAGGCTGCCAGTTCTGCTGCACTCCAGAGTCACAGGAGCACACCAAAGGAATTTTATATATGCTACCTACAGCATTTCACCGTGTGGTTGAAGTGCTACCCAGCTCTGAAACACCCATGGTCTTGAGAGGTCGTGTCAGTGATGAAAGAATGAGCTGCAGGTTTTTGTGAGCTTTGGGACTAAAATGTAAAAAAAAAAATGAAATCATGCTGTAGGAATAAATTAACAAGGTTGATTACTTTCCATTGATTCATTTATTTACCATCAGCACTTCAAATGTCACTCCTCTGCTAACTGCAATAGTCATAGTTTGTTTCCTATATCCCTCCCACTGCTAAGTTACTCAGATCATCCCTCCTGTTTCCAGCAACTACAAAGAAACACATGCACTTCTGCTCTTATGGAGGAAAGAATGCACCCCCTGTGCACTTCCAGAACTTCACTGCCTGCTGTGTTCTAGGAACCTGAGCCTTACTGTGCATGTGCTGGAGCAGTTCCACTGTATTCCACCAGTGCTGATGGGGTGGTTCCACATCCTGCTGGCAGCTGATGAGGATCTCCAGGACTCAGTGTTGGAGCCAGATCTGTTCAATAGCTTTATGGAGGATCTGGATTAGGGAATTTGGGGCACTCTCAGGCAGTTTGCAGATAACAGCAATTTGGGTGGGAATGTGGATCTGCTGGAGGGCAGGAAGGCTCTGAGGAGGGATGTGGCCAGGCTGGATCCATGGAATGAGGCCAAGGTGTGAGGGACAGCAGGGACAAGTGGCAGGTCGTGCCCTGGGCTCACAACAACCCCATGGATGCTCCAGGCTGGGGCAGAGGGGCTGGGAAGCTGCTGGTGGGAAAGGCCCTGGGGGGGCTGGAGACAGGGCTGGACACGAGCCCAGGGGTGCCCAGGTGGGCAAGAGGCCGATGGCAGCTGGGCTGTGCCAGCCCTGGGGTGGCAGCAGGGCCAGGGCAGTGCCCGTCCCCTGGGCTGGCCCTGCTGAGGGACCTCGAGGGCTCTGTCCAGCTCTGGGCCCTCCTGGCCAGAGAGCCCTGGAGGGGCTGGAGCGTGTCCAGGGCAGGGAACGGAGCTGGGGAAGGGGCTGGAGCCCCAGGAGGGGCTGAGGCAGCTGGAAAGGGGCTGAGCCTGGAGCAAAGGAGGCTCAGGGGGGACCTTGTGGCTCTGCAGAGTCCCTGACAGGAGGGGTCTCAGGGGGGATCGGGCTCTGCTGCCAGGGAACAGGGACAGGAGGAGAGGGAACGGCCTCAGGCTGGGCCAGGGGAGGCTCAGCTTGGACAGCAGCAGGAATTTCTCCATGCAAAGGGTGCTCAGGCCTTGGCAGGGGCTGCCCAGGGAGCTTTGGAGTGCCCATGGCTGGAGGTGTCCCAGGAAGGGCTGGAGGTGGCACTCAGAGCTCTGGGCTGGGGACAAGGTGGGCACTGGGCACAGCTGGGACTCCATGGCTGGGAGTTTTTTCCAACCTCACTGGTTTTATGAGTCCTCCAGCAGCTTGAATGAGCTCCTCACCTGAACCTGCAATAGTAGAAAAAGATCAATTTCTCAAATTAGAATTTGTGCCCCTAATATTCTCTAAGAAAACCATGCCTTGAGTTCCTGTAGGATTTTTTTCTGATATTGGGCTTTTCCTCCTGATGCAAACTTTCCATGCTTCACCTGGATAACTAAAGGGGAAATACCATACTCATTATAGGTCATAGATCATTTCCCCATTAAACACTTTGAATTTCTCTGTGGAACTCTTGAAAAAATTAGAGGATGGCAATGGTTTTGTTTTGTTTTAAGCATAACAGACTTGTTCTAGGGAAAGGTTCTTGACATTTGGAATGAGTTGTGGGACTTGGAGAGCAAGCTGAGCTTGGCAGAGTGATAAGCTGACTGACTGGCAATAATAGATTAAAAGGTGTAGAAAAATATGATTTGAACCAGACTTGAAAAGCATTTTAAGACAGCCATGAAGAAGCATGAATGTTAAATCAGAGAGGTGAGGGAAGCAGCATGCCTCTTTCCTAGAAGACAAGATAGTTCAAGCTTTTCTTTGCCCTTTCTGAAAGACAGCTGTAAGTCAGAGGGACATATGTCACACTGGCTTGGCCAAAAGGCAGCCTCCATATAGGAAAAAAAGTCTTATTTTTTAATGTTTCTCACAACAGCATGAACGTGGTCACTGATATCTCCTAAAATAAAAAAATAAATAAATTGTGAAGTGCAAGTCCCCTTAACCATTCATTCTCTCAAGGTATTTTCTTACCACATTCAAGGTAATGTGGGTAAGAAAAATAATCACATTTCCTACTGGGAAGAAATTTGTCCACATTTTCAAATGTTAAAAATAACAGTCAACTATAACTGACAGTCAAAACTATTAGCTGGATAGAAAGTTTTAAGGAGCCAACTTTCATTCACCCCAGTTGTTAGGGACAATGTTTCAGTCATCTTACCTGAATTGCCAGGCACCAACAAAATCACCTCCCTCTCATCTGGAGTCAGATGCTGTGTCACCATAAGTTGATCCAAATCAACTATTCCATCAAAAAACAAGTCAGCTGCAATAGATATAAAAATAAATGTGGTGGCTTCCCCCCCTCAGTCTGAAGGGAAGCAATTTCAATGAAAACAAGGGAAGTTGAAAAATCCTATATAAACTTTAATGGAGACAGTTAAACTTCTTTTCACATCTGTGAAAGAAGTTTAACAAATTACTCCATTCATTTCCATGATGAATGGCTCCTCATGTGCCAGCTCTTTATTGCATCTAGCAAGGAAGAATACAGCTTTTACATGCTTCTGCAGTTGTTGTTTTTCCCTTCCCTTTTATTCTCATGCTTACTATCCATATTTTCAGTGGAAAAATGTGACAGCTATCGTATGCCAAAGAAGTGATAATTAGTCTTATATGACTGTCTTTATGTTGTCTTAGCTTTTCTAAACTCATTTTCACACAATTACCTAATCCACTGTTATACAGACTCTTTCAAAATGAGAGGGTTTTTTTTTTTTTTTTTCCATTTAAACACAGGATTAAGAGGATTTTTCCAGTTTGTAAAGATTCATACATTTTAGAAAGATTGCAAAAAGGTCAGACCAGACAGATTTAATTCTTGCTTTCTGATGGACCCGAAATGAGAAACCAGATGCAGATAAGTATCCTAATCTAAGTAAAAACCTAAATTTCCAAACATTTGCTTCAACTTCATCTTAATAGTATTTTAAAGATTATATAAACTAAGGAAAAACGTTCCAAAACTGCTGGAAAATTCAACACAACTCCTTGTAGAGTATCCAACAACCAGCAAAGTGATAATTCACCACTTATTCTTTTCTAACTTTCCTATTTGGAAATAGCTGGAGATACTTGGTGCAGCTTTACATGAGTTGAGGGTGGAATTTAAAGCAGCCTAACAGGACTCTTTAAGGGCTGGATTGACCAAGCTGTATGTGCAAATTTCAAAGCCTCAGATCTCTGACTAGCTTTAAGTACAGCTGAATTCTATATCTACCTAAAACTTTGAGGAACAGATTCCCAGATGTTTATTTCAATAAAATTCCATTGAAGAAAAGATTGCTGTTGATGGCACACACCCTCAGGAATATACACAAAGGCAAGAGACAGCTGGAAGGCAACACAAAGCCAAGGTGGAGCCACTAAGAGAGGTCTCAGGAGCACATCCAGGCTCCTGTGCTCAGGGCTCAGCAGCACAGATTTAAGCAGGTTCATCCCATCATCCAAACAAGCTGTGCCCACCCTACAGTCCCCTGAATGCAGCATCAACCCAGGGCACTCAGCCCCAATTTTCTTCTCACCCTGACTTCACTGCATATCCTGAGTTGGATCCACAAGGATCAACGATCCAGTTGCAGCCCCTGCACAGACACCCCAACAATCCCACCCTGGGCATCCCTGAGAGCAGTTTCCAAATGCCAAGTAATAAACAAAACACACATTTTCAGCTTTCTGGGGGATTATTCTACCTGTTGCATTACAGAATTACCTAATGGGAGAATTTATCAGGTGGCTGCTGCTACTTATTCCTCCACAATTAATACAAAGAACCCATAACTAAATTAATACAAAGAACCCATAAATAATTTTTTTGATGCCAAATCAACAGGGCTCAGCCAGAGAATGCCTACTGGATTGGGCTGTACTGGGAGGTTAGGTGGAATAATGAATGGATTCTAGGATTTGGATTAAATTTTTTGCTTGATGAGCACTGAACTGCTCAAAGCCTGATGCATTTAGGACATGCACAGAACAAGAACTCTGCACATCAAGACAGCTTTAAGCACTACACAGCAGCTGAACCTGATATTTCTGCACAAATTTCTGAGATCCTTTACTGAATCTG
Source organism: Eopsaltria australis (assembly GCA_034509425.1). Classification (NCBI taxonomy): domain Eukaryota; kingdom Metazoa; phylum Chordata; class Aves; order Passeriformes; family Petroicidae; genus Eopsaltria; species Eopsaltria australis. Next base: position 442,296 of record JAVTVJ010000531.1, read on the forward strand.
GTCCACAGATACTGAAATTCTGCTCCTGCATCCCTTTAGGCAAAAGAGCACAAAGGTACCTTTACAAATTCAAAAATGATGACTTCATGGTGTCATCCTAAGGACATTTAGGAAATTTTATTCTCTACTTCAATACATTCCTTCTGCATGACTGGCCAGGCAATCCTAACAGTCTGTGGTGTGGTCCACTTCTCAAGATCTTTCTCCTATAAAGCACTTTAATATTGTTCAACTCATGTAAGCCAATTGGATATAGTACAGTAAATTAAAGCATGGTTAAAAAATAAGATCCCACTTAATATTTCTTTAATGGTTGCCACTGAATGGAGTTTTCTGCATCATGACCAGGTTGAAATCAGTATTTAAATTAATTATGACAGCCATATAAATTAGACATAAGAGACTTCTAAAGCTAATTAGAGTCTGAGAGTTTTAATTTGATGTCTGTCTTGGTGTAATATCTGCTTTATGGATTAAATTAATAAAATTAAGACTGCATCGTTATAAATTTCCACTTTCATAGTTCCATAAGTTTTACAATTACATGCCATATTTGAATGATAATTGAATGAAACAAAATCATTATGTTCATGTCTGCTTTTCCAAAGACTTAAAAATAATATTCCCTATTTTCTTTCATTCATAAAAGTCATAGTGATCCCAACCCAAAGAGCAGTGCACAGCAAGGGTCAGATTTAATACAGGAATCACTGTACACTGCTCTCACTGTTCCAGCAATAACACAACTTGCAGCTTTTGCCTTTATCAGATTTCAGCAAATAGTTATGTGACCATGATTGTTGTGGGAAAGAACAAATGATAAATGAGTTCTTTCCTATCAACAAAACACACATCCAATCTCTGAAGAGGAAAAAAGCAGGTCCTCTTCATGGTCAGAATCTGTACAGAAGGCTGTGCCCTGAGCAAAGCCTTGTTCAGTGCTAGATCAGGGTTCCCAGTACCCAAAAGGGTCTAAGCTATTCTCTGCTGTTCTCTTGTTCTTTACAGCTTTACTTGCAGGAAGCAGCATTTTAAATGTGACATTCTGGTGACTTTCTTGGTGGGATCACAATGAACCAGCAGCTTCTGGAATGAAAGAGTTACTGAGTTGTATTTTATGGAGAATCCCAGAATGGTCTGGGTTGGGAGGGACCTTAAAGTTCATCCCATCCCACCCCTGCCATGGGCAGGGACACCTCCCAGTGTGCCAGGCTGCTCCAAGCCCCAGTGTCCAAGCTGGACATCCTTGGGCACTGCCAGGGATCCAGGGGCAGCCCCAGCTTCTCTGGGCACCCTGTGCCAGGGCCTGCCCACCCTGCCAGGGAACAATTCCTGCCCAATCTCCCATCTGAGCCTGCCCTCTGCCACTGGCAGCCATTCCCTGCCTCCTGGCCCTGCAGCCCTTGGCAATTGTCTCTCTCCATCTTTCCTGCAGCTCCTTCAGGCCCTGCAAGGCCACCCTGAGCTCAGCCCAAAGCTTCTCCTGTGCAGCTGAACAATCCCAGCTGTGCCAGCCTTTCCTGCCAGCAGAGCTGCTCCATCCCTCTGCTCATCCTGGAGCCTCCTCTGGGCTCTCTGCAGCAGCTCCAGCTCCTTGCTGTGCTGGGGCAGGGCTGGGGCAGCTCTGCAGGTGGGGTCTCACCTGAGGGGCAGAGGGACAGGATCCCCCCTCCCCTGCTGCCCACGCTGGGGCTCAGCCCAGGGCAGGGGGGTTTGGGGTCCCAGCAAACACTGACAGCTCAAGCAGATGAAGGTGTCAAAACCTGTGGTTTTGAACCAGCATTGATGATTAAGACAGCTTGGAATAACAGGAAAGAAGTTACAAGTGTAATTAAGCAAAAAGACTTTGTGTCCATTCCATTCCTTTCCTTAATTCAGCAATAAGGACTCTGAAGTTTCATTAATTTTATCCAATAAGCAGGTTTTCCTTTGCCTCCTGTTGCTGAGGGCTCTGTATGCAAACTGTCACACTGAGCCATTTAACCAGCTGTACCTTATGTTCCATTTACTGTCCTGGCATGTTGATGGGACATCAAAAACCTGACATATTGCGCATAACAATTGCTGATATCACACACAAATTGAGATTATCCTCTACTATCAACAGCACACATCACATATCACAGTCCAGTGTTTTGAAATAGAACTTTAGGATATTCTGTAGAAAACATACTTCAAGTGAAGAAAACACTTATTTTACTTTTAAATGGGGACATAACATCTGTGACAAAGGATCATAATCTCGGCTTGAAGATTTGCTTTTGACATTTGTATTTTCACAGGCAATTAAAATTTAATTTGGCCTATGATGAAAAGCAAATCCTTTTATCCCATACTTGCAGTCACAAGGGGAACATATTGCATTAGAAAGCAGCACTGTAGCTGAAGGTTTCATATTTGACATTTGTGACATCGTGAAAAAAATTAATTAATAGATAGGAAAGTTTATGCACTCTCATATCATCCTTAAACTTTCTTACCTATTAACTAAATGTGATGTCAGTGGTATTTTAATATACAGCCTATCAGCTCAGATTTAAAGCAGTGTTTAAAGTAAAGGCTACCTGTTCATCTAAAAATCTTTGTTATCTTGTCTTACCAACTAAATGCAAAAAAACATTGCTGGAGGCAGTGGCTGAATGAGAAATACAAAAGACAATTTTAGTTCATCTTTTGAAAGATACTGAACACCCCCTGCCTGGAGATGTCAGTAGTTCCTGTTCATTATCCCTGCTTAATAATCTTCCATATAGGACATTCCATTCAGCCTTTTTCTCCAAGTAAGAACTTACAAACCCATAAGAACACGAGGGAGTTGCCCCCTCTTTGCAATGAACAGAAACTACATCAGAAATATTTTAGAAATCAGCATCACCCCCAATTCATGAGGAGAACAGCTAATTTCACCTGCATGAAACCATCCATATTCATGATTTTATGGCATCACACAAGCAACAATGTGGACACATCAGAGAACAACAGCAATCTGGCTGGGGTTCATGGAATGAACAGTGCATGGGAAGAAAATCTCTCATTCTAAGCTAACATCTTTAAGCATTGCTTAGAAATATTATTAGTATTTCCTTCATGCTATAAGCCATTCCTGGTTTCTTTCTGCTGTTTTTATTTCTAATTACCACTTACAAAATAAAACCTGGAGGTTTCAGGCATATGCTCCAAGAAAAATCAGCTGTGGACTGGGGTAATCCCACGCTCAATTCCAAGCTAAACCCTGCCAATGGTTTAGCATTCCATGTGCTCCTGAAACCACTCCCAGTAACTTAGTCTCATTATTTTGGGGGAGGGAGAATCCTCCAATAATTAAGAGTTGATCTGCTGCATCTTAACAACAAATCAGAGTCTAATTCCCCACTTTGGAATGCAGTCATGCCTGGCACAGAGAAGGTAAAATCTTTCAGTTGCTCCATTTGTGAAATCTCCATGAAAACTCCAGGGAAAGGAGTGCCTGGAGTAAGCACCAGAGTTGAGAACTGAGCATGCTTAGCCTTCCAACGATGCCTTTTGCTTGGCTCTGCAATTTGTTTGATTTTCCTTGAGAGTGGATCCCAGTTAGGTGATGCCTTAGGTTTTAACTTTTTATTTTCTACATCAGAACTGCTCTAGGGTCTGACTCTAAGACTCCATAAGTTGTCAGCTAGTGTTCTGTTACTGTCATTTAGACGAAAAAAATTCTCTCTAAGCCGGAGTTTCAAGGACATCCTGTTTCTCCAAAAGCCCAAAATGTAAACACCCATGGACAGCAGCGAAGAGAAGAAGGGGACAAACTAGGGATGGGACTTCAGGACCTGAAGCTGTAATTGGACAATGGGTTTCTGATATGCAGATGGACAGAAGGTAGGACAGAAGGTATATCTGTCCAAAAACCACGTGCTAGATGTGTCCATTTTGGGTGAAGTCTCTGTGAGACTCCTGCATGGCCCAAAATGTACCTTGTTTTAATAAATACTTCTTTTATTCTTTTAACTCTGTCCAGCTTCTGTTTCAGGTCAGCCTTTCGTAAGGCATCACTGGGGTTCTTTGAGAAGTCAGCTCAGGCTACAGGTGGTCCTTTATCCACTTTGTGTGGCCAGCTCTGGAGCAGCACACTGGTCATGGGTGCAGCTCAGAGGATCTGTGCAGTTGATGTCCAGTGCACCCCAGGTTAATTAGCAGTGTCAGTAACTTTAATCACCAACAGCTCGTTTGGCTGTCATCTGTAATTCCATATGTAACCCACTGTAATTTAGAATTCATTAATACCCAGTTGTACCACAGCCTTGCCATAAATCTCAACAAGAGTGATGTGCTCTGAGAAAAAAGCAGATTTAAGACAACAGATCCAAACCCAAAAATTGTTTAAAAACACAATTTGGGATATTTTACTTACTATACTAAATAAAAATGATATAAAGTGATAATTAGCCAAGAATTGTTCGAGCTCTTAAAATTATATAAAACTTCAGGAACAGTAATCTGTGTCCTTATACCCAGATGACAGGAGTCATATCTGTTCTTATCACTGTGCTGCAATAGGCAAAGCAGTAAAATTCTCAATAATAATCATAGACTAACAGCCATATTCATGTAAAATAAAAGTATTTTTCCTCATGTAAAATGCTATTAGCCATATTTGAAGGCATTATGTTCTGATATCATTTTTCCATTTCACTAAATGACAGCTATTAAATGCAATGGCAACTGCATGACAGGGATATTTTTTATTACTTCAAAAGGAAGAAAAGGATTAAAATGAGTTTATTCAAAAGTGTGATTTGTCAATTTTTTCTTATCAAGGGCTGTGTGGGACAGCTTTAAACCTAAACACTGTGATCTGACCTCCTATTTGAATAAGTTAATGTGATCCAGTGTTCTTAGAAAAGTAGTGAAACCTATCTTTTCTATGCAGAAGTCCCAGGAGGAATTTGTGCTTTTATACGGTCAGCTGCAAGGTGCCATTTCCTTTTCATCATTCCTGCTTTTATCATATTGTACTTCTTGACAGCTTAGAGGTTCTTTTCAGAATCTGGTGGATGAGCAACTATATAGAGACATTTTTTGTATGAAGGATTTCTTTCCAGCCTCCAAGGCTTTCCAGTCAAACAGAATTCTGCTGCCAGAAATCCCTCTCTTATATTCAAGAGGGACTAATCACCATATTTGATAGAGCAAGCATCTTACCTAAACATCAAATAGAACTATAAATTATCACCTTAGAGCATTAAAGAAGGATTTTACATACATCAGGTTCTTGCATTATACATCCTAGGAACAGCAGTGAAACTCATTTCGTATATATACATCCACAGAGAGGGGTAACATCTAGCTGGACAAAATATGGCTCATTAGGGATTTCCTTGGAAGGATTATCCTCCTGCCAGCAGCTCTTCCTCACAGGAGATCCTATACAGTGCATAGATGACTTTTTTTAGTGTTTTCTGTACATATTCTCCCACGTGCTTACACTAATTTGCATTTGAAAGCACTCATATAAAAAGTTGTGGCGATTTAAAGATGAGTACATTAATCAGAAAAATTCAATCCAAAAGTATATGTTAATTTGGTATCTTTTGTAAACCACTATTTTAAAGCTCTGGCATCTCTTGGGTGATTTCCTGTAGAAGCTCATCTCCTCTAGGGTAGAAAATTCTCAAGGCTTCAAGACAGGAATTAAAAGTTTTGCAGGCCAACATTCTCAGCTAACCTGGAGCAGCTCTGACTTGTACCAAACAAAGCCAGTTTCTACTGGCTGCAAATATCATTCAGCTGAAAGCTCACAAATCAAATAATTACATAGATTAATACTGGAAATTGAATGTAAAAAACAACCTCAGACAGGAACATTGAAAGCTGAGTCTCTCAAACTGAACTTCTCACAGTTATGGATAAAACTATTTTTTAAAAAATGTGATAATTTAACACTGTAAAATGCAAACTGTTCCATCTTTCAGTCTGTAGGCCAAGGAGGTATTTTGGTGTAGAATCATGCTGGCAAAAAGAGTTACTCCAATTATCTCAGGTAATGAAAGACTAGTGTGGAGTAACATCAGAAATCCACAGGGGCCATACCTTTACCCATTTTTTCTGCTACTAAACTGCTATTATATATCCAGAGTTATGGTATCAACAACAGACAGACTTTCCTTGAACATCTTTGCTACTCAGGTCTGCAGATTAATATTTTATATTCAAGTTCTACCTAAAAATATGGCCTATTTCTAACTCTGGGACAGACACTTGGGAGCTGAAAACAGTTCAGCTGAGTCCAGTTCTGCTGATCTGCTTTGAACCAGAGAAGAACTGCACAGTTCTTAAATTTTCCTGTTTTAAAAGAGCAGAAAAATGATGGGAACACAAGTGTTGAGGTATGCTGTTATCACACATCAGAAGTGATTCCTTTTCTGCCTTGGTCCCACGTGCAGAGTGACATTTCAAACAATAAATCACCTGAACACCTATTCAGAAGAAAACACTTCCAGGCATTCCAGCCCTGCACTGCAACCCCATTTCTGTGTCTCTGTGGATTTGCTGTGAAAACCAGACATGAAGAGGTCACAGAGACTGCCTTTGTCTGGGGATCATCAGAGGAAAGATTTCAAGCACACTTGGCTTTACCATTTATCTCAATTCCTGACCAGCTGCAATCACCTGTTTGCACAAAAGCTGTTGACTTGCTGAAGCACTCCTGACTAGTTTATACTGCTGGTTTTTTCTGCACGTCACATCTCTGATGTAAAGACTTGTGCTCTGGAGCCCCTCATGTCCACAGCTCAGCAGCCAGTGTCAGATTTAGTGCTTGCAGTGACATAAAACAATGTAATCAGACTGTTCAAGATAACAAAGGACATTATCTGAGTGCAAGAATTCTCTCCTAGCCAAAAGAAAACACCAGATTAGTGGAGACATCAAATTAAACACCCTACTGAACCCTTAAATTAAAAAAAAAAAAAAAAAACACCTTAAAATATACATTCCACTGACAAGAGGAATTTTCAGTAATTAATTGCTGAAACATGCAGGGGAATTTCACAAAGACTTTTTTTTTCCTTTTAAGAATCTATTTAGAGTATTTTTCTCAAATGTAAACTTTTCTTGTCCTTTATTCTGTACTTGAGCAAGCAAACGTTCTTGATCAGCTAGAGGAAAAGGGCAACTCCAAAGATCCAAATGGACTTCAAGGTTTGTGTTTTCCTCTACTGAAGAGTTGCACAGGTTCGTGCACCAACACGGATGGGGCAGGATGCAGGGGTTCCTTAAATTCCCTTCTTGAGTGATGCTGTCACTAAAAAGTCAAGTAATATTTAATATATTGCTACACCACACATCCTGAAGTTGATGAGAGTGATGGAGCAGCTCTGCTGGAAGGAAAGGCTGGCACAGCTGGGATTGTTCAGCTGCACAGGAGAAGCTTTGGGCTGAGCTCAGGGTGGCCTTGCAGGGCCTGAAGGAGCTGCAGGAAAGATGGAGAGAGACAATTGCCAAGGGCTGCAGGGCCAGGAGGCAGGGAATGGCTGCCAGTGGCAGAGGGCAGGCTCAGATGGGAGATTGGGCAGGAATTGTTCCCTGGCAGGGTGGGCAGGCCCTGGCACAGGGTGCCCAGAGAAGCTGGGGCTGCCCCTGGATCCCTGGCAGTGCCCAAGGCCAGGTTGGACATTGGGGCTGGGAGCAGCCTGGCACAGTGGAAGGTGTCCCTGCCATGGCTGGGGTGGCACTGGATGGGCTTTAAGGTCCCCTCCAAGCCAGACCTCCTGGGATTCTGTGATTATAAATTTGTGTATGTGTAAAATGTTTTACCACTCTCAATATAACACACCCTAAACTTCAACTTAGCTTTCCCACACTAGAAAATTACAGCAGTTTCACTGGAAACACTGACATTTCCAGAGTTGAAAAGTATTTTTCTGTTACTGAGCTTTTTTTCCCAAGTCTGTATTTGAGCAGTTACTGATCACTGCATGGACACAACACACTGGGTGTGGCACGGGTCATTGTCTTCAGTATCAAAATCTATGCCAATAATAAGCAATTTGAGACAGTATGCATAGGACTTATTTATGACATAGAAAATGCACTAAGGTAGGTCCAGTAAATGCTTTTCAATATTATTAGAGTTGAAAGCAAAAGCTGTCAAGTGGCTTAACAACAGAATGATGTTGACAGCAACCTTTATGTCTAGAAAATAATTTGAAAAATAAATCACCTTTTTTCCACAAAAGTAGCCTTAATATTATAATTGATCCATTTATTTCATAAGAACACCCATTCTACAATTAAATGTGTATTTTATTCTGAATTCTTTTATCAACAATTCCTATATATTGGTATATATTCCATTCAAAGAAAGCAATCTTACTGAACAGTAGTTACATCAATTGTTTCACACTCAAAAGATTCAGCACTTATAAAAAGCTCCATTTTAATCAAACAGCATCAAAACAGTCACACCTGTCAGCTTTGATAGCTTTCCAATTCAAGTGAGTAAGATAAACTACTTACTCATTGACTAAATCATTTCTAGTCCCAATTTGTGCGTGTTTGGACATGGCAATTTAGAATGGCAGCAGTGCAACCTGTCCCGAACTAATTGCTATAAATATACCAGATGTCATAAAAATCGGGACTTACTCCTTTTAAGGGAAAACAAAGCAAATACCATAAGAATGCAGAAATGAATGATTTAGCAGTGTAACCTTTATTTCAAGCATTATAGGTCAAATAAATTTAGTAAAAATCTGGACAATTGACTTCTCTTTTTTGTTAATATCTCAACCCGAACAGGACTAGGCTGGGTTATAAATTTCCAGGTTTGCTCAAAGGGCACCAACTCATGGTTAAAAATGAAGCCAATGTGCACCTGAGCACTTTTGCACACACACATGTGGGTGCAGGCAGTAAGAGTCTCCTGTTTTTGCTTCTTACTACAGCAAGAGCACATCTATGAAACGATAAAAATATTAATGCTCCACAGCCTCTAATATATCCCATCACAGCAAGCAAACTGAAGTCAGAAATAGAATCTGAATTGACTCAATTCAATTGACTGAATTGAAGCACTGTGACCTCAAGTCCTAACTGCTGGAGTTGAGCATTGAACTAAATTTTGTTTCCCCATAAGATTTGCCAGATAAAACCCTCAAGAATGCGTGTAAAGCAATATATGATAACCAGATATTTCTAATGAAGAGGCAAATTTTACAAGAAATATTGCCATTATAATTTACTGCATTTTACCCAAGTGCAGTGCACATGGAATCTTGGCATGCCACTAAATGCTGAGATATAAATTCATGCTAATTGCCAGTGATGCTTTATGATTTTTTTTTCTACTCATGTTTAAAGGTAAGAAATGGCCAATTGCACAGGCATGAGCTATACAGCATTAAACAGCTGGTGGAAATTCTGCTTTAGGTGAAATCATAATTAATTCAAGCCAACAGAATCAGTTTTGCTTCCCTTGTCTTCACTTATCACATGATTAATTACCAAACTTACAAATATTTATACTCAAACATTCCCCTACTGCTGTTATGGGTGCAAAGCTAAGGAAGACAGCCAGAAACAACAAAATTCCTGTTTACAGGATATTGTTGGCTCAAGGCAGACAACACAACTACAGACACCTGCAGGCCATGGTTTATTTTCAGATGGGCTTCTTTTATCATAGTTATTAAATGCTTCCATACCCCAATCTGCTGCAGCTGTTATTTTTTGGACCACCCATATGTACATTCTAAATATTTGCCAACCATTATCATAGAATCTTTGCATCAGCTGCCTTTCAGGTTCCAAACCCATAGAATTGGCAAGACAAATATTCATTTAGCACTTAACCAGATGCTTTAAACCCAGCACAATTCTTTACAATATTTAGGGGGTGTGTGTGTGTGTCCCCTTCAGATGTTTTGATGCAGATATAAAGCACCAGATAACCTTCACCAGCCTCTTTCAAGCCCAGGGTTTCTTCAGAGCATAATATTAAAAAAAAAAAAAACCAACTGTGTTTTTTTTCCACAGAGAGAAAAATTGCTTGTGAAAATAAAACAAAGAGCTCTTCAAAGCTAAATAGTCAGCTCATTATTACTGCAGGGACAGAAAGCACAGTGTGGATATCTTTTTAAAGGTATTCCTCCAAGATGCATGAAATACATCAGGTAATTTGAGAGCAAATCTGTCAGCTGTAGATTTCACAGGACTAAAAAATCTGGTATATAAGATCTCCACTGAGGCAACAAACACAAACAAGAGACCAGATTTGTAACTGATGCTGGCCTGCATCTAAATTAGGTCATTTCAATTGTACCAACAAAATCCTAATTTGAGCATAAATAGATCTAAACCCACATCATGTACAAAACAAAGTTCAATAATGAGTGCCCTTCACAAGTTTTAGTGTCTCTAACTTTGATACACGTCACCTTTTTTCCCTGAGAACGTAAAATCCACTCCACACCTTTAATGATATCCAAGTATTTCTCTCTCAAACCACCAGTGAATTAAGGTTTTCTAATAAAAGACATGGGATAAAGGCTGATATGTTTGTTGTTTGGAGCAGAGAATTACAATGGTGCATTAATTAATAAAATGTGAATAGTTGTAAGTAAAAGTTTTGAATAAAATGTTACACACAAATAAGGTAATGGTTTTCTCTTTTTTACTTTTTGGATCAAACCCTCCAGTGTTTCCCTCACTGTAACTGTATGAAATAATTATAGACTTTAGCATTTCCTTCTTCATAACTCTGTGTAAAATCAAGAATTATGAGATCACCACTACTTAGAGTGAATAGGTTTCTTGAATTGCAGTTGTGTTTTACAGCTGGCATTGTCTGAAGGACAAGTGCAATAGGTAGAGCACCTTTGAATCAAATGATTTTCAGTGTGCTTATGTTTTAAATGAGGAGGAAATGCCTTCAAAAACACATGGTAATTTATCCAAGCTCTTGTCTGACAGACAGGAACAGTTTATAACTATCAGGCTGAAGGTATTTCTGTTACACAAGCTTGACAAAAACCACACAATATTACCCCTGTGCTGCCAAATGCAAAGCACTCAGTTACCAGTCTGTGAGATTATTTGGGAAGATGGCATTATGGAAAAAGGAGATCAAGTACTTAGGTGTCTTCTGGGAACAGCATCAATCTTATGCTATTTTCACATTAAAATCACAAATATGGGGTCCTGGTGGGTTTCCTGGGCAGGGAATTTGGACAATGCTCTCAGGAATGCACAGGGTGGGATTGCTGGGGTGGATGATCCTGGTGGGTCCCTTCCAATTTAGGATATTCTATACTTGAGGATGAGGAAAAAAATGAAGTTTGAGATTGTGGGAAGTCAACTTTACCTCTCATAAAAGTATCCCCAAGCACATGCTGTCCTGAGAAGGATTCACTCTGCCAGGGATTCACAAATGGTGCTAAGGACAAGTAAATGCTTCTCTGTCAAGGGACAGGACCTGCTGTGTAACAGACCTCACACACAAAAACATTATAAAAGATTATTTCATTCAATTACTTTTCAGCATGAAAAACAAGCTTATCATTTGGGTGGGGTTTTTATATTTTATCCTAAAAATTTCTTCACTCGGGCTGTTCCAATGACTGATTACAGACATCAACCTCTTCACAAGACGTACACGCAAAAATACTGCGGAGAAATTTGGCATTTCAAAAACTTATGACTAATTTTACTTTTCAGCTGAAGCATAACATAGAGACTGCCATCAGAGGCTAAGAACATATGTTATTTGATGTCTTAGATGAATCATGCTATGCACTAGATGTTCTGAAGCCTCATTTTTAAGAGGATCATCAGAGTGAAAGCTCTTAATACACTGCTTTAGTCTGTCAAGGTTTCTAATACCTCCAGCCAGACGCTCTGAGACGCCCCAAGGTGGATCTTCCTTGTTCTCACACAATCCAGCACACAGAGCATGGTAATGAGTGTGTGAAAAGCTGACAGCCATGAGGTGCCCCCTGTGCAATGTTCCTCTAAAGTCTGATTATCTCCGGGCCCAGGCACAGTTAATGATGCTGGTGCCACAGCACGGGGCCTGGGGCAGCTCTCTCCAAGGTCACTCTGCAGGGCTTTGTTTGCCATGTTTATTATTGCCTTTAAGCACCAGTGCAATTAGTGCCCGGTGTGGCCAGGCTTCTGCAGTGCCCTCAGAGCAGCCAGCAAGTGGGAAATCACAAAATGCAGCAACCCTTACACCTGTAAACACGCAGCACTTCTGTGGTGCTCTCTGCAAATTAAAATATCACTTCTAGCGTTTCTGTAAAAGCAAGGAATAAATACTTGAGGCAAAGATCACTTGAAGTTGTACCTCCCTGAAATGAGTAATCCCTAACCCTAAGAATAAGGGTTTGCACACTGCCAGTCTAACAGCTTTATATTGGCTTTATGTGGGAAGGTTCTGGGGGCTTCTTCTGTGAGAAGCTGCTGGAAGCCCCCAGGTCTGGCAGAGCCAGTCCCAGGTGCCCCCAGGACACACAAGGCTGGGCCCTTCAGCAACAGTGACAGCACCTTTGGGTGACATTTGAGAAGGGGGAAAACCCTGCAGAACTGCAGCCAGGAGAAAGGAGAGAACATGCAAGAGGAGCAGCTCTGACGCCCACAGAGCAGGGCAGGAGGGGCAGGAGCTGCTCCAGGTGCTGGAGCAGAGCTTCCCCTGAGCCTGGGGGGCACCCAGGGGGAGGCAGCTGAGCTCCTGCAGCACCTGGAGGATCCAGGATGGATCAGAGACCCACCCTGCAGCCCCTGGAGGGTTCTAGGATGGATCAGAGATCCCCCTGAAGCCACTGGAGGGTTCCAGGATGGATCAGAGACCCCCCCCTGCAGATCCTGGAGGCTCCAGGATGGATCAGAGACCCCCCTGCAGCACCTGGAGGATCCAGGATGGATCAGAGACCCCCCTGCAGTCCCTGGAGGATCCAGGATGGATCAGAGACCCCCCTGCAACCCCTGCAGGGTCCCACACGGTGCCTGAAGGAGGCTGGAACCCCGGGAGCTCCACGCTGGATCAGCTCCAGGCAGCACCTGGGACCCGTGGAGAGAAGAGCTCACACTAGAGCAGCTTTGGTGCAGGAGCTGTGACCCTAGGGGTGACCCTTGCTGGAGCAGCCTGTTCCTGGAGGACTGCACTCCATGGAGAAGGGCAAAAATATTTTATTTTTACTTGGATTACATTCCTATAACACTTTCTTTAAACATGTTCAACAACTTGTAGTGATTAACATCCTTAGTGGTCACTTGTCTAGCTAGCAGGACCTATTCTCTCAAAGATTTATGCTGGCTGTCTAAGAAGAGTGGCCTGCATGTCTTCATAAAATTCAAAAATATACAAACTAAGGTCTATTTCTTTTTAAAGGAACTGCAGCACATTTTTATTTTAAGTTCTAATTCTTTATATCAAAAGATTCTGGAGCAAAACACATCCCAAACAAGCAGCCACAGCAGCCACTTGCTAGGACTGCAATCAGCACTAAAGCAATGTTTAACAACACCTGCACTTGCTGCCCCTGGGGCTATCAGTAAATAGCACCAGAGAAATCTGTCACAACTAAACCAGGAGAGATTTCAAAATGCTTCTCAGAAGAACAGAATAAAAACATAGATAGAAGTCCCCAAAAAGAACTTGAAGCTGTTTTGTTCAAGCCACAGAAGTCCTCAAGGTGAAGAGAGAAGCCTGTAAAACTCTGGATGCAGAACCTCACTAATTGTGTCAAAACAGCACGGAAAAGGCACAGCACAGAACCACTACTGCAATCTCCCCATGTGTTCCTGTGCCCAGTGAAAGGATGAGGAAGTTTCAGTCGTGATGGCCCTGTGCACGTTTGAGACAAAGTGCCAGACAGTGCTAGCATCTAATGAAACTGAACCACAGCCAGCCCAGAGGTTGTGTTTGCTCTCTTGCCAGTAGGTCATTATAAAAAGCAATATCAAAGCATTTATCTTGCTATTACTTACTTGGACACTGTTTTCCCCGGTTCTATCCCTTTGAAGAAGTGCTCTGTTAATTTCCAGGCACTTGTAGTCCCAGATGAAAGCCACTTCCATTCTCTTTCTTCCCTTATGACACTTCAGAGTGGCTTCTTCCTTTCTGAGAGTGGTGGCAGCCAGCAATGTGCTGCCATGCCTGGTTAAATACCAGTGACCAACAGAGTGGGGGGTCAGATTTGCTGTGACAGGGGACCTCATCCTCAGCAAAGTACAACCAAAAGGCTTCTGAACACTTGGTTTAGAAGATGGTGAGAAGAACTTAACTTTTTTTTTTTTCTTTCCTTATATGACTCCTGCTCCTCTTAGGGGGTTAAGTCTCATTTAAGTCTCACTTTTCATATTTCATGTAACATGCTCCCAATTTTGAGAAAACTGCACAGCTAAGTCTGCTTGAAGAAAGTACAAATACAACACAAAATAGGAAAGGTGTGCAAGGGTAATATGATTAAGATAAGAGAGTTTGCAGCTTAAGGATCCAAAGGAGAAATGGCAACATCAAAATCTAGAAAACATGGAGGGGATTGCACGAGGTGTGAAGAAAACAACATCCTTTATGTAAACTAACAATTATTTTAATTTTTTCATTGGCTATTTTCAGCTGTGAGAGTCTCCACAGCAATAACAGAAACAAATGACAAAGTGACTGAAAGAAAGGAAAGGTTTTTTTGTACCTCTGTTCCTTCCTATAAAAAGGAAGCCCCAACAATTAGGGTAGAACTCTTATGGTAAGTAAATGGCACTAAGGTACTACACATGTAGAAATAAACAGTGAGCTGAGTCCCTCCACCAAGATGAGAACATCAGAAGGAATCAAACAGCCAAATGTTATCAAAAACATGCTTTACATTGCATTATTGTATTATTTAGGTAATATATTGTTAGCCAGTCAAAGGATTTTTTGCTTAGTCAAAACATGAATCCAAGTTAAAATCAAACAATTCTGTGGTACTTAACAAAATTAAAATGCTAGAAGTAGAATTAATCCCCCTACAAATCACCTCTGACCACCTGTGGTTTATAAACTACAACCCCTGAAATAAAGTGGAACACGAGTAAAGACATTAAGGGATATTTCTTTAGACAGTAAATTATTTGAATGCTTAGTACATACAAAATATGGTATATTTATATATTTACACATCAAATTATAACATCCTATTGTCACTGTATGTGAGGTTCTGTTCACCAGAAGCAGCTCTTGCCTTGATCTTCTGCAGGGCCATCTCCACCAGAGCTTCTCTCAGTTTGTGAAATGTGTTCTTGTGTCCAAGTGTGAGGAAATGCAGTCATTTAGTCTCCACCTACCCAAGAATTTGTGTAATTTCTTTTTTAATTCCTATTTTTAAAATATGCACCACTGCCTCCATCTGCAGACTGCAACATCTCTGCCAAAATTTACTTCTTGTATCAGAAATATTCCATCGAAATACACAAATCCATTGCAGCAAAACCAAAATTCACGTGAAGCAAGGCTTTGTGCAGACCCTAAAATTTGAGAGACTCCATAGGAAATACCCACAACATCTCCTTTTATTTGAATAAAGTTACAGAACTCCTCTGTCTCCTTTTTTGGACACAAACCCCGGGTGTTTGTGGATTAATTTTCCTGATAAAGGTGAAGCCCATATTCCATCACAGCGATGGAATTTTCCCACAGGCACGTAGCCAGGCATTAAAATCCCACTTCCATTGGCATCCTATGTGCTCAGGCTCTCCCAGTGACAGGGAATGACTCCTCTGGGGCTGTTAGCACACGGGTGGCAGTCTGAGAGCCACTTCATTGACACTGAAACAGCTCTGGAACCTGCAGTGTGATGGTAATGACTCCTCTGGGGCTGTTACTGTGTCACTGCAAATATGAAACTCTCCCATTGATGTTACAAAAGCATTTACACCGCCGTCAGAAGTAAAACCCCAGGAATGGAGCAATAAAAAAATGAAGTTATTAAGTGAAAAAAAAAAAAACCCAAAGCTCAAGTGCTCAAGGAAAACGAGTTTTGTGTGTTTGTTTCAGCTTCACTGAAACATATTCATACATAAAAATACTGCCAAAACCCCAACAAACACATCCACCCCTCACAGATAAGACATCAGCAGGCACAGGTGAAAGGAGTGCCTAAAACTGCTCCCCATCCTGAAACTGTGACTGGTACGGGCCCTTTATGAATTGTACTTATAATAAACTTTGCCTTTACAGTACTTCTGTAGCAATAAAAATTGTGTTAATTAATGCCTCATAACCTTCCAATAAAAGGAATGAATGGTTAGGAGTCAAAATAAGTGATATTCAGTCTGTGGTATTTCATCATTTACTTGAATTATTCGGCAAATACTTGTTAAAAATGTACATTTGCAGTCCTAACCTTCAAAAAATAATGCTCATGGGAGAGCTGCTAATGTATTGAATTTATTATCTGAGGTCACAAACTAATTATCAATCCATGTGTGATTTGCTGAACTAAAGTAACAAATCCAATTAGCTTTCCCCAGTTACACATAACTGACAACATCTTAGAATTATAATACCATTGTCATCCATGAGCAAGGGGCTTTTTGTGTGTAACATTTTTAAAAAACAACTTCATGTTTTTCTCTTTGTAACCACTTCATAGGTTCAATTTTTCTGTTAAAAAAGTCCCTTTGAATAGGTTCTCCATGGACTGCTTTTGTGTTTTGTCCAGAGTTGCCAGGATCACAGACCCAGTGTTGAGGGCCCACATTCCATAACCTCAAAATCCAGCAGGAAATGTTTAGGAAAACTCACAACAGGTAAACACAAATAAATAATAAAAAAAAAAAAGGCAATTAATTATTAATTAATTTAAAGCAACAGTAAGGTTATAGTACATATATATGTTGATATGATGCAATACTTAGAAACCAACTTCCCCACAGGAAATAAATCCATGAAGACAGATTTTCCCTGCAGCAGAAACTCAAGAAAGGAAAGAAACAAAAAACAAAAAAACAAACCCAAACCAACAAAACACCAAACCAACCAACCAACAAACTCCACTATCCACTAGTACTGAAGGAATTATCAGCAAAGATTAGATTAGAAGCCCATCAGGTCCTTGCTCTTATCAACAAGCATCACTTGTGGGACAGGTGGGGTCAAGACAACCCAGGAGAAAAAACCTGAGAGAAGGAAAATCAATTTGCTGCTTGTGGAAAGAGGGATTGCTTGAGATACTGAACATGTGTACTGCTCTGAAACTCACTGGGTACAAGAATTCATGGATTGAGTAAATATCGTGATAGGTAAAAGGAAAGAGAAATCCAAAGTTTTTAAACAGGTGTGAGAAAAAAAAACCAACATGAGGAAACATTTCCCAACATCTTCAGAGTGGAAGGAGGAAAAGAGATTGCAGCTGGCCAGTTCCATGTATCCTTAAGGCACGTTTATGGGCAGGAGGCCAAAAAATGCAGAATTCTGTATGTTTCAATAGCTGTGAAAAATACTTTCTTTCTATTATTGATGAGAGAAAGGTAGCAAGTCTTTACACTGATGGGCCGAGTGAAAAGCTGCTGAAAAACTCCTCACCAATTCTGCAAAGCCATTAACAAGCCCGTGGGTTCAGTGAAGGCTTTTAAACATGCTTAACTTTAACACTCCCTAAACTTGACAGAAACCAACGTGACTTTAGTAGGTAACAAAGGAAAAAGCCCTGACAGGAAGGGACCAGCAGCTTTGTCTGCAACAAACTCTTTGTCTGCAAACAGCATTTCCACTCTAAAGCACACAGCTCAGCTTTAAAACGTGCAGTCAGCTAAGAAAGAGTGAGAGCTGTGTTTGGAAAGTGTATCCTTTCATCCCTGGGAGTGCACAGCTTTTCCAGCATGGGCATCTCTCCAGCCCAGCCCTCGGAGCACCTCAGCAGCATTTCTCCCAAGGATGGGAGCACGGTGACACCAGGGACAGGGACAAGGCAGGGCCAGCACTGCCACAGCCAGGATTTCCCATGGAATTCACCACAACCCAAAATCCCCTAAAATCCCCAGCCAAAGGAGTCCCACCCGTGTCCCTGAGCCATTTGCAGTGAAGAGGCAAAGCACAGCGTGCTTTTCCTCCAAATGCAGCTTCCCAAACCGAACCCATCCCAAACTGAACCCATCCCAAACTGAACCCATCCCAAACTGAACCCATCCAAAACTGAACCCATCCCAAACTGAACCCATCCCAAACCGAACCCATCCAAAACCGAACCCATCCAAAACCGAACCCATCCCAAACTGAACCCATCCCAAACCAAACCCATCCCAAACCAAACCCATCCCAAACCGAACCCATCCCAAACTGAACCCATCCCAAACTGAACCCATCCCAAACTGAACAGATCCCAAACCAAACCCATCCCAAACCAAACCCATCCCAAACCAAACCCATCCCTGTGCCCCCACAGTCTGTGCCAATGCTGCTGCCCCACCTGGAACCTCAACAGGGGGTTCCAGGATGAGGTGCTGAGGTGCCACATGTCCCCAGTCTGTGCCTTCCAGAAGGTTCCAGGCTCAAAGGAATGAGGGACTTGTCTTTACAAACCTGAGGGTTTGCTGGTGGATAAAACTAGCACTGAGAGATAAAGGAAACAACGGGAAGGATTCCACCGATTGATGAATGGAACGAGGGAGATTTGTTTTTACAAACAAACTGTGGGTCTGCTGACAATAAAACAGTTGTGTGGCAACAGTGAACTTAGCACATTCAGTGATCTATAAAAATCTTGTAGGGATATAGGTTGTATGTCGCAGAAGATGAAAAAATCAGCTGCAGTTACATGCTGGTAAAAAAAAATTCCAGGTTTAAATGTATTAGTTTCATGTTTCAGCACTGCCTGGTCTTCCTCCATCTATGCTAGGACATAGAATATTAAACCCTGTGACATTTTAAATAAAAACTCCTGCTTGTAGCTTTCATTCATCTGTTTGCTAGCACTGCCATAGCGGAATATTTGAAAATGAAAACGCTTCATATTAATCTGTTTAGATAGTTAGAACAACAACCTGCTGAAAAAGCTTAATTATTTCTTCATATTTTTGTCCTCCCCTGATATTTTTATTTTTATCCTGTGCTAGTTTTTCATAGAGTTCGGAGTTTTATTTAATTTTTACATGGCAACACCAGTGTCCTGTTAATTCAGGGCAGCTCCTTTGTGCTCTTGCCACAATCCTTTCATGATTCTGCCTATTAATATATATATATATATAATTTTCAGGCACCAAACAAGCTTGAGCACAGCAGGTAAAGCAGCAGAATGATGCAAACATTGGCAAGTTTAGAACTGTCTTTGCTGTGTTTGCCACGCAGTGATGAAGATGTGCAATCTCCCCAGCACAAGTCTGGGAGCCTGTGCCAGCTGGCTGCCTGCCCTTGGCCTCAGGGAATTGTAATAAATGATGCCCCAGCAAATGGGCACCATCTGGGTAAAGCCCAAGTGAGCTTGTCTGGACAAGGCTCCAGGGTCATGTAAATGAAATGGACTTTAATGTTAAGATTCTTCTGTGAAGGAACAATTCCTCCTCCTATAAATCTGGCTGGACCCAATGCAGGTGCAGAGAGCTGGCAGGGTTTATAGGCTACCTAGAATTTAAGGATTTTTAAAGATACCTGTTGTTTATGTGTATAAACAGCAAACTCTGGTGCCCATCGTTCACAGCAGCCTTGAAAACAGAAAGGCAGCCCTGAAAAGGAGTGGAAAGGGAAGGGGCAAGGGGCAGCCACACAAAGGATGCCTTCCTCTGGATTTATTCACTCCTGTTCAATAGGTAGGATTTTTACCAGCACAAATCCCAGTGCTTTGCTGTAGCACTGGGACATTTGGTAGGACTTTCAGATTTTTGATTGCAAAACACGAGTCCTGCACTTTCAATATCAGGGGAGAAGAAAGTGTAGTTTGAGCGCCTACAGTGTAATCCATTGTCCAATGCCTTCTATTTCAAACTCCTTGCTGTAGTTGATTCCAGATTTAATTTTTCTGCCTCTCATTGCTGTTATACAGTATTTTCCTTTTCCCAAGCCATTTATGTTCTCATAAGATATGGGAGGATTTGTATTTTTTGATCATGTTCACTAATAGCTTTCAGATGTTAGTTAATTATTTTGAATTTTAAATAATGTGCGATTCTTGGCATGTTCAGTCACTTTGCCTGTTATATTTTTCTCCAGCCTGTGCTTGATAGCAAATGTCCTTTTGAGAGAACTACTTTGTACATCTGTGTGTCCCTTGGAAGTCTGGGAATCTTTGCTCTTTAGCTGTAGTTCTGAGCCTTGCATGACATTTTTCCTATACAAAGCCATTAGTCCTGGCACAGGTTTTCACTAATATGGGTATTTTTCATTTGCAATTTTGTCTTTATGCATAAATACCTTGTATATGCCAGGGCTGCATGTTTCTGAAAAACATCCCCAAAACTTCATCTGTATAGTGTTGAAATTTCATAAAACTCCACACAGTGAAGACAACTGCAAGTCAATGTTGTCAATTATGGATGATTCAAGTATTACAGGCTTTCTTAAAAATATGAAAGAACTTTCAATTCCCAGTTCACAGCTTCATATTGAAACTTCTCTGACAGGTTCTGACAGCACGGTGACAATCACGATCAGCATTGCAGTTCCCAGCCCATCACACACACAGACAGCAGATGGATTTCTATTTATGCTTTTGCCTTATTTTTAAAGGACTTTACACCTGCACTGGAAGTTTTGTGTGTCTGTCCAGGAAGGGAGGGTATTCTGTGTCTGCTGAGTGGTGGTGAATGTTCTATCCCGTGCAGCCACTGCCTCAACTGCTCTGGCCCTTTGTGTTTAGGGGCTGAGCCACAGAGAGGGATCTGGGGGCTCACATCCAGTGGCTTCTCCAGCTGGAACACAGGGATCACCCATTCCATGGAGCTGGGACAGAGGAATCATCCTTTCCATGGAGCTCAAACACAGGGATCACCCATTCCATGGAGCTGGAACACAGGGATCACCAATTCCATGGAGCTGGAACACACAGGGATCACCCTTTCCATGGAGCTGGAACACACAGGGATCACCCATTCCATGGAGCTGGAACACAGGGATCACCCATTCCATGGAGGTGGAACACAGG
The DNA here is from genome assembly GCA_034509425.1 of Eopsaltria australis. NCBI lineage: Eukaryota > Metazoa > Chordata > Aves > Passeriformes > Petroicidae > Eopsaltria > Eopsaltria australis. Next base: position 463,385 of record JAVTVJ010000531.1, read on the forward strand.
GATCACCCATTCCATGGAGCCAGTGGGAGCTATGCTAAGCTGCTCAGCTGGAAGTCACTCTGCATCTTGCAAGAGACTGATTTAAAATCATTCCTCCCAGGGCAGCTAGGGTGAAGAATTTGTTTGGGAATTAAGCAGATGCCCCTCAAAACTGTGCACTTCCTTTGCAAATCCAGTTGCCATAACAACTGTGCAGCACTTTTGCTCTCAAACAAAGCACTTTTTTTGTGTATTAGGAAGCTTGCACTCCAGGAGAGCAGCTGATTTACTTTCCCTGAGGAAGCACACCATATGACTTGCAAAATGTCAGGCACTGAAGAATACGAACTGGAGCTATAAAACCACATTAGAAATAAAATAGCTTATATCTTCTTTGGGCTCTTACTTTTTTTTTTTTTTTTTCTTTCTTTTTTCTTAATAAATGTGAAGATTAAGTCAAAATTTACTATTGACAGTATTGAGGCAATGGCTCTGATAGATTGTAAACTGTGAAAGGGTTGAATGCCAGATCATGGAACCCTCAGGCATCTGTAAATAACCATCACTAAGAAATCTGCAGCTGCCACACTTGTGTTCTTTACTAAGATGGTGCTGGTTGGTAAATACCATGTAATATTGAGCAGTGTAGTTTGTATCAAGCTGCTGAGTTCCATCTGCAATAATTTAAGGATCAGGTTCTTGCCCACTGACAACTGGGTAAGAGTTGCAATTTTTTACCCTCCTTCTACATTATTTGAGAGAAACTATTTACAAGAGCCTGAAGTGCCAGGAGGCAGGGGATGGCTGCCAGTGGCAGAGGGCAGGCTCAGATGGGAGATTGGGCAGGAATTGTTCCCTGGCAGGGTGGGCAGGCCCTGGCACAGGGTGCCCAGAGAAGCTGGGGCTGCCCCTGGATCCCTGGCAGTGCCCAAGGATGTCCAGGTTGGACATTGGGGCTTGGAGCAGCCTGGGACAGTGGAGGGAAAAACCTTGCAGGAGAAATTTTCTTCTGGAGCATAAATCAACTCCCTGTCCACAACTGGTTCAAACTGCTGGACTTCTCCTCTTGTAGACTTAAGACCCCACTGGCTCTCCAGCTGAATGGACAGGGACCATGACAATAAGCATGGAAATGAGAAGATTCCAGCTTTGTGAACCTCAGCATGAGAGAGCAGAGGCTGGTGATGAGTTTCTTACATCATCAGTGATAACGTGTGTCAGCACTTTTCTACTCATCTATTCTAAGCTTGCTTTGCACTCCCTCATTGCCCTCCAGTCATGATGTCTCCATAATTTCCACTTTTCTTGTGCTCCCCTCACTCTTTATTCACCATAGCGCTTGCTTGACCAGGAAAAATGGATTTCCCACAGAGCTTTATTTCTGACAGAAAGCAGCAATCACGTTTCTAGAAAGCAAACAATGCCAGATACTTTGTTTGACAGAGTCTGAGCAGAATTAGACTTGCATGTATTATTTATAAAATAATATCCAGAAAGGACAAATGCAGAAGGAAGCAGTGACCCCGATATCTGAAGGCATGAGGATGCCTGACTTGCACTGATTGGAAGGCCTTTACTGGGTGGCAGGGGCTTCAGAAGGCTTCAAGTCTGCATTCCTAATAAATTTAATTACCTGGAGGTCAGAAGTTAAGTGCTGCTCGTGTTTGCCTCGGAAGTCATTTGGCATTTTGTCTGCATCTCTGCTGACCCTGTTAGAGTTTCCAGTGTGGTGCAGAAGGGATGAGTCTCATCAGGGTGTGCACCCTGGGTGTCCATCACCCAGAGAGCAAATACCTGCTGGTGCTTTTGGCTTCATTTGTTTAATTGATACTCATTAACTGGAGTGACTGCGTTGCTCAGGAGGGCTATTGGAGCCCTCACACGTGCTAATTTAATTGTTGTGGCTGCTCATGTTTTCTGATTAATTTGTTGTTAGAACTCTGCTGAGTCAGGGGTGGAGTTCTTTTCCTCCTGGCAGGGTTTTTGGGAGCACAGTAGGGCCAGTGTGTGTGAAATCCAATGATAACCTGCAGTCTGTATTGTTCAGTAATCCACCAAAACACCCACATCAAATCACCCCAAAATCCATCTTTCCCTGCATGTGGGTGCCTACAGAATTGCAGCTCTTCCTGCAGCACAGCTACAAAATCTGCACTTCTGTTTTTCAGTCATGAGCAATGGGCTGAATGGGACATGCAAAAGACAGGAAATGGTTGGGAGTCTTTAGTTTTCAGGGAAGAAATATCTTGTTGTGTTTCACAAATGAGCAGACACCAAAACATGTGAATCTGATGGTCTCATGCAGAGACATCACAGAAAATCATGAAGCATTTAAAAATTCAATTTTATATTATTATATTTTGAAAAAATCCATCATGCAAAATTTTTTTGAGTAGAGAAATACATATTTAGCAGTCAGTGATCTATTCAGATGAACCAGAGTATCAGTAAGGAAAATTTTATTCACTTTAAGCACGATTTTAAAATTTGGTAAGGGTTAATTATTAGATTTCTGTGTGTGTCACTTCCCTAAAGTGAAAAGGTGCTTTACTTTCAGTCTCCTAATGAAAATGCTCCTCAGCAATAAACACTTAACATCACTTCAGGTATTTTTAGTGTTTCAGTTAATAATGTGTGCTATTAAAAAAGCAATAAAGACTCAAAAGGCAAAACGTGTTTTGTGGAAATGAAAGGAAAATTCAACAGTATTTTTAATGATTCTCTAGAAACTAAAATTTGGAAACTAAAAATTTGAATGACCTGATTGTGGGTCATTGTTTTCTCAAGGTTATTGATGCAAATAAAATTCAGGCTTCTGTAATTTGTAAATTGAATATTCCTCTCCAGAAATGTCAGCCAGGGGTGGTTTACACCAGTGCAGGGACAGGAGCTGGACTTGGATGATGCCTCTGAGTCCCTTCCAGCTTGGGTTATTCCACAATTCCATGATTAATAGTTATCTTCCTAGCAAGACGCAAAAACAAATCAAAACCCAGTATTTCTATCATTTCCAGTAGATCAGACATTGCTAAAACACAATAAGAATAATTCTGGGTGCAGATTCCAGAGACATATTATCACCACCCATTTTGTGTGTGGAGAAAGGAGAATATAGATTTTACAATTTCAATACATGTGGGTTTTTTCTTCCTTGCATATCTTAAAAGTAGATGATGTTTTTCCTTTTTTTTTGTTTGTTTGTTTGGGTTTGTTTTTGTTTTGTTTTACATTCTATAAGAAACAATTTAAATTGTTTCAACTCAGGAAAAAAATAAATTATATTTGATATCAAATTGTGTCTTGAGAGATGGAGATATTGCTATTAAAAATCAAGACAGGCAGTATAAAAAAAGTGTCTGATTGCTTTCTTAGCAATTCCATTGTTTTCTTTCTGCTCTCAGAAAATTGTCTTGAGATTGGATTTCCCCTTATTCCCCTATACAGTAGCATGCAATATAAAGTAATTTTTTTTTTGTTTCAAATACATTTTCTTTTTGGTTCTATGAAGGCTTATTACATAACACAGAAGCGTTTTACCTTCAGAGCATAAGAAGGGTGCTCAGCTTCTGGGCTTAAACAAAACTTTTCGTTTTCACTCATATAAATAATATTTTTTATATCTTCTATTCAGCTGATTGGGCCACCTAATTTCTTCACATTAAAAAAAAACCCAAACAAAAAGCTGTGCTCACTGTGTTATGGCTCTCAGCATATTAGCACTGAGTGTTCTCTTGATGAGGAAACAAAAATATGTTACTTTATTCTCAAATGTACAACTTTCAAGATGAAAAGAACATTTGTTTCAGCAGTGGCTCCTCAGGACATTGAGAACTCCGTGCTCACCTTGTCCTCAGTGCCTGTTGGAAGTGTGGAGCCTCTGTGAACTTCTGTCAGTGCAGTTAATTAGGTTTAAAGCAACATAATCAACCTGTGCAATTAGTTAAAAGCAAGTTGATGTGGAACTCCCTGTGTTTGTCTGCTCTGCTTCAAATGCAAAGGGCAATGATTTAAATATTGGAATAAAAATCTGATTAGGACCTCATGCTGCAAGGAATTTCTTGATCTGATAGATGAGATAAAATTTCTCAGTATTTAACAGGATTTGAGCAACAGCCTGGGGTAGTGGAAGGTGGCCCTGCACAAGGCAGGGATTGGAATGAGATGAGCTTTAAGGTCTCCAATCCAAAGCATTCAGTGACTCTGTGATCTCTTGTACCTCATTATAATTAAGCCAAACTATGTTAGGAAATGTTATCTGTTCCCTTGCTCTTAAGTTGCTCATTTGAGTGAAAAAGAGGTGATTTTCTCTTTTATCAGTTGATACCTAAACAAGACAAGTACAATCCTGGTCTTGAATTGGGATGGCAGAGTTTAAGGTTTTAAACAGCACAATTTTCAGTGTGGTCTTTGACATTTTGGATGAAAATAGAAATATAGAAATCTAGTGACTGTGATTACAACTAATACCAACAATATCACAAGCTACAAAATAGATTAAATGAATTAAGAGTATTACCTACCTGATTATCCTGGTTCAGCAACTCCTGATTTTGATAGTGGGGTAACCTGGCAGCTCTGATCTCAGTGTGGCAATTTAATACCAAGCAAATTTGTCTATAATGGGATCTACAACTTATTCTGAGCCTCTGTAACAGCTGGGGGGGTTCTGTTTAACAGCTGGACTGAGTGGCTTCTACATTAGTACTAGACATGTAATTATACAATTAAAAAAGTAGAAAAACCTTAATGTAAGTTACCTAGCAAAGGTTAAAAAAAAAATAAATCCCCCAGTTTACCTCTCTTATTCCAGTGCACCTGCTTATGTTTAGTACCTATCACCACCTTTTAAAATCATTCTGTACCTTGTATCTACGTGAGAACAGAGTGTCTTCAATCAGAAAGGGTAAAGTCAAATGAACTTTCAGCTTCCAAGTTAAATGGAAAGGTTCATTTTTAGCTGTGCTGTAGCTCTTAGTGCTGGTTTACAGCTGGCACTGTTGGCTAATGCTGTAAGGCCTGAGTGCTGCTTGTTGGCCCTGTTGGAAGAGTGGCAATCTTAAATGGTATGTAAATAATTTCAGTTTCAGAGGCACAGGAAGACAGTAACAGAGCTGTTTCAGTGACAGTTAGTTGTAGCATTCTTTCTTTGTTCCTCAAGGGAGCTTGGTCCTTTAGTGCTTTTCAGCTCATATAATCAGCATCTTTGATATTTTTGCACCATGAGACCTTTTGCAAAGTGTTACTCTCTGAGGCCATCACACTCTTGCTTTAAATGATCCTGTTATACACCAGGAAATTCCTTCTACCTCCCTTTAGTGCTCAGCCTCCAAGGCCTACATTTCAGTTATTACCACAAAATAAAAGTCCTTACTAAGCTTTCTGAAATCACTCTGCTTACACTGCTTCCAGCTGATGCGTGGAAATTTATTCTGAATTACTTCAACTGTGGTTTGAAATAATAGTGTGAGTTTTCAGAGTTACTGAGAGAAAGAGAGATTGTGTTTATGCCTGTGTGCTCCTGACATTAGCAGTGGGAAGGATGCTCAGGCTTTGGCAGGGGCTGCCCAGGGAGCTTTGGAGTGCCCATGGCTGGAGGTGTCCCAGGAAGGGCTGGAGGTGGCACTCAGAGCTCTGGGCTGGTGAACAAAGTGGAGATGGCTCAAAGGCTGGACTCTGATGCTGGAGGTGTTTCCCAGCCTCAGTGGGTCTGTGATTTTTGTTGTCAGCAGCTACATCAGCTCTCAGCTGTAACTTCTGCCTTTCCTGTGCCTCACTGTGACATTCCATCTGCAGAAAATTACAGTGTCTGAAAAGATCAAATGGAGATAATTAATGAATTGCATGTCAGTGGATTAGTTCTGTAAAGTGAATATTCCAGTGCTTTCTTGTTACAGATTAAGTTATTTATTGCCTTGGGTATTCATTAGGGCTCAGCACAGCCACTTTGTGCTCTAACACCAGCACACTCACACTTCAAGGCTCCAGCTCCTTCCTGTTTCCTACTAAAGTATTTTATTGTTCTAGTTTGTACACAGTGGGAATGAATGGTTAACCAAACAGGGAAAAAGCTGTACTAAAACCTCCCTGCTCATGAGGGGAGTTATTGAGGAGCTCCTGAAGTGTCTGGGTGGGTGGGTGGGCTCCACTGGGGCATGGCCAGGACAGTAGCATGGATTGATGGATTGATTGATTGATTTAGAAAGGGTGAACATGGTGAAGTGGAGGTGCTTGGCTGGCAAAAGAAAAGGAAATGAGACATGAAGGGGGTCACGTGTTGGGGGTACAACTCTGGAATAGCTCTGTGCTCACCAGGTTTGGGCTAGGACAGTGTATTTGGAGTTCCAAATGTATAAATAGACTCAGGTCTGCCTTGGTTCTGCAGTTGGGAGGGACCTGCTGTGCCTCCATAAAATCACAGAATGGTTTGGGTTGGGTTGGAAGGGACCTTAAAGCCCATCCAGTGCCACCCCTGCCATGGCAAGGACACCTCCCACTGTCCCAGGCTGCTCCAAGCCCCAATGTCCAACCTGGACATCCTTGGGCACTGCCAGGGATCCAGGGGCAGCCCCAGCTTCTCTGGGCACCCTGTGCCAGGGCCTGCCCACCCTGCCAGGGAACAATTCCTGCCCAATCTCCCATCTGAGCCTGCCCTCTGCCACTGGCAGCCATTCCCTGCCTCCTGGCCCTGCAGTTCCTGGGGAATTGTCCCTCTCCATTTCACTTGTAGGCTCCTTTCAGGGACTGGGATGTCATCAAAGGATTTCCCTGTCTCAACATATGAATTAGAGATGTTTTGGATCTGTTCAGGCACTCTCATGGTTCTAAACTAGAATTCCAGAAGTCTTAAAAGCAAACAAACAAAAAACTTTAAGTAATTGCGTGCGACCATTCAGGATATGCCACGGGAATACCTACAAATATTGGCAAGATTTTCCTTCCTGATGGTTTTGGAGTAGAAGCAGCCTTATGATTGTGGGGAAAATCATGCAAAAATATGGGGAAAGCAGCTGAAAGCATTCAGCACGTCACTCTGAAGTCCATATGAAAGGTTTGAGACACTCTTAAACCTTCTGTAGCACAGGTGACTTTTGCTATTGTTAATCTGTTCTGCCAGAGAAGACAAACCCTGTTAACCTTTGTTTATTGTTCATCTCAGCACAAGGAAATGTGTGTGTGCTGCAGGGGAGCCTCCAGAGCAGCTCAAACATCACTGCTGTGGGTAAACCAAACCAAAGGGCTGTGTGCAGGTAAAACTCTGCTAAAGGATTTTGGAAATGAGTTCTTGCTCAATAGAAGAACAAATGTTGGAATTATTATTGCAGGTCTAATAGTTGGAGTGTTTGATTATTCAGTTCTCTTACACCATGAGGGGAAATCTTCCCTCTGACAGGTTTTTATACCACGATATTCAATCTAATGCATTGCTACAGTGAAGAGCTCTAAGATTGAAACCAGATGGGATTAGATGAAAACTGTCTTTTATTAAAACCTTACTGCTAAGTCTTATCTTTTACGGCTTGGTGCTTTTATTTTTGCTCATTATTTTAAAGCCTCTAAATTATCAGTCCTAAAATGTTGATTAATATTAATTAATATTTGTTAATTAAACACTTTTTCTACTTTATTCTGCTAGTCTGATAATGAAATAACAATTGAAGTAGGTTTAAAACAACAACTTTATGAAAACAAAACCTGCGGAAATAAATTTTTCACTTTTTTCCCTTGATTATGATAAAAGGAATTACATTAAGTGTTCCTGTCCAGTTGTCTTGCACTGAATAAAATGAAAGACAAAAACAAAGCAAGAATAATTTCATTAACTTAAAAGGATTTACATACCACAAAAAGGCAAAAATAGTAGGGAAGGAGAATACAAATTGCAGTTAGTTCTTAAGGATTTTTGATGAGTCCTTCATCCAGAGGAAGTGATAAACAATAAATTAGGTGTAGGACTGGGGTATCAAGTAGGAAATGGACAAAGACATTATTGGCTAAATTGTTGAGTTCATGGACCAAGGTGAAATCTTAGAGTGTTTTTTTGTTTTGGTTTTTTTTCCCTAATTGATGAAGTATTTTTGAGAAATAGATGTAAGATTGCTTGGGTAAATATTACAGAATTCAGGATCCAGAGATGGTGATTTATTATTCCACATCCTCTGCAGGATACTCTAACAGAGTCTGCTTTGTTTCCTACCTTTAGAAACAAAGATTTACACAGCACTGGGTGCCCTTCCTGATTTTGGATACTGCTGTGACAGATTTCTACTCTGAGAGAAATTTATCCCCAAGAAATGCTGATGATCTCTCTTGACATGTATCAAGATGCTGAGAGCATTCTCGTATTGTCCCAGGCTTTTCCTGTAGCACTTGTCTTTCCCCTTGCTTTAACACTAATGTTAAAAATAGTTTGATATATTGTGAATTCCAGCTGTGGTGATATTCCCCCTCCTACCCTTCAGTCCACAGGTCTCTTGGCTTCTGTTCTGCTGACAACTTTTATCATTTTAAAGCTGAACATTTATTTGCAAGCAACCAAAGAAGAAAGCCTTGGTGCAAGAGAATGAATAAAAGTTTCACATGAAAGACATTGGAACAGGAGATAAAATTTTTAAAGCCCAAAGTTTTCACAGCAGGTAAAGTTCTTGCACAATTTAGCTTTAATTGATGTAAACAGAGTGGATACTGCTGCTGGTTGGACTGACAGGTGTTTTTTGGGGGGAGCTTTCTTTTATATACATGTTTTTGCTTTGCTCTCCTTTATATTTTACATTGGGGTAAAGGACTAAGGCCAGACTGATCTGTTGCACAGCAACTGCTCATCCCTTTATTTTGTGGCCTCACCCCTTGCATTGCTCTATAACATCACACTTGTTTTTCTCCTGGCATTCTATTTTTTCCCTCTGCCTTCAAGCTGTTCCCTGGGTGTTTTACCCAATCACCACTTTGCAATGCCTCTGTTTTCTCCTCCATGATCTCTCACTCTCTGTTGTTCTTTGTTTTTTTGCCAGTTCCAAGCTGTAACTCTTTTTCCCTCCCTGTGTGATTGAAACCAGCAGCACAGACACCTCCACCCTTCCCTTCCCTATCCTCCATCCTGCACATCACTAGAACTCCTCCTGGGGTTTTGCCACAGGTTAAATCTATTCTGCTGTCTTCTCTGCTGACCTGTGGCTTTCCTTGCACCTCCATCCCATTCTCCACAGTGAAAACCTCACCCATGACTTCAGGGCTTCCTTCACTCACAGCTTGGTCTTCGCAAGTCTTGTTTGCTCTCCCACAGGAGACAGCAGAATTGTATTCCCTCCTTTCTGCTTTGCACCGAGTGCTGGGAATGCAGGATTGTCTGAATTCAGTGCTTGTTTCCAGGATTGTTTTTCATGTGGGATCTTCTCTTTCAAGCTGTGCAGTTGTTTATGCTCTCGTTTTTTATAGAAAAAGGGATGTTGGAAAAAATGGTCCATTTATTTTCACACTCTACACCAAAGAAATAAGAATCACTTTTTTTGAGTTACATGTGAAACTTACCTAATTTTTAGTGCAAACAACAATTTACTTATTATTTATAATAGCAATTCTTTATAGAAAGCATGTCATACATTGTCTCCAGTACCAAGCTGCTATACCCTGAGATGTTCTGGGGTTTTGGTTTTTTTGGGGGGTTTATGTCAGATGGTTTCTTAGAGGTTTTTTACATCAATTCAATACATTTTCAAATAATTTGAAATCAGTTCTTCACTTTTCTACAGATCAAGACAGTTCTTTACTATTTGCTCCAACATATTCTCTATCAGACCCATGCTGGAATGTTGGGTAATCCATCCTGCCAAGAAACTGGATATTTTATTCTGTTACACCAGGGAGAAAGAAATAATTATTTTTTTCACACGTCATTCAGTAATGATTCATCTCATGTTGAATAATAATTTTTAATTTCAATTTCTTGAATATATTTATTAATTTACCTCCTGCTAATATACTGCTTTGGATGCCACTATTTTGAATTTATTTCTGTACTTAAGTATCATTTGCATAATGGCATTAAGAGTCCACTCCTGAGTATTCAGTGGTGGGATGTTGGACAGAGTGAATAGGTTGTAATTAGTGGCATCTGACCTTCAACTTCATTAATATGCAAATAGAAATACCACAGGGTGCAAAAGCATGGTGCTATGAAAGCAGTCACTTCTGTTTGTCAGATTTCAGTCTTGGTGGCTTGCTTTTCATTTATTTTATAGAATACATAATCTTATGTGTTTTTATATTATAAAATACCCGTGTAGATGTGAATATATCAAATTGAACACATGCAGAGGCAAAGGGGATGCTTGCATTCCATTGAGATAATGGGGAAAGCTAAGTGAGCACAGCATGGACACAGTTCTTTTTGGGTTTCTTACATGAATCCTCTTTCCCTGAGATCCTGATCCATCTCAAGCCCTACCATGACTGCAGTTCCACCACAGCTTTACACGAGCAAGGTTGGGAGTGGATCACACTGGTTTGCTCAGCTTCCCCAGCAGCAGCTGCTCACAGACGATTGAAAAATGTTTTTTCTCAGCTTTATTTTGGGGCTTTATCCTCTGCACGTCGTTATGCCCTTTAGGCAGATAAGATACAAATCAAGAACCCCAGGATGGGTGGGGCTGGAGGGGCCCCAGGGGCTCCTGTGGTGGCAGCTCCCTGCCCCAGCAGGGCCATCCCAGAGCACAGGGCACAGCAGGGAGTGCACAGGGCTCTGCAATGTCCCCAGGGAGGAGCCTGCACAGCCTCTGGGCACAATCTGCTCAGGGCTGCCACTGCTCAGGGCAGAAGTTGTGCCTCCTGTGCAGGGGGAGCTCCCTGGGCTCAGTCCCTGCCCATTCCTCTTGTCCTGTTGCTTGATCTTGGTGCTCAGGAAGAATTTAAATGAAGCAGCAAAGATTATGGGTTAGGTATTTTACTTTTCTTCTAAGCAAGTTTCTTAAATTTTTAGCCCATTCACTATTTTTCATACAACCCCTTGGGCAGGGCATTAAAGGCAATGTAAGCAACACATTGAGAGAGGGAATTCTGCCCCTCAGGTCACAGAGAGGGACAATTCCCCAGGAACTGCAGGGCCAGGAGGCAGGGAATGGCTGCCAGTGGCAGAGGGCAGGCTCAGATGGGAGATTGGGCAGGAATTGTTCCCTGGCAGGGTGGGCAGGCCCTGGCACAGGGTGCCCAGAGAAGCTGGGGCTGCCCCTGGATCCCTGGCAGTGCCCAAGGCCAGGTTGGACACTGAGGCTTGGAGCAGCCTGGCACAGTGGGAGGTGTCCCTGCCATGGCTGGGGTGGCACTGGATGGGCTTTAAGGTCCCTTCTAACCTACACAATTCGTGATTGTACGATGAGAAATGTGCCCTTCCTCAAAATTTCCTGTCCCTCAGTACTTCATCTCTTATAAACTTATTTAAATGCTGAAGAAGTGTCAAAAATGTTTGGTTTTCATTTTTAATGACTCTATTTTTGGAGGGCTGAAGTGACACGTTCACATCCATTCCAGGCACATCTATCAATCATCTGCACAAACCTCGCTGCCAAGCTCGCCCTTATCTGCGTGCACAGCAGAGTCACAGCGAGTTCTTTTGGATCAATAAGCAACTTTTTCCCTGGAAACACTCCCCTCCCAAGTGGGTACAAGCAGAGTTGCTAAGTGACTGCTCTTGCTGCTGTGTAGCTGCGCTCACATCAGCCTGACAGGAAGCAAAGCTTGGAAAGAGAGCAAGAGACAGCAGAGCTGGAGGATGATGATGATGTGTGTGCTCCCTGGGAACAATATTATTGCCATTTAGAACTTCTAACCCAGCTCTTGCTGAGTGCACTTGCTCTTTGGCAGGATCAGCAGAGGTGTGTTTAACTGGTGTTCCATGCAGTAGAATCCCCGTGCCTGCTCTTCCAGGCAGTGGCAGCACCACGTCAGAAACAAGCAGGGTTTGATTCTCTCCTGAGTGAATGAATGCACAGCCCATTGCTGATCTGTATCTGGGATTTTCCTTCTTGCTCTTCCACTACAACAGTAACTATAATTTAAATTAGCTTTAAACATGCTGTGTGAGGAGAAAGACAAGGCCTTAAAAAAAATCCCATATTCCTTCTAAAAAATCCCATATTCCTGCTAAAAAAAAATCCCATATTCCTTCTAAAAAATCCCATATTCCTGCTAAAAAAATCCCATATTCCTTCTAAAAAATCCCATATTCCTGCTAAAAAAAATCCCTTATTCCTGTTAAAAAATCCCATATTCCTTCTAAAAAATCCCATATTCCTGCTAAAAAAATCCCATATTCCTTCTAAAAAATCCCATATTCCTTCTAAAAAATCCCATATTCCTGCTAAAAAAAATCCCTTATTCCTGTTAAAAAAATCCCATATTCCTTCTAAAAAATCCTATATTCCTGTTAAAAAATCCCAAATTCCTGCTAAAAAAATCCCATATTCCTTCTAAAAAAATCCCATATTCGTGCTGAAAAATCCCATATTCCTGCTAATAGCTGAGATTCTTTGGAATTCTGAAGGCAATGTGACATCCCTCTGCCTGCACCACTGAGGAGCAGCAAAACACTTGGGTTTTTTTCCCCTCTGACACTCTCTCACCCCCTCCTTCAGATGGTTTTGCCTCTGTGTGGAATTAATAATATAGGAGTGGTAGGATGGGATAATTACCTTTAGCAACCAACGGTAGTTTAGGGGATGCAGTATTACATGGCAGTGTCCATTGGAAATTCCTGGAGCAGTCATACAGCCCAGATCCACAATTAAAACTGAAATCCCACTGGAAGGATCTGATGGAGCAGTTCAAGTGACAAAAAGTAGGAATCACTTTTATGGAGACAAAGTTTCTTTACACCTGCCTGGTAAAATGTCTTTGGATTAAAGGATGTTGATATCCCATAATCACGGATATTTCTGGGTGTATTTTATATCTGAAATGTTTTAATGCAGATTATCAAATGATGGTATTTGATTGAAGCCAATTTTATATTTTCACTATAAAACCAGAAATGAAACTGGATAATCTGTGGTGAGCAGTTCTCATGAAATCCAGTTCCCAAACTGGCTGGGTGAATTTTCACTTCCAAGCTTCTCTGGTTTTCACTCACATGAAAGCAAAATTATTTGGGAGTTGTGCTGGGGAAATGGAAGGTCTGCAGGATCAGAAACTATATTTTCAGTGCAATTCCTTCACGCTTCATTGCATAAAGGATATACAGATTTCCTTAAGATGTTTTCTGTCACTTGATGCCAACTATCCATTTCTCCAAGTTACACAGAATGTGAAAATATAGCACAAAGCTGAAACTCTAATCTGCATAATGCTTTATTTCTAGGAAATCTTTACATGCTATATATGCTTTTAACTTTTTTTTTTTTTTTAATTTAACCTTGCACATGCCAAACCCAAAGAATTACAGAATTAGTGTAGGAAGCTGCTAAGAATCAAAACTCCAATTTAGAGTGTCTAATCACTCTGCATATTTAATTCTTTTGAACAATATGCTTCAGAAGAATCATTATCACACTGAAATCCCCAGCATTATCTATTATTTGCACAAGTGGCTGCTCATGCCATGCAACCTCTGGCACGGGGAGTGGGGTGGCAGTTCCAGAGTGGATGTGCCCTTTTGGAAGCAGATGGAAGGTCAGGGCCACTTCAGACACTCTGAATTCTCCAATGGCCTTGGGAAAGTTCATCATTATTGAAGAGATTATTGCAGCATTATTTTGTGCAGAAAAGCTCAATAAGGGCAATAAAACTAAACATACAAGCAGAAACACAGAAATATTTATGCTGCTGTGGGTTTTAGACAGAGAATGAACTCCCTTTTTTTTTTCCCCAGGTCAGTAGTAAATTCCAGTTGCCTTCAGTTTTGCCAATATTTCATTCAAGGGCTCTGTAAGAATGCAGACATTGTGATAATGCATAAATAATATTTCACATTGTCTGAACACATCCTTTGCGATCAGCAAGTGACCGTGCATTTTCCAGCATCACTGTGTTGTAAGTGTTCCTCCTGGATGTCTCTACAAATATCTGATCGTTTTTTGTTGTTCTGGTGTAAATCCAGGCTATCTTTGTCCAAGGAGAATTTACTGGTTTCCACTAGGAATCACTGATATCATCAAATTCCATGATGCCCTGTCATATTTAACAATGTTGTTGCTTAATATGACACAGTCTAAAGTGTGGTTTTATGCTTAGAAAAACTTTTTTTTTTTAATTTGAAGCATTTAAAATAAAGAATCTGTTAAAAATTTAAAAGTTGCTTTTTGTAGATTTTGAATATATGTAGAATTCTTATTTTTGAGGCATTTTTAAATATATTAAGGGGAACAAATGATAGCTTTAGAACTGTTTAGACTTATTTTCTGTGTTTAGTTTCATCCCATGGCACTGGCAGATTTCATATTAGGATTAGACAAGCAGTAAAACTCTGTTTCATGATCCTTTCTATCACTAGAGATCACTTAGGTCATTATAAATTGTTTAAACTATTCTAAAATTGATTATGAGCAAGGCAGTGTGTGGAGTAAGATGAAGTGGTAACAAAATTAATGAGCTTTTTCTCTCTCCCTGGGAATATGGAAAATTTCCTTTTGGCTACCTGTGCCTTTCATTCATGAAATGGAATTGCAGAAGTCAAGGAGGAGTTTCTAAAATGTTGAATTCACTTTCTGTTACAGTCTGGGCTTCCCCTAAGAATTGTGGCACGTCAGAACTAGTGGGATGTAAATCATAATGTAAATTAGAATGTAAATCGTAGAATCATAGAAAGGTTTGGATTGGAAGGATCTCATCTTGTCCCAGCCCCTGCTGTGGACAGGGACACCTTCCACTATCCCAGGTAAATATGAAAGTGCAGTTCAGAGTTGTTTTTCCACTGTGTTCTGTTCAGGACCAGATTTCCTGGATGGTCTTTCCTGTTCCTGGGAATGCTCTTCCACACCCCATGGCCACTCCAAGGATGTGACTCAGCTCAGCCAGGAATGAGGAAGTCATGTGATGTTTAGGGAATCTTTGGGTATGTTGGGGCAAGGAGAGCAAAATAACAAACCTGTGCTTCATCTCTGGGAGGAGAACTGGGGCAAAAAAGCAGCATTTTTGTTGGTGATGAGTGTTGAAATGCCCATATCCCCACTGATCCTGTCTGGCCCTGGGCTGGGTGTGGGGAGCTCTCTGCACAGTCACTTTTGCTAATGGGAGCTGTGACAGACTCCAGGGCTGCTCATTAGGAGGCAGCTTCCTGCCTTTGATTACTTTTTTCCTGTAGCAGTCTCTATTGATTTCAGTGGAGCTCCAGCACATGCAGATCAATGACAGGATCTGTGCTGGTGATGGACTCACAAAAAGCAGCAGGAGGGAATTTATGGTGGCCTGGCTGCTCCCAGCACTTCTCTTATGCATTTTCAAATTGCAGAGGCTTCAGAAAACAAAAGAAATAAATTGCTTTGAAAAAGCTTTAATTGTTTGCTTAGGGAGCCACGAGAAGGAAGCAGTAAAGGAAAAAAATAGTTTGAGGGAAGGAATCTATAAGGCAATATAATAAATTTTCCTGAAAAGAAGAAAGAGATGGTCCTGATTTCCTGAAGTGTCTTATTTGTAAAGAGCATGCCAGATCCCTTATCTGCTTCCTAACAGTTGGCAATGAAGACTTGTGATAATTTTGCAGTAATTTTGAATTAAACATCTGCCATAAATGCCTCTACTGGATATAAAAATTTCTGTTATGAAGGGATTTCTGTATGCAACAGACCAACTTAGGAAAACTGATCTTCGCAGAACAGTTTCCCAAACTAAGTAAATAAAATAATTGTGTTATCTAGAGTTGAACCAATATAATAATGACACTTGTATCTACCCTTGTAACAGGGTTGTTCTTTTTGTACCTTCATTTGCTAAATTCCCTGGATGATTTTGGAAACAAGGTGTTTAATCTCTCATATAAACTCCTCTATCTCCATGTGTTTTAACTCAGTTTAAACAAGTACTTTACAGATTAACCCAAATACAACTTTTATGTCACTACAGTTCCACAGTGTCAGAGGTGTTTAAACTACAGGTGTGAATCTCTAAACATGCACTTCTAGCTGTAGAATTTCTAAAGGAAATATTAATATGTATTGCCATGGGATCTTTTGAGGCATAAGTTAATTCTCTTTTCAATTTTGCACCCTTCTGTCATTTTTTTGGTAATATAAATGTGATTCTTGGGTCAAACTCAGGATATTCTGTGATTCCATTAATTTCACTTTATAGGTCTGTCTTTATTTTCCCGTCTTCACATTCACTTTAAAATGCACAGAATCACATCTTTAACCCAAATTTCCACTGAAGTCATGGCTGCCATTCACAAAAGCAGTTCTTTGTCCCAGAGCAGTGCATGGCATTGGGATGGACAGGGATTGAAAGCAGCTCCTGGTCAGCAGGGCAGCAGTGCAGTGCATAATTAACCACCACTAGCTTCAACTGAAGGGATGAGATGCAGGTTTATTATGAAAATCCAGGTTTGAGAAATACCAAAGTAGTGCATTTACCGGGACTCTTTGTACCACAGCAACCTGAGGTTCAAGTTTCCTGCCTGCATTAGGCTGCACAGGAGGGGGAAATAATTAATTAAACTTTTCCTTGCCGTGCCAATCTTGGATTCCATCTTCCTTGTGGATATGTCCTTGGAGCTGCAGAATAAATCAGATTCAGGTGATTCTGGTAACCAGAGAAAACTTCTCATCAGCTCCTCTCCTGGCTGTTAACAGGATTTCCAGTTTTCCCTTTGAAACATAAAGAGGTTATAATACAAGTGTCATGTGAACAATTGCTAAGTGACACTATTCTTGACATGAGGTATTTCACCTCCAGTTCCAGCAGGGAATTGCTGATGACAGAAGATTTTCAAATACACCTTATAGCACTGTCAAGCCATCTAACAGATCACTTTCTGGCCAAGAATACAGTGGGACTCTGTCACCTCTGTGGGATCTGTAAGTGAAGATGCCTGAAAGAAAACTAAACCCTCAAGAGGTGAATATTTGGGAAAGTAAATCCATTTGGTATTGGAGGTAGGGTCAAAGCCATTTCACGTGGGTGGGTTCTTCACTTTGAATGTGTTCCTTTCTCGTTTCATTGGGAAAAGCATCCAAGTGTGTGAGTGCTCATTGTGCAGGAACGAGAACAGCCTGCTTGCATTTCAAACTGCAATTAGTTTGCTTAATTAGGAGTTAGAATCATGGCAAGCCTGAGGTGTTACCCAAACACTTTCACCCGAGCCATAACGAAGCTCTGACTCCTCATTTTGGTTCTACAGCTATAACCAAATAAAGCATCACTGTTTGTGTTAAATGCAGCTTGGGGGGGATTTCTGCAGTTGTTTGTCATTATTATTGTCCTAAAACACATATGGTGCTGCCAGGCTGCTCAAAAAGAAACATTTGGGGAGCGTTTTGTTGCAAATGGAGCAGTGAGAGCAGTGAGAACAGGGAGCAGCTCTGGCTCTGCTGCCTGATTTGGCCACAGCTCCCTGGCTGCCTCCCCTCAGCTCTGAGAGCTGACAGCATTTGGTGCAAGAAGAAGGAATAATCCAACAATTAAAACTGGAAAAATTGGTGTCAGCAACAATCAGCACAGACTAAGCAATTTTTTCCTGATCCTACAGCAAAACTGACTGGGTCAGGACCTGAATAACCACAAAAGGATGTGTATTATTAATTGTTCTCTTCACTAAACTATCATTTATAGATTCAGTTGCTGGTGATTAATTTCCCACCTGTCTTTGCTGGGACTAGTTCCTGCATGCTCTTAAACTTGTATTCACTGGATGTCAAAATTTGCACCCCAAACTGCTGTTCTATGCTCAGAGCCATTTATATTCCTGGGTGTGATTTTTAAAAGTACAGATAAAAGGACTTTTGTGCATTTATAAAATGTTTTGCATTGAGAAAATATTATATACATGGTATCTACAGCTAAAGAAAGAGATAATGTTAATAAGAAAGCCAGTAAATAAAATTTATTTTATATATCTAATTTTAAAGGCCAGAAATGTTTTAAATTAATATTATAATTGTTTTGAAGATATATCAGATATCAAGGATAAGAAGATATTTTATTAAAGGTAATTGTATTTGTGATGGTAAGAACAGGGAAAGTAGAAATTGTAATTTTTGTTCAGAAGAGAAACGTGACTCAGAAAAAGTAGCCTTGAGGGTAGAAGGGAAGTTGAAGGAAAGTTTAAAATAAATTTAGAAAAATCTGCTGACATATTAAACTAAAATGAATAAAAGTTTCCCTGCTTATTTTCTGATTAAAAAGAATTAAACAAATACCTAAAAATCCAAGTCTTACCTGAAATATTTAATAATTAGAATATTTGTTCTAAGGACCAGCACATCCAAACTAACATTACACATTCAATGCCATTGGAGAGAGGCTGCAGTGTGCCAACAAAACACCAACAGCCCTGCATCAGAAGGTGTCCAAGGCACTTGTTTGGCTTTGTTAAGGCCAGTCTGATGCTGAATTCCAGTAAAATGCAGGTCTAACCCCATGTGAGGCACAGATTTGTCCTCCTGAACTCAGGGAGAGCCTGGAGTCTCCTTCCAGTGTAACAGAGCTGTTCCTACAGAGCCGTTTTCATGTTTGGGAGGGGAGCTGTAAATCACAGCTTCAGCATTGATTAAGAAGATGAAAATATCCTAAGAAAACCGAAGCTGTTACACTGCAGAACAGCTAAATAATTTATAAATTGCCGTCTCTGTAGCCTTTATTAGGCAATTAAATTCATAACAATAATACTTTCATCTGAGATGCCACATTTGTCTTCAAAGGCTCTGACACTGGCGTCACATGGAGGAATCCTTAACTGCTTCTGTCTGTTCCCTGTTCCTATTTCAGGACTCCTAATTCCTTGTCTCACTCCCATGATCTGACAGGATAAGTTACATCTCTGTTGCTCAGCTGTTAAGTGTATTCCCCCTGCTAGGAATTATTTATTTTACTGGCACATGGTTTATCATCTGTCATGTCCAAGTGGAGGAAAGATCTTCCTCCAATGTCTTTCCTGCTCTTTAATCATTTTATGGAAAGCTCCAGGCTTTCCCTCCAGACTGTTAAAGAGAATGCTTGAAGCTCTTCTTTAAAGCTGGAGAGTTCTTCTTTGCCCCCACCACCACGTTGGGTGCACTTGAGCACTTTTGTGTGCTTTGGTTTTAGCACTAAAAGTCAAATGTGAAACTTTTTCAGGTGTTTTGGGTTAAATGTAGTAACTAAAACTGAGCTGGGTATGAACAACAGATCAGTTCAAACTTTTCTGGAGTTCTACTGGAATTAAAAATCAAATTATTTTAGATGTGTAAGATATTAGAAGCACCCCAGACTTCTTACTGAATCTATGACCTTAGTAGTATCTTGCTAATGAACATTTCAATGGGTTTGAAGATGTTTTCTTGCTTTTATTCACAAAATGAATAAAAGAGTATTTTGTATAAATGCAAAAGATCTCGCAGAGATCTGCTTAATTTTTTTGGTGGAAGTTCTAGTGATAATCTATTTTTAATACTAGAATTTTCTCCATGATACTGTTAAAATCCCTATAACTGCCATTCTCTTTACTGCAATAATACTGATTTTGGGCATTGTGACATGCTAAAGGTGTAAATATATTCAGGATATTACTAAGAGTACTATCATTCCAACACTACTAAATTTCTGGTGAGTTAAATTAAAGTCTGGTTGGATTTTCCTATCCCCCTGTGTGTTCCTTTATTCCCTGTGATTCTGCTTTTAAGTTGCTAACACTGTGGGAATTATTGTTTCTATTTAATGAAATATTAGCCTGGATAAACCATTTGTAGTATTTTATAATTTAAGAGTGCTATTTATGGATCAGGGGCTCTCTGTGGTCTTTATCTTGGCTGCTATTTTGTTTTTTAACTTGATAGAATACATTATCTATCCTTTATATTTTCTTTTATGTTGGATAATTTTACCTATAAAAAAGTGCTCAAATTCCAGTTCAGTAGCACCACCAGCAAAAAGGTGTCTTCCTTTCCCAGACTGATTGAAAAGTATTATAAACCATCAACTCTTTAGGAGAAGTTGAAATAACTCTGACACTGTACTACAGATATTTGAGTAGTTAATTTAATTAAATATGAACAAGACATATTTAAAAAAAACAGGTTACAAAAAAAGGTACAAACCTTATTTTATAATTGCAGTTGCTTGCAATGGAAGAATTTTTTCCAGGCACTATTTTATTTTTTTAAAAGTAAAATCACATGTGTAAAATCCATGTGTGAAATCTCAAACAAATCAGAAAATGCTAAAACAACTGGGAAAAAAATTGATATTTCAAAATGTGTTATCCTTGCCCAGTGAGTAATTGTTTTGCTTTATGTAATTTTCCCTTTTTACTTCTAATTTTGTGTGATATAAGTTTGAAACTTAAACAGTCAAACACGTTGTTACTGTCTTGACTGCAGGAATTGGTTGTGATGTAGAGATTTCACAGAGGGTTTGGGCATTCCCAGGGTGGAAATCTGTGGTTGCAGACTTTGTGGCAAAATCCCTGCATTATTGAAACATATCCTCTGCCTTCTGTTGACATTTCTATGTAAAAAGTACCTTTTTTCTTAAAAAAATTAAGACCATCAGTGCTTATCTAGATCAAAAGTGAACTTGATCAAGCATTATGCTTGCTAATTTTGCACTAACAAAAAGAACTAAAACAGTCCAGAGATTAAAAAAGGTGGGTTTTTTTTTTAATCCTAATCTTTCCTTCTCTTATATTTCTGTAGATTTTTTAAACTACCACCAGAAGTTCTCCTGCTTCATGGAAATGTGAAATTTAATGAAAATGTGAAATTTCTTGTCGATGAATCAGGTTGATCAGGTTGTCCACAGAAGTTTGGAATGCCTCTGGATCCCTGGCAGTGCCCAAGGCCAGGTTGGACATTGGGGCTTGGAGCAGCCTGGCACAGTGGGAGGTGTCCTTGCCATGGCAGGGGTGGCCCTGGATGAGCTTTAAGGTCCCTCCCAACCCAAACCATCCTGTGATTCTGTGATAACTGT
Organism: Eopsaltria australis; assembly: GCA_034509425.1. Classification (NCBI taxonomy): domain Eukaryota; kingdom Metazoa; phylum Chordata; class Aves; order Passeriformes; family Petroicidae; genus Eopsaltria; species Eopsaltria australis. The sequence continues at coordinate 484,445 of JAVTVJ010000531.1, forward strand.
TTTGCTGATTATGGGATGGCCACAGAAGACTAAATTTACCTTATTCTGACATCTCATTCCAAGAGAAGGGACTACAGGAATTTTAGGGAAAGAACACATCAGAGCTGGGGTCATGTTTGCCCAGCTTCCAGGAGGTGTGAGTGTCTTGTACAAGATCTTGCATGCAGATGTCAGTGTTTGATAGTCAATATTGAATCTCTGCTCCTTGACCCTCTGCAATCCCTCTTTGAAGCTGTACCACCTTTTATCTTCACACCTTCTTGTAGCAAACACGTTGGTTGCCTGAGTTCTTTGGTTTAAACCTGCCTGGTGGTTCCCTGAATAAACCCAGGGCCCTGTGTTTTGAGAAGAACACGCATCCATTTGTTCTTTGCATCCCTAGCAACTTTCAGATCTCCATTACATTCCTTTCCCAGTCTTTTCTTTAGGAACAGGGAGGTGTGTAACCCATTTAATTTCCCCTCATAGTGAACCTCTTGTGTGCTCCTGATCACACCAGTTGTGTTTGTCTGGACTTGTTCTAGCTCTCCATTAAACCCCTTGGCCAGGCAGTGAAAATAAAGAGAAAGTCACTCAGTGATTCCTTGACAGAGGTAAGCAGAGTGCAGACTTTGGAATCATTCTTTCTAAATGTGTTGTATATTTGGAAGAAATGCAAAGCAAGCACCAGTTAGGGCTTTGCCTGCAGTCTTCAACCTGTAATTAAGCCCTGCTGGGGTAGATTAGACACCTAATTTGTATTCTGATCACTGGAGTAGGCATACATTTCACCAGGATTTGGGGTTTCTGTGGTCTGGCATCTGGTTACTCAGTGAGAAAATAAAGCAATGAAAGTTAGAATCCCCCTAGGAGTATCAGCAACATCTGCTGAAGTGAAATGGATGCATAGCCCAGGTGAAAATTCACAAGGTGCCCTATTATGAATAACAAGACACATTTCAAAGATTATGTTTACACTGGCCTGGTATTTTCTTGGTGATATTTTATGTTCTGTAAAATAATGGTGTAGTACACAACAAAACTAAACAAAGAAGTAGCGGTGCCCTCAAGGAGAAGCAGATTGCAGGGTAAATCACGGGCACCAAAGGAATGCATTTGGAGAAGACTGTATGGAGATTAACTTTCTTTAACTGTACTACTTGTGTATTTTCTCAGAAGACATAAACAGACAATAAAGCAGCAGCATTCTGGAAGCCATAAACTGAATTAATACCATTAACCCATGCAGTGTTTTTCTCATCTGAGTGTGTAGAGTGGAGCACACCGAGCAGCACCACTCACCTCTGGGATATCAACGCTTCTGGCCTTTGAGATGATCATGCTGTGAAGTGAAAAATACCATAACTTTAAACAAACTTTAGATTGTTGAGCTTGGCATGAATGGAGGTGAAAATAGTGCCTTTGTTGTGTTCCTGGTACTGCAGCACGTGCAGCACTGTGCTAACACTGTGCCAACACCGTGCCAACACCGTGCCAACACTGTGCCCCCTTGGTGTGACACGGGGTCACTCAAGGCAAGGCACTCCCACGTGAGTTCCCAGCCCCAGTCCTGAGCCATTCCCTGCATCCCCCTGCTCTTCATCCCCCTGGGCTCTCTCATGCCAGCAGGGTCTTTCACAGTTCACTTGTGCAATGCCTGCTGGGTTTTCAATGCTGAACATCATTTGGCAACAAGAGCTGGATTTACATTCCCAAAAGTGCTCGTGTCCCTCCTGCACACCTGCAAGGCCAGGCTGGACAGATTTCAGTGTGGCCAGGCACCCTGGTCACACCCAGAGCCAGGAACACTCAGATATTACACAAATGTGCATCCTGGATTCTGGGAATGTCTCCATTTAATGGTACCTTCCCCTGTGAACAGCAGTGTGCTGAGTATTTGGTGTTCTAGGCTTTGCTATTTCCACTATTTTTTTTCACCTGCCAACCACCTCTGAGTGACAAAAGTCAAGAAAAGCTTTACAGGACAATGAAGTGCCCAAAGGAGGAAAACTGGTAAAATATGAGAACCATTTACACTTATAGCAACTGCGAATTTACTTTCTAAAGAGAATTAAAAGTATAGTTGTCTCCATAATTTGCTATCAAACCACTTTGGAAAGGTTTAGCACACACAGCGTGGTGAATACCAAGTTGATCTTGCAAAGATGAGATTTTGAAGAGATCATTCTTTTTGTTTTTAAACGAGTGAGATGGTTAACAACAGAAAACTGCAGATCATTTCTGTTATCAGAAAAGCAGACCTGTAGGTTACAGGTGTCCAGAAGTAATTTGCTCAGAATCAGAAAACATAATTAATTACTGCAAGTTTGTAATAATTACAGTTCTGTTGTCAGAGAAATTAAAAAAAAAACACAAAAAAACCCCAAAGGCCCAAATACTTGAAATGAAAGAAAAAACCCAACAGAATGATACCTGCTTCTCACTCTGCTGTGGTCTCAGTTATATAAACTCCTCCTGTTTTCCTGTAATTATTGATCATATTTTCCTAGAGTTGCTAAAATTCCACCTGCAATTTACGTGTCCTGCCTTGAGTGATTCAAATATACATCAGTGGGCTCTGTGTGTGTGGCAGGAATTAAACAGTGCTGGAAACTCAGTGTATGGAAAGCATTTTAAGAGAAAGGCCAATTTTCAGGTAAAGAGGATTTCATGTGAACTTTTCGCCATTTACAATATCACCAACTATTGAAAAATACATCCCATACTGCATTATTTTCTGCAATGGTCTGGGCACAAATTTACCTGCCCAACACCTTGGCTTGTGCTTGAGTTCATATTGCCATGAATCCCTGAATTTTGGTGTTCTACCACAACAAATCCAGTGCCCAAAATATTTGTCTCTGATGAGAACAGGTTTGGGGGAGGAGAGGATTTTTGGGAGGGAGAACAAGTGATTACTCTATACCTGGTAAGTGTGTTGGAAACTTAATTCTGATTCCATTAAAGCTTATGAGTGGTTTATCATTGAATTCTTGAGGATTAAGAAAGAGCTAGACCAAGACAGAATGGTTTTTGAAATCTCAAACTCTAATTACTTTTGTATGACACTTCCAGCAAAATTCTGCCTTTGGGTTATTTCTGAGTTAACTCAGTAGTCCTGAAATAGCATGTAATTTGGCTCCAGTTAATATTGCAACTAAAATTCCTTTTTTTTTTTTGGTGAGATTAATTTTTATTTCTATTTTTTCAAAGTTTTTATTTATGTTCTTATTTTATTTTAGCTCTAACATGTATTCCATTCAAAGAAACCTGTAATTTTTAATCAATATTAAAATCACATAAAGGAAAACAAGTACTTTCAAAGCAAAATATTTTTGCTGCAGGAAAAATAGATTTTTTATCCTTTAAAGGAGGAGAGAAGATAAATATTTCATAGGGAGATAAATTTGTTGCTCAGTCCTTAATCTTTAACACATGCTGACACCTATGGGATTACGAGGGGTTGTATCAGTACTGAGTTTATTACTGTAAATATTTTGTACATGCAAGTACAGTTTGTGCTTATTGTTTAACTTGATTCCATTATACTGAGTCGTACATAATGCAAAATAAATGTGGATTTTTACTGGAATGTGGCAGATCAGGCTCAGAATTCCCTTCTGGGACAGGATCCCAAGCACAGGGGGCTCAGCTCTGTTGCACATTTCTCAGCCTGAGCATGGGCATTGGAAAGGTTCTCTCCTGCTTTTTGCCCTCCATCCGAATGTATTGGCAAGAAAAGCAATATCAAACAACCACCAAAAGGAAAAAATCTTTTCAATTGTTGGAAGGCCTTTCATTTAAAGTAAGCTCGTGCTTTTAGATGCATGTCATCCTGACAGCCCTCTTATTTTCTGTCCTGCAGTGAGACAGATAATATCACAGCCTGCCATGAAGATAAGGGACTCAGGGGCAACAAAGGGCTGAAATATGGGACTTAGATTATTGATGCATTTAGAAATCACTTTTTTTCCTGTTACAGTGAAGGTGAAATGGATAGGTTTCATAGGGAGGGGCCATCCTGGACCTAGAGCTTCCTTCTCTCCATAGCTCTGGGCCTGACTGCTGTAGTAGCCAGTGTTTTGATTATTATTACTGCAAAAAAAAGTAGAAATAAAAATATGAAAAGGCTTTTCAAATCAATGTTTGCATATATTCTTCCAAGCAAACCGTGTTGCATTATTTTTCCTTACCTCTTTTGTTCTTATGCTGTGTTTTAGGTATTAACAAATTCCTATTTACAACTCCAAGTCCCTAATTAATCACCATGACAAAAAGAATCTTTCTGTGCAGGTAGGGTTTACCAAGTGGGACTGCTCAAGTCTTTTTCATTACATCCAGCAGCTTGCAAACCCCAGCTAAGCTGAACTTTCACTGCTATTCCCAAATGCTTGGGGTTTTTGCATTATTTAAAGTTCCTTGGCACTTCAGGAAGCGTGGATTCTGTCTGGGAAGGTGAGCCCTGAGATTGCAACGTCACACTAAAATGTGGGATTTTGGTGCAGTTCATCAGAGTCAAAGTGAGCAGGAGAACATCAGGCTAAATTAATTTATTGCTGTTTAATTAAGTGAAGTAAAGATTTAGGGCTGAGAGGGATCAGATCTTTATATATTGTTGCACCTTGCTTTGCCAATGCTCCCTGATTTAAAATAAAAGGCAACTTTTTCATCTTTTTCTTGTCCAGATCCAGAGTATAAATTTCAAGTGGTTGTAGAATTAATTTTGTACCCTATGGCTTTTCCATTTTCTGTCAGTTCCCCTCAGATAGAAATCCAAGGGGAAAACTGGGATTTTACAACCTTGATAGAGGCATTCACCTTCTGCCACGATAAATTGTCCACACTGAATCCCAGAGAAGGTCACCAAGCACATGGCAAAGTGAAACCAGGACTTTGGGAGCTTTAACTCAGAGCTTCTTCATGGAAAATATTCAATTACAAAGAGGCGTTTCTAATGCAAATTGATTTTACCCTCAATTAATCACTAAGAAGACAATTCTAGATTGCCATAAACCCAAAAAAGTACATTTTAATGGTTTTATATTCTGGTCTCTGTAGTCTAGCATTATTTATAAGTTCTGAATAATTATTTTTGCAGTTCAGATCTCACATACCTGTTGTATTTAGAAGATCAATGGATAATTTACTCTGAAATTTCAGTTTTCCAGTATCTAAAAATAAAGAAAACACAAAAAACAAAGGACTTAAAAATGGAAAAGATTCATAAATTTAAATCCAAACATTTGAAATCAGAAGTCTTCAGATATCATGCAGGCTTTGTTTCTCATTATCCTTGTATAAAGCAATTAAATAAAAAAAAATTATGTGTGTATTTCCAAGGATAGGCAAAGAGAGAAATTCTCTTTCTTTGTAGCTGGACATGTGTGATGTGTGGTTTTTTTTATTATAAGTCAAATTCTGTGATTGGTTCTAGGCTGGACACAGATTTAAGAGAAGATAAATTTCATACTTGAATCAATAAATATATTTCCTGGAAAGCATTGCCTTATTTTAGTGAATTCCTGTCTTTTAGGTCTTCACAAAAGAGCAATTCTTGATATTTGTGTCATGAAAGAGCAATAGCTTATCTGAGCACAGACATGAGATCCTCATGAAAACAGAGCTGTGCCTAAACCAGCAAGTCTGACAGTTTTTGTGTCTAAATTAATTGAAAATTCCCCATTTCCCTGCCGACTGTGAGGTTATTGGGTGGAGCCAATCTGCAGTTGACTGGATACGACCTTAAAGATGAGTTAAAAGTCCCTGAGCTGCCTTAGTCTCTCATTTGTGCTGCTGGAAAGTTGGGATGGCTCTGGCAGAGGCAGTGGAACTGTGCAGATACAGATTTACTAAAAACAAATGAGGTTTTATTATCTTTAAAAGGCAGTAAAATGATAAGGACAAAGATTTGCATTTGTCTGGAAATCAAGGTGTGTTCTAGTTCGTAGCACACATTTCAATTGGATAAGAATCTTCCATTTGGACACCTCTTACAAAATTAAATTAATCTGAAACTTCTTGCCTGCAAATTGGAACACCCAAACCCTCTTTATCTGTCACGTTTCTGGGCTATTTACGTATGTATAAAAACATGTGTTGTGTATATCATCTCATAAAGTTCACTCCACCAAAGAGTAGGGGATCACAGTTTTTTCAATCCTCTTGGTGACCTCATTACTTCTACAAAATCATTTCTCCCTAATTTATTCCATGAAAGCAATTGGTGTGATTGAAAACATGGAAGGAAAGGAGTTCCCACGGGGCACTGCTGGAGCTTGTCCAGGTCCCTCTGCCCCCTCAGCTCAGCACCATCTGCAAACAAACTCAGACCAGTGAAGGAGTAGATATCAAGGTTCATTTGCTTCTTTTAAATCCTTTATTACACAGTTTTCACAGCTTTCGTCAACAATAACAGACAAATGAACAATTACCTCAGTGTCCAGTATCAACTAAGCCCAGATGCTTTTGTGCTCTTCATGAATCAGCTGGCTTGAGGTGGAGAGGTGAAATAATGGCAATTTTAATTCAGGAAATGGAATTCTCACCACCCCAGTGCTCACCCCTGCTGCTGAACACAGAGATCAGAGGAAGGGGTGAAAACCCACGTGGACTGGGGGAAGTTGAAAAGATTCCTGCAGCAGGAGATTTTGAAACTGAACTTCATCTCTGCTGCACCTCAGTTTTTGAGAAATGATCCATTCTTCCTGTTCCTCTGTGGGCTTTTGGAATGCTGCTCCTATTTCTAAAGTCTTCAGCTCTGGCCCCATTGTCTGTGAAATCTCTGTGTTCATACACTGGAAGCAAAGTGCAAAATGCTGGGACTTTTTCAAAGACTACAGTAGTACTTTTAAATCTGCTCATGTCCTTGTCTAATACACCTTAAAGCTTTAATTAAGAACATATAGCTAATGCCAGCTTTATTATAAACACAGGAAATCAAATTCTCATCATTAGTGATAGACTCTAAAAAAAGATCAAAAGGAAGCAGATGTAATGAAAGTCTTTCTCAAAATCAAAAAACATTGTATTAATCTGTTTTACTGGCTACAACACAGGTTCTCACCATAGAAGATTAGAAAAAAATGTGCATGAAACTCCTCAGCTGGACTTTAGCAGGGCTGTTTTCAGAAGCAGGGTTTGCAGGTCACTGAGGGAGCTCTTATTTGCCAGCTGAGTGCATCACAATTAGCATTATTAATTGGCATTATAATGTGTAATACTTAAGTAAGTTATGTCCAGAGGTGCCTATTCTGAGCTTCCCCAGGCTGTTGTTACCATGATCCATGCTGGGATTCCTCACCCTGTGTTTCTGTCTGCCTCAGGCTGATCCTTAAAAACTTTTAGCATTTGTTTGTGAATGATTACTTCTTGCCTCTCTGTGGAGATGCTACATCAAGTTTTTATGTGCTAAAGTATTCCTCACTTCCAGTCTTTGCTATACCTGTGGTAAAAGAATATTACAGTAATTATTTTGAATATTATGAGTTTCTCATTATTGCTATATTACTCTTCCCATTGCTGTTATATTCTTCCCATTATATTTTCAGGATTAAATAAACTGAGCCTACAGAGTTTCTCTGTGATCTTCTTTTCAGGTGAAAGTCCATTCTCACCTCATCAGAAAATGAATATCCATGGATGTGTGCTGTACCTAAGACTGAAAGGATAATTGCTTCCAGTTGCCTGACCATTGGATAAGATTATTTGCAGAGTTAGAGGCAGTTCCTGTGAATGCTGAGAAGAGATTAGAGGCATGACTTTCATTTGAAAGATATTCGGGTTGTTTATGGGTAGGCTTGTTCAAATCTATCTTGGAGAAGATTTGTCTTTTTAAAATGTCAAATTCAAGAACTTGCTCAGCCTTTGGGCAGGCTGCAAACACTTTGTGGAGTCTGTAAAACTCACACAACAGATGAAGATGCACACAACAGCTTTGAATTCAGTTTCCACACTTGTTTTATTTTAAAGACATTTGGACTTTTGCTGAAACACCCTTTGTTTCAATTAATGCATAACCATAATGACCAGCTCCTGTCTGCTCACATCTCTGTTCACTTTGTTGTTCTTTATTCTTCTTGTGCCCTTGGGTGGCTTTCCCAACGTGGCCAGATTGATATCACCACTTGTGATTGAAGCCTGCTCGTTTCTTTGCAGTCCAATGCTCTTTCTGCCTTGGAGTTAAATGACTGGGATTTGAAATCAATCAAGCTCCTTCTCAGAAGTTGTTCAGCACTGGTTAGGTCACGTTCCTTGTGCATAATAAGGCACCGAACAAGTTAAGGTTAAATGGATTTTTAAATCAATAAATACAAACCATGAGCCAAACCGATGTCACAATTTTTCCTTCTACCCCTTTCTTTTCAGAACAAATACTTATGAGAAGCTTTTCAATAACAACCTTTCCCATGGAGAAATTCTTCCTGATATCCAAACTGAACCGCCCCTGGCACAACTTGAGGCTGGTTCCTTTTTTCCTGTCCCTTGTTCCCTGGGAAGGGCCCAGACTCCACCTGGCTGCACCCTCTATGACTTTTTAATTTTCTTTTTGAACTTCAGGTTTGTTTGGAAACAATCCTTGGCCGCAGCACAACATCAGCACAAAGTGAATTTGGTGACTATGAAATAATTAAAAGTAAAATAATGTAGGCTGAGGCATTTTACTTAGAGAAGTAAAATAATTCCCAAGATTACTGCACTTAACTTTATTTTCTTATACTCAGTGTAGACAGTTCCAACTGTGTTGATTTGCTGCCAACAGTGTTTTTTGCCATTTCAGCATCTGGAAGCCTTGCTGTTAAATAATCAATATTTATTTTATTAAAAATGGAGAAACATTTGCTAAACTTTCCTTGGAGATTTTCCTGGCACGCCTTTGACATCCCTTTGTTAACGAAAACTCTCTGGACTGGTTTCAAATGTTTTCAGTGTATTTGCAGAAAGGAAGAGGACAGGAGAAGAGGCATTTCTAGTTCCAAACTTCTCAAAATTAACCAGATAGAATAAATAGCGCTTGGCAAGTAAAAATGTTGAATTTAACATAAGATATTATGATATTACTTCTTTTAATGTTCTTCTACCTTTTTTTTTGTGATCAAAGGAACTGAGGACTGCTCAAATGCCAATGGAAGTTCATGGGAAAAAATCCTTTTATAAAGGCTGTAAGTTGCATAAGTCATATTTTTTTTTGTTCCAAAATATACTGAGTGCTTCTGAGTTTTTCTCTGTCTTTTGTTGTAGATTAATAAACTCTTTAAACCTTTCTAGATGCAATCTGATATTTCATAGGCTGGTATTAAGAGACTTGTCATTTCTTCAAATTTCACAATCCAAGCAAAACATTCAATCTTTTCATCTTTTTCCATGAACAAAACGATTTTGTTTATTAAAAAGAGGAAGGATCATATTCTAGACATCTCTTTTCCAGGGCAGATTGGTGACTTTTTAGTGTCACATGAATACTAATCTTAGCTTTTGTAAAAACCTTATTCCTGAACATGTTAATAGTATGTGCAATGTCCATTTCTTTTATAAAACTGGAAAAATATGGATTTTCTGCATAGTCAGTGGGGACACACAGAGTATCCCAATGGTGTGTGCTTCCTGTGAGACTGTTTTGTCTCTTTTATTAAATATGTCATTGTGTTTGGGCAAATTCTGGGCTTGGTTTTATTTAAAGGGAAAAAAGGTATAACAGACAATGCTTTAGAATGTGAAAAAACCCTTTTGATTTCAATCAACTTTCTCTCCTTGTATGTTGTTTATAATTACATAAATAAAAACAATTTCCTCTATACAGATATAGATTTAGGCAGCTGAATTTGTAATGTATGTGAATCAACACTTAGACTTCGTTTGTCATTTATGTCTTGTGGAGTTGAGGATCCTTAGGAATCCCATTCACACCCTAAATAAAGCTAATTTAGATAATTAAAGTATATGGACTAGATTTCATATGTGGAGTTCCTGAATGAGTTCCTTATTAAACAACCCCTTTCAGCTCATGATTTTGGAGTCAGTTTTCCCTTTATTTTTCCCACCTTGCACAGGTACAGTTGTTTTGTGCTGGTGTCTGCAGGAAGTGAGCAATGGTGGGATTAAGGAATGTGGAATTCTAAGGAACCAACTGAAGATGGAACTGAAGGATGAGGAATGGCTGAAGGTGGAGGGACCCCCCCAACTCATACTTTATGTGCTTTGGCTTCTCTTTGCAGCAGAGGAGTTTTTAAGTTGAGCAATGTGGCCTTTGCTGTAAATCTCAGAGACAGAAGGTCAAAATGTGGGATTGTGTTTTTACTGGAAATCCAAAGGGTTTACTAACTTTACTGAGATATGAAACTTAAAGAATTTTACTGGTTCTCCAGTGATCAAGATAACCTGTAAGTCAGTCTTGCAGAACTATCATGAACTCTTCCAGCCGAGGCAGGAATTTTGCCCATCTGTACTGTCCTGTGGCAGCTGATGGATTTTGAAGAAAATCCATGGAGATATTTTTGTTAGCTCTGGAAAGGAAATCAATCATGCAGCTCAGGTGTGGGGGCAGAGTGTTTTCATAGGATCGTCATAGAATCATGGCATGGTTTGGGTTGGAAGGGACCTTAAAGCCCATCCAGTGCCACCCCTGCCATGGCAGGGACACCTCCCACTGTCCCAGGCTGCTCCAAGCCCCAATGTCCAACCTGGCCTTGGGCACTGCCAGGGATCCAGGGGCAGCCCCAGCTTCTCTGGGCATTTTGCAGTGCCCCTGTATTCATCCATGGAGATATTTGTTTAATTTTGAAAGGGAAGAGGAAGAATTCAAACATCAACAGGTTTAGTTGAGTATTTGGTTGCCTGAACATGTGACCAATGGAGGGGAGTTTACCTCAGAATTAAGGTTCTGATTAGAGGGGTCTGGCTGGCAAAGCAGCCAGGAGAGTGTGAAACCCCAATTTGAATTGTAAAGCTTTAACAAATGCTCCTCGTGGATGTGGAACACGATTACTGGAGAGGCATTAGGCAGGTTTTTTTCAAACCCTTCAGTACAGGAACATTTGCTGCCTCCCCTCCTCTTCACAAGTGTACAAGACTGGGATTAATCATTCCCAGGCTAAATCCTGTACTCACAATCTCCTCTTTTAAAACTGTGCTTACAGAACAATCCCAACTGAATTCCCCACGAGCATGAAAATTTCCTTTGGGAGCTCCTGCTAATTCAAGTGACTCTAAAGAGCTCATTCAAAACAATCGTGGTGTTTATTCACCCAGAAGAACACAGGCAGGCCCATTCCTCTGAGAGCTACCTTAACTTTCCCAGTTTTCTGAAAGTTTAAGAAGCTCAAGCTTGACCCAAATACCTTGAGTTCAGAGCCAGGAGATGCAGCAGCTCTCTCTATCCATAAATTTTGCTGGAATATGGCTGTGCATCCACTCATCCCTTCCCAGTTTGGGGCTGCTCTGCCCAAGAGAATGATATCCCTGAGAGATGAACCACAATCAGTTTCTGCCAAACTGGCCAAAAATAGCATAATTTAGTTTAACAAAGTCAACAGTGGTTGAAAAAAAAAAGTGGACAGTTTTAGTTTCCTATCAGGTTATTTGTTAGCAGCTTAAATGTACAATTAGGAGTGAAAAAACATGCTAGACACAGGATTTAACCTACTATGATTACTGAAATTATGTTTATTTTAGTGAGGAGAAGGCAGAGGCTTATGTCAGGATAGTTTTCAAATATTTTAATTAGAAATTGCTGAAACACTCCTAAGGCATTTTTGTTGCACCTTTGTGTAATAGAAAGGCTTAGATAAAAGCAAATATTGTGGTTTGCTCTTCTCCCAGAGTTCACAAACTTTAGGACACGTGGATATGTGTTCATCCAGGAGTCTGTGCTGCAGTTTGTGCTCTCTTAGGGAGTCAGGGCCCCTCCTGTGGCCATTCCAGTTTTTCCAGGGTTTGAGTCCTCCTGAGGGCTGTGTCCTGCCATCAATGCACCTCCTGCTGCCACTTGGGGGTTTTGTGTCATCCTTCATACCCATCCTTTGGCTCCCCTATTACACTTAATTGTTTGATTTTATTTGATTTGATTTTGCAACCCTAAAATATTAAAGGTGCCAAATTTCAAAACATGACTGAGAGTACCAAGTGTAAACTCTTTGAAAATATTGTTTCCTGCAGAGAGCTTTCTTCTGATGTTAAATCTTGCACCACCCACCAGCTTTTCTTTCCCATTTTGGCTAAGATCAACATTATTTACAAGGCAGTGCTTTTAAAGCGAAAGGGAGTGAAAAATAATTTCATTTTATCATTTTATACTTTTAAAAATTAAATAATAAGGTGTTTATCTTTGCTTCTGTCTTCCACACACAAGTCTGGTGCTAGATATAGACAGGAAAACGAGATTTCAAAGATGTTGTATCCAGACTTACTCTATGGGAAAAAATATATATATTTTCTATTTGAAGTGGTGGATTTGTTTAAGTTAACTTGATAAAACTGGAATTGGTGACAAGATGATTTAATACAACCCTTGCTAACAAGTTGGAGACATTACCAGTGTGTCAAAACAACACTGCCAGAGGCATTCTGGCATCAGGCTGGACTGGTAACTCCAGCTTTCTGGCAGCTATTTTATTCCTGCTGATTAAAGGCAGCTTCAGTTACTGTTTTCTTTCCCTCCAGACATTTCCGTTCACATACACTTTTATTTTTGCTCACAAATAGAAAGGTAAAGATTTTTAAATGAATAAAAATGAAAACATAGAAGCCTATGTCTTGACTGGATGGGAACTGGAATTTTAAAACAGTTTTTTCTTCTACAGTCAGGCTGCTGTGTCTCTGTTGTCATGTGCAGCTCAGGTGCACTTGGCAGCTCAGGAATTTTTGGGTATTCGCCCTTTGTTTACCTCCTTCAGGAAATTTGTCTATGATCAAAAAGCTTAGAACTGCTAAGGGAATGAATATTCTTGTCATTTCAATAGATATAAAGTGACATTTGCTGAGAGATAGATATGGAATTTTGCTTTTTTTATGAATAATGTTGGACTTGAATTTTATTCCTTTGATTTTAGGAACCCGTTGGACTAGACCACGAATGTTATGCAAAGTCTTCAATTTTGATCTGAAATAAAAGTGCCATTAAATTTTAAACTGTAGTTTATCCTTTCCCATTTCTGTTTAGGGTGTTGATAACGTCCTAAGATTTCTCCTGTAAGCAAAGAATTTGCAATCAAAATTTAAACCTATCCAGTGCTCATGAAGAATGCTTTCTGAAACCGTTGCAAGCTTTAGATTAGGATTTCAAATTGTAACAGATTTCACATCAAAGGTGTGATGCTGAATTTTACTCACAACATGTGTTATTTTGATTAATTTTTTTTTAATTAGTTTTTTTTTAGTTTTTTTGTTTTGTTTTGGTTTGGTTTTTTTTGTGGGGTTTTTTTTGGGTTTTTTTGGGGTATATTTTTGTTTGTTTGTTTGTTTGGGGTTTTTTTTTTGTTTGTTTTTTTTTGGTTTTTTTGTTTTACATATCTATTGTACAGGCAAATGTAGGGGAGAGATTTGTGTAAAATGAGATGGGAATTTGTGTCTGCTGGAGCTTGAAGCTCAAAACCTGAAGCCCTGAGGTTCCTGACAGCAGGATTTGTTCCTGTTCTCATCCCTGGAAGGGCATGGAATGGTGAGTAGTGGATTTTGGGAGTGTGTCTGTGCGCTACTGTTGACAACTGCTGCTCATGGTGCTCCAGCCCTTGCTCCTGCTGAGCTGCAGCTGTGGGAAACAGATATATCGGGTTGTTTGTAGCGTTTAACTCACCAAAGATGCTTCCCAGAACCGAGCTCAGCTGCTCTTGAGCTGTGTTTGTGCACGGGGTGCTGCAGCTGCCTGGGCACAGGCACCTGGTGCTGATTGGGAAGCACCAGGGTAACCAGGACAGCCAGAGCAGTGCAGCGTGGGAGAATCAGCTGGGATATTTATACACCCAAGTGTCTCTGGATACCTGCTTTAGTAATCTCAATTATTTATCAAAACTCATTCAGAACTAACTCAGGAACGTGCATTAGACAGGTCTGTAAAATCTAATTCTTCATGAGTCACCAGGTCCTGTGTCCAGTTCTGGGCCCTCCTGGCCAGAGAGCCCTGGAGGGGCTGGAGCGTGTCCAGGGCAGGGAACGGAGCTGGGGAAGGGGCTGGAGCCCCAGGAGGGGCTGAGGCATCTGGAAAGGGGCTGAGCCTGGAGCAAAGGAGGCTCAGGGGGGACCTTGTGGCTCTGCACAAGTCCCTGACAGGAGGGGGCTCAGGGGGGGTCGGGCTCTGCTGCCAGGGAACAGGGACAGGAGGAGAGGGAACGGCCTCAGGCTGGGCCAGGGGAGGCTCAGCTTGGACAGCAGCAGGAATTTCTCCATGCAAAGGGTGCTCAGACCTTGGCAGGGGCTGCCCAGGGAGCTTTGGAGTGCCCATGGCTGGAGGTGTCCCAGGAAGGGCTGGAGGTGGCACTCAGAGCTCTGGGCTGGGGACAAGGTGGGCACTGGGCACAGCTGGGACTCCATGGGCTGGGAGAACCTGGATAGTTCTGGGATTCTGTATTACCTTGGTGGAGTGAATGCAAAAGTAGTTAAAATCCATGAGGAAATGGAGTCTCAGGGGAAACACTGCAGCAAACACAGGGCAGCTTCTATTTTGTGCAGGTGGACAGGCCTGTGTGTTTCAATTGCAGGGACTCTGGCAATAACTGATACATGGCTCCAGATGTGGCATCAGGAGTCAAAGATTTAAAGATAACTCTTGATATTGTCAAAGGGCTTAATCATCTTCGTTTTCCATTCTCATTACTATTTATATCAAATGTCCCATTTTAACACTGCACTACACATTTGTGCCTTGAAGTTTAATATACGTGTATTAACAGAGCCAAATGCAAAAGGTGTGTCAATTCTGTGGTGTATAAAAAACCCAAAAATAAACGAAATGGGCTCTTTACCTGTACTCTTGACTTATCCATTCAAGCATTTTAACTGGCAGACTCCCTGTAATCCCCTGACAGCACCTGGAGGGGTGCTGGTAGAACACCAAAGGGGAGGTGGGAGGATGTGACACATGACACTGGGGCAGGATCTGAACTCAGACAAATGAAATCTGTCAGCCAGCTCCTCCAAGCCTGCCACAGCTCTTATCACTGCTTGGTTGAGCTGGCTTGAGACACAGACTTATTGTATTATTCAGCTGGTTTGATTTTCCTTTTTATGACAAGCTTACCCTGGAGACCATCCATCTCTTTGCAATGTTGGAGAATGACTCTAACTGAATGATATTTCAATATAATTTATAATCCTATACTGGAAACAGAAGTGATGGTTGCTTCTAACCACTGTGAGGAATTCCAATAGGTACATTTGGACTTTAGTTCTCTCGGAGGGTTGGAAATACTTTGGAGCTGGGAAATTTTTCATAACTTAAGGTAGTATGTCTTATATCAGAAGAGCTATGAAATACCCTGCAAAGGACAGGAATTTTTTTTTCCATATATGCCCTGGCAGTTAATGGTGCATGTGAACAACCACAGCTGCAACAAATTATTTGCCAAAAATTCAAATGGAAGCTATTACCAGCTCTCAGCTTAAAAACACGACCACGATCAGACATCCTGAGAGAAGCATCCCCCACCCTGTGCCCATTCACTGTTGAGCCATTTCAGTTTTCACCCCTCCATTGTTGCTCTGATTTCCTTTGGGTCGCACCAATAGAAATTATGATCCTTCAAATAACCAAATTGATTGATCCATCCTTTTAAACTGCACAGCATAAATAACAGGTTTAGTGTTGATAGAAGCCCCTGGATCCCTGGCAGTGCCCAAGGCCAGGTTGGACACTGGGGCTTGGAGCAGCCTGGGACAGTGGATGGTGTCCCTGCCCAGGGCAGGAGTTGGAACAAGATGATCTTTAAGGTCTGTCCCAACCCAAACCAATGCATGAGACTTGGATTCTGTGCAATAATTAAAAATAAATTTTAGCACGTGGAGTTTTCTTTTACCATTGATGCCTTTTTCTGCTCTTAGGAAATAAAGGCTCAGACAGGGTGAGAGGGTTGGGGTCGTTTCCCTCGGTATTTTAATAGGATCCCATTCCATGGCTTCTGCCGTCCAGGTAGAACGCGGCACCAAAGCCCAGTCCCCCCAGTCGAGTGTACAATTAAAGACTCTACTCATTAGCAGATCTACCAGGAGGGCCCAAGAAGGGCCTGGGTGGGCTCACTTCTAGTTTACAGAATCTGTCCTACTAGGAGACCTTGAGGGTCCATGAAAACAGAGTGTTTGGTCTCTAACTCTCTGTGGTTTCAGGGGTGTTTGGTCTCCCGGCCCTATAAACACCATGAAACCGGGCTGAGCTATCACCTAAAGCATCACAAGTGTGCATGCTGATACTTGTGGATATAGGGAACAGGGTAAGAAGTATTTAGAAGAAGAGCAAAAAATCCTTCAGGCATTACCATAATTGTTCAGGTTTCAAAATATCATCGAAATATACCATATAAATAGTTTGTAATGAAGCAGCCTGCACCTCGGTGTTTTATTTTTCATTTTAATAATATAGTTACATGTGTAAAGTACAACGAGAGGCAATGTCCAAAGGCTGTAACTGAAATAGAAATGTACAATATAACTCAATAGTAATCCTATTAAGTAATTCTATTTGCTGATGCAATACAAGGCAAGTCAAGAATGCACAGTCTTTTTTGTACACATGTCAAATGGCTCTATAATAATTCAAATGCTGACAACTGGCATTGTTCTCTGACTGCCAAACAAAGCGACTATTTCAGTGTTTGATCCATTTTTTTTTAACTGTGACTATGTTAAATGACATCCTGCATCAAACATTTACAAAAAACAAGAGAAAAGAGTTTTTTCTATTCTATATTCAAATGAACTAATAAATGCTGGCACGTTCACAGGTACCAACAGCCAATCAATGAACACCAGAAACAGCTCAAGCCACTCCTCCTGCATAAATTTGGGAGGTTTTGTGACCAAACTGCTGCCTCCAGCCCCGGGCCCAGCACAGCAAGGAGCTGGAGCTGCTGCAGAGAGCCCAGAGGAGGCACCAGGATGAGCAGAGGGATGGAGCAGCTCTGCTGGGAGGAAAGGCTGGCACAGCTGGGATTGTTCAGCTGCACAGGAGAAGCTTTGGGCTGAGCTCAGGGTGGCCTTGCAGGGCCTGAAGGAGCTGCAGGAAAGATGGAGAGAGACAATTGCCAAGGGCTGCAGGGCCAGGAGGCAGGGAATGGCTGCCAGTGGCAGAGGGCAGGCTCAGATGGGAGATTGGGCAGGAATTGTTCCCTGGCAGGGTGGGCAGGCCCTGGCACAGAGTGCCCAGAGAAGCTGGGGCTGCCCCTGGATCCCTGGCAGTGCCCAAGGCCAGGCTGGAACAGCCTGGGACAGTGGGAGGTGTCCCTGGGCACTTGATGAGCTTTAAGGTGCCTTTCAACCCAAACCATTTTGGGATTCTCTCATTCTTGCAGAGCTTTACTGGTTCCAGTTCTGAAGACTGGGACATCAGAGCTCCAGATAAAGTTGATTTGATAAGCAGCCACAGACTTTCCTTCCTCCTTACCCTATCATAAATTCTTCCCTGTCCTCTGAGACCACCAGTGAGTTCTGTCCTCTCTCATCAGATTCTAAATTTTTGAGGCTGGGATCATCCCTTTCTCTGGTGCTCTTCTATTTCCTCCCTTTCCTCCCCAAAACTGAGAACACAGAACATAAAAAAAAAAAAAAAACAAAAAAAAAGCGCCCTGTAAGAAAGAATGCAGTAGCAAATATTCCCTTTTCAAATAGAATCATTACCATAGCACAGCTACCCTTCAGCTCCCAGCAGCTGCAAATGGAACAGGGAGATGTTAGTGTTCACTTCCACTGATCTCATTATACAAACCACTAAGAGGAGCAAGGGAATACATTTGGAGAGCTTTCATGTGGTTAAAACGACAGGGGAAATTCAGGCTTTGATATCCCCTTGTTCAGAATATCTGCCTCACTTTGTGCCTGCCCCTCAAACGGCAAGGCTGAAAAAATATTAGAGGCTTGTTGAAAGGCATTGGAAAAAATGA